>CAKNXH010000262.1:108879-169956 GCA_932178445.1 Andricus quercusramuli | reverse complement strand
TAACGGCCATACCACGCTGAAAAAACAAGTTTTTGTTAGATCACTGAAGTTAAGCAGTGTTGGGCGCGGTTAGCACTTGGATGGGTGACCATTCGGAAATAATACTGCTGCGTGTTGTTGGCGTCGTGGGTGTGGTGAGCCTACACTTCAAGTTCTTTACTACAAGAAAAGATCCACCTAAAAACACTACCCGAATAGGATAGTGTCACGCCTACCCCGAAAGGGAAATGGCTTAATGGTATGCATACATACATGCATACATACATACATACATACATACATAAATACATACGTACATACATACATACATATATACATACATATGATCTTATCAAGATCCAGAATATTCGTTCGTAAAACTGTTGATCAAAGTCTTCATTATTACATTGACAGGATTTTCCTAATAAGACAAGATGGTGATTGCTTCTACTCTCGTATTGTCTTTAACGTTTATCCTCAATTCTATTGGTGAGTATAATAATACAATATATCTATAATTTGATGTAAATTTTTAAGATTTACGCAAATCAGAGTTTTGTGCGATACAATCCAATTTCCGTCTGAATTTCTATTTTCATTCAGACTTTATTTGAATTTCTCCGAAATAAATCCGACTTCGACCTGAATTTATTCCGGGGAATACAGGATGTGTGTGTTGAAGGGGACTGGAAAATTTCACTAAAAAAAAGTTTTACTAATAGAAATAATAAGATCCAACGATACTACGACTTAGAGGAAAGTTCTGCAGAAATTCGATCTGTCAAACCAAAAGTGAATTTTCTCTTGGAAAAAATACGAAGTTTATTGCCTTATAAGTTTTGTGATAATTAGACTGCTGATTAGCGCAAACGTGAAGTTGGATGACAAGCAAGAAAGAAATATACCGGAAGAAAATACAAATGGAAAATTGGAATTCTCTTTCTTGTTGCAGAGTTGAGCTTACAGTATGATCGTTCACCTAATGACGACATTATTCCTGATGTTCCTCGTGGCGTATTTTCTCTTGATTTGTCGCTTTCTCTTGATGTACCTCATTCTCCTGGTTCTCCGGTCGAGTCTTCAAGTCCTGCCGATCCTCCTCTCCGTGCCAGATCTAGATCTCCTCCTGCCATTCGTTCTTGTATCGACATACTTGGACTTGAAATTAAAGAACTCAGAAATGTTTGGCTTATTCCCCACACGAATCCGAAACGGCGCTTTGAAATTCGAGGATACATTTTTCCTCGCGATGCACACATTTATGTGAGAGGAAGATACAATATCCTTGGGCTCATGCCAGCCGGAAAACAAACTGTACTATCAAAGTCTGATGGTGAAGTCTTTGCAATATTAGAGGGAAATAATACAGTTCTCTGTGGAATATATAATATTAGAGAAAGAGACTCTCAAAAACGGGTGAGAATAAGCATGTACAATGGCAAAGTTGAAGCGTTGACCACAGAAGAAATCGGGGAATCTCCCTTAGGCAATTAACGTAACTGGCAATTGAGGGGCCACATTCTGTAGCCGTCATCCATCAGACCAAAAAAAGGAAAATGGGTGTCGCGCATGGGGCTCATCGGCTCTCGGAATCTTAAGGGATGGGTGATTTTCTTCAACTTCCGGATGCTTATGTCTCTTTGGAGCTGTTATCCTCAACCTCTGAGTTGGCCTCGTTCTGTCTTCTTGCGGAAAATTGTTTCGACAAAGGATGTTACCCTATCCCACCATTTAATCGCTTCGGAGCATCTAAACGGTGTTTCAGGCACTGTAGCTCAATCTCTATTTCTAAGCTGTATCTAAGCGGCCCAGTATTCGCACTCGAAGAAAAAGTGGTTCGTATCGTCAATTTTCACCTCGCAGTGGTCACATGTTGCACTGCTAAGTTTTTTCATCTTTTGTAGGTGAGGTCGGAAATATCCATGCCCTGAGAAGAGATGCGTCGTGTAGTAATTTGTCTCTTCGCGTTCGTGGTCCAAGTATATTCTCGACTGTGGGATGAACCTTGCGCGACATCGTCCTCGGTGGTAGTGGTATGGAAGAGTATGTCAATGATGTGCCTCATAGTATCGGCTCTCATTGATCTACTTGCTCAGAGGGCCCCAAACTTCCGGGTCACTATTTTGTAACCAAATCCCCGAGGTTCATCGTCCACTTCCTAGTGCAGCTTTGGACAGCTCTGGCATCTGCTTCTTCTTTTTTTTGCCTTGCCCAGTTCCTTCTTAGCTAGCTTATTTCCTGGGCGCATCCTTCCCTTTTTCTAGTGGGCGTTACAATTTCTGTACGCTTCTTCCGAGCCATCGAGGCTTTAGAAGCTTCCTCGTCAGATCTCTCTAGAAGGCTGTTCTTATGTGTGCAAAAATATTTGAACAAATGATGTGTCTGATAAATATTCTCATAAGTAATCTAATATTGATATTCTATCAAGATATTTTGTATTTAATTAAACTGAAGATTTTTATAAACAAATTATCAAATAAAGCTTCTCATCAAAAAATAATTGTTGAAATAATAGTAAAATGTTGCACCAAAGAGATGCATTTGAGACTAAAATGGTGAATCTTCAAGCAGAATTTTACCTCGGTACAGAAATATGCGTTAGCAACGTTTTACATGACCTAAACTAAAACGCATCCTAGTGGAAGGTAGTTTGGAGAAAATTTGTAGATATAATTTGGGCGGAAAATTTTGTTTGAAAAAATTTTATTGTAGCTTGTGCCGTTTTTCCAAAACGTGAATTTTTTGATTTTCATAACAGGAGTTTACAAAAATGTGTAGATTTTTTCTGGTTGAACAACTCTTGCCTATTAATTTTTTTCCGTCTCCTGTAACGTTTTTCCAACAGTTTAATTTTTTTAGTTTAAGGGCATGTGACGAGTGTGTCACATGACAAGGATTCCTACCTTATTGGCACTTTTTTTATTTGTCAACTTATTTTCACGCGAATAGCCACATCGAGTTGAAAGCCTGGAATAATAAATAAGAAGCACTGGGAAAGGCGACTCTGATCCTAAATTGTAATAATCATCAAAAAAGCAAAAAAAAAAATAAATAAAATTTACAAAAATTTCTTTCTTAGTTTCTTAGTGCTTCTTTTTTAATATCCCAAATTTTCATCTCGATTTGGCTATTCGTGTGAAAATGAGATGAAAATTAAAAAAAGTGTCCGTAAGGTAGGAATCCGGTGACGTTTTTTACGATTACGTTGTGCGAGTACCTTGTGTCATTTGCCAAAGAACTTAATTTTTCTATCTTTAATAATATTTATTACGATTAAAACAGAAACTAGGCGTTCTATCAAAAATTATTCCTGAAAAAATTGTGTAGCTCTTTCACGTAAGAACAACTTTTGTCAGTTCATTCTTTCATAGTTGGTGTCGTTTGTCCAGAAATAATATTTCTTATTTATCAATATTTATTATCACGAATCAAATAAAAACCACGCACCCTATCTAAAAATAATGAATAACAGATTTGTGGCTCTATTTTGAGTAAAAACCTTTCGTGTCATTCTTTTCGTAGCTTGCGTCCTATCAAAAAGTGATTATTAGAAAATTTGTAGATCTTCTCTGAACGCATAATTTTTCACATTTATCATTCTGCGTATCTTGTATGTTTTGACCGCAGAATGGAATTTTTTATTTTTTATTATTTTTTTGTGAGATCAAAATTAAAATTTGAGATTTTGCACGTTAATTCCGGTAATTTATCCTTCATTGAAAAAACTAAAACCCTGTTTTTCGGGTTCAGAGGGTATCAAAACGCGGAATTTCCGTGAAGAATCATCACTTCTACTTGGGACAAAGCACTTCCGTCAAGAATGATAATTCTGGGCTCAGGACAGGAAATGTTAGTACATTCAGCACATTTAAGACATGAATGCGCATGCACGCTAAAGATTATGTCGAAGCTTCAAGCTTGGATTATTTGAAAATTTAAGTTTCTCGATGTTCCATGAAGATGTTGGCTATTAGAGGTGAGATTGAAGATCCCATCGCTGCTCCAGATGTTTGTTCGTAGAATTGGTTATTGAAAGAGAAGTAAGTATTATCGAAGAAAGAATTTGAGCATGATTCAATAATATCGCTTTTCATTTGACGAAACAAACGTCATCGCAAGAACATACAATATTTTCGAAAGAAAACATAGAGAAGCAATCGAAATCTTGAAACACCATAATAACATCAGGAGGGACAATGGATATGATACCAATGCGATTTGGCTCTCCGTGCTCCCGGTTTTTTGAAAGAAGACTTCATTGGCCTACCAAGTTCGACCAGTCTCCACGGTGGGGCTCTCTGGTCAATTGCAGGCATCGTCGAGAGAATATATAAAAAAAACATAACCGGAAACTTCAGTTTCGGTGCATTTTTGAAGCTATACAAAAAAATATAATTTGTGTGCTTCAATCCTCATTCCATACCAATTGTCATTTTCGTTGGAACCATATGTCCTTCAGAAAAGAGAAAAATAAAATTGGGCTCATTTCAATCCAGGGGCTTTGAATTTTCAAAGGAGATGCGTTGCCATAACTGAACGCCAAAATATTGGATTGGAACCATCTTAAGCCTCAGAGAAACAAAAACGTAATAGAATATATTACGAGTATCCAATTTCTAAAGAATTTGATAAAAAATTTAAAGTGGTGTAATTCATCTTTCCAATTCTTCACAATATTCTTGTGGTGTCCACCTGACCTGGAAATCGAAAACTGACAAGAAATAACGTCGGAATTTGATTCAATAACCAGGAGTTTTCTCACGAATGTACTAATATGCAAACTTGAACTGGTTTCGCATATTTCATTACTCTATTTCTAACTTGGAAAAAAGAATTTATGAATGAATAATCATTTTCACTTGAAATCGGAGATTTTCCAAAATAATTACAATTTGGAATTGTAACAGCGAATTTTCCAAAAGTTTCGGACAGGTCATAAACAAAAATTTACAAAGTGGAATTTCATTGAAAAATATAATTTTGTGTTCAGGATTTATAATATAATTCTGAAATGGAACTTGGCATTTTCATAAGACGTTAAAAATTTTGAATCTCCAAGAAAGATCATATAAATTGTGATATCAGTTTTAGCGAATACAGTAATTACATCTTTTTCCTTGGAATTCACCCTAATGAAATGTAAATATTTGAGCAGAACAAGGTTGGCGTGCATTATCCGTGACATAAAAACTGTAAGATATATTATACAATCCGATGAAGAACTAAAAGATTCATAAAGTTAATCGTGAATTCAGGTCTTTTTTAGTACATTAATCAGCTTTTCTTCCAATCCGAAAAGATGGAAATTGTTTCTTCTCCCATTTTATACTCGGCGGTACTCCTTAATTCTATTGGTAAATATACTGAAATATTATATCTGTGATTTTATGTCAATATTTTCAGCTATACGCAACTTATAATTTTTAAGCCTTAATCCTCATTCCACTTCAATAAGAATTTCCCTTTGACATCTTATTTTATTTGGTCCGAAATAAATACGACTCATATATGAATTTTTACGGGAGGATAAAGAACGTGTGTACTAAATAAATTGAATTCGGAAAGTATTCCTATTGATACGAAATTGATGACAGATGTGCACGTGCACATATGGTACAATCTGATAGCTGATAGCTTTTCAACTAACTTCAAAGTTGCTCTATTCTTCTTTTCAGTAATAATGTTCAAAAATTTAACAAAGAATATACAATGGAAATTAAACTTCTGTTTCTTGTTTCAGAGTTTAGCTTACAAATCGACCGATCACTTAACGACGATTCTGTTCCTGGTGTTCCTCGTGGCAGACCTTCTCTTGATTTGTCTCTTTCTCTTGCCATACCTAATTCTTCGGGTTCCCAAGTCAGATCTTCTCCTCCAGCCGAGTCTTCTCTTCGTGCGAGGTCCAGATCTCCCCCTGCCATTCGTCCTTTATACCCCCTAGGTGGATTTACAGTTGAAGATCTTTAATCTGTTCGGCTTGTTCCCCACATAAATCCAAACCGACGATTCGAAATTCAAATATACACTTTTCCTCGTGATGCACAAATTCTTGTGAAAGAAAAAAATAGTGTCCTTGTGCCTACGCCCATAGGGAGACAAACTGTATTATTAACGACTAATGGTGAAGTCTTTGCAATATTAGAGTGAAATCTTACGATCCTCCGCGGAATATACAAAAGAGAAAGAGACTTCCAAACACGAGTAAAAATAAACATGTACATCGGCAAAGTTGAAGATATGACCACTGAAGAAATAGACGAAGCTCCCATGGGCAGTCGTTACCCAATTTCCAGAAATTTTTAAACAATATTTGTAGAGGACGTTCGCCAACAACATTGATTTAATTTTTCCTACTGTAAAATTGGAATATATCATTGTTTGTGACCTGAAGTAGGTTCAGAATTTTACAAGTAACTGTTAATTGAGGGGCCGCATTCCATAACCGTCTAGATAATAAACGAAAAAGAAATACAAATGAAAATATTGTATTGATTCATTTTTACATTCTCATCAAGAGAACGTACTAGATTTGTGTACAATCCCCCCCTCCCTCCCGGTTTTGGTCAAATGTCGACGCTTTGAGACTCCGTGAACTCAAAAAACAGGTTTTTACAGAATGTATGTCATTTGGTCTGTCTGTAGATTTTCAGCCTGTTAGAACGATAACTTTCAATAAATTATCCGATGAGATTGGACTTTGGTGTACTCTTTGAGTGTCCTGAAATTAAGGTCAAGTTCGTTGGCCAGCCATTTTGGATACAAATTCTCGAAGTGAGCACATTTTGAAAATTTTTGTGAATATTTTTTTCAATATTTAGAAATTCTATGAACCGACATTCATAGCACTCAGAAAAGATAAGAAAATATTCTCATGACGTTTTTTGACAAAATCGAAATTTCCAGAGTTACAGCATTTTCAAAAGCCGAATGAAAAAACGAAAATTAACATTTTGAGCCAAACAACGCACGATACGAGAAAAATCGAACACAAGAAAAATGTTTCTCTTCGCATGCCCTGCAACTATTCTGAATGAAATTCATCTTTATAATTCTTTCACATATTTCCAGGGTTTCTAACTGACCGGAAAATCGGGAAATGGACAGGAAAAAGATGGGCATTTGATTCAGTGACCGAGATTTTTCTATTGAGTGTACTAATATGCAAATCCAAAGTGGTTTTATATATTTTATTACTCATCAGAACAGAAGAAGAGAATAAAATACAAACATTTTCTGAAGGAAGCATGAAACTATTATTTGAAGAGATGAAAGGAAGTAAAAGTACAGTGATTGTCAGCATGAGAAACCGCAATGGTGAAATGCTATATGATACAAACGGGATAGTAGAAGCTTTGAAATTTCAGTGAAGAATTGATACTTTTAGTTCGATACAGAGAATTGAAGAAAAGAAATATACTTTTGCCAATTGTGACAGAAAATTCCCATAAATAATTATAGTCGCCAACGACCCGAACGGGGACCATCAGGCGAATCGCCACCGTATTGTGAACTTCATTCTGGAAGAAGAAATAAAGGATTTTTTTTTGTCTCCATAACATAGTCGTATGCTTGAATATGATAAACCTCTTTTGTGTCAAGAATTTGAGAAAAGACACTGCAATTAAATTTATCTTTCCAATTCTTTACCATATTTTTGTTGTCTCCACCTCACCAGGCAATCAAAAAATGACAAGGAATATACTGGGAATTACATTCACTAACCGGAAGTTTTCTCTCGAATGTACTGATACGCAAACTTGAAGTGGTTTCACATATTTTATCACTCTAATTCTAACTTGGAGAAGAGAATTCAGGAATTAATAATAATTTCTACTTAAAATAGGAGATTTTCCAGAATAATTAAAATATTGAGTTGGATCAGCAAATTTTCTAAAATATTGGGACAGGGACTAAATAAAAATTTACGACGTACAATTTCAGTGGAAAAAACAATTCTGTGTTCAGGTAAGGGAATTTCTGTTAGAGATTTTAATATTGTTATTAAAAGATTTGTCTGGTAGAAACTATACATTTTCCATTTAAAAGACGGATGGCACTTCAACGTCAAAGACCATTTAAATTGTGATATCAGTTTTAGCGAATTCAGCAATTACAATCTTTCCTTGAAACTCACTCTAATGAAATGTAAATATCTGAGCATAACAAGGTTGGCGTGCATTATCCGTGACATAAAAACTGTAAGATATATTATATAATTAGTATTTGTATTTATTTATGATCTAGGCTATCAACAGAAGGATACTCTAAATATACGTGCGCATATATACATAGTTAAAAGTAAATACGCATTTATACACATACTCATATATATTTTAATCGTGAATTTGAGTGTTACCAATGTGTGATTTCAAGGGCAGGATTTGATATGTTGAATAAGTAACCAAAAAGGAGTTTTCTAAAATGAAATTGTGAAGTTGCATTTCTAATGGTTATATGTAGTTTTGTTCCGAAGGCGAGCACCAGGAATAATAAAGGATCTATGTATTGTACACGTGCGGTGTGGCTGAATTTTTAATACTGTTTTCCTTTCACGGAGTTTGGAATGCGTTGGTTGATCTTTGTCAATGAAATGGAAGAGGTTGAGAAGATAGTGCGGAGCTTCATTACTGAATAGGCTATAAAGAAGATTACCCATAAAAAATCGTCTTCTTTTGACGCCGTTAAGGAGTCCTGCTCTTTCTCTATACTGAGTAATATGTTCAATTTTGGGGATTCTATAGATGAACCTAAGGCAAGCATTAAGCGTATGCTCAAGCTTAGAATTCAGCTCATAAGTGAGGAGGCAAAGTTGCAGTTGTTGTAGGTGACGGAGAGGATGAAGGACCTATGATCATAGCCTTAGTTTTAGCAGGGTTAAAAGTGAGACCGTTTGTCAAAGTTCACATTAAAGGATCCATTAAATTGTTAGTTTCAATATGTGCAGTAAGTTGCTGATGGACAATGCGTTCAAATGGTTTCGTCAAGGTACAGAGGATGGATATCGGGCGGAAATCTTTCGGAGAGGTAGGGTTAGATATTTTAGGAATATGGCGAATAATCGCCTTTTTCCAGGTATCAGGGAATATTCTCACCTGTAGAGATGAATTATAGATATGCAAGAGAATAGGACAAATGACTGGTGAAGCTAAGCGAATCATTTTGATTGAGGTTGCCATCAGAACCTAGAGCATTTGATTTTACCTCTAAGAGTTTTTTCATTATGGTTTCGTGCGATATGTCAGAATGGAATAATTTAGTATCATCAAAGGTAGAGGGAAGTGCGAACGAGGAAGGATTCCTGTTTGCAAGGAGTGCGGATTTTGTGGTGAAGGCTGTTCAAAGATCTCCGGGGGGAAAATTCTTGTCGGGAGCCAAGTGTCTTCGAGGAATAAGTCCAAGTCATCTTAAGAGAAACCAGATGTTTTTATTTTTATTCCTGTTTTTAATAGAATTGTAATTGTATTGATTGTATGAATGCATGATGTTGGTTTCTTCTAGCCAATCTACGTTTTTTCTCTCTTTCTTCCATCAAGTCTTGGATATAAGATGTAATCCAAGGAGTGGACTTCTTTTTTGCTTTAAAGGTACGAAGAGGTGCAAATTTGTCAAAGGCTGAAGATAAAAATTCAGTTAGACAAGCAACCTTTCTATTTATATCTTTTTAATACAAATTCTTTTCCAACTGTATGTGGAGAGGTGCTCGAGAAATTCAGCTTAATTTATATTTGTGAGATTACGTATATACAGTGGAGATATACTAGAGGGGGATCAAAGGAGAACTGGTATTTAATGCTGATAAGGTCGTGGTTTGAGAGAACTGAGATTGAGTATTGTGTAGAAGAGATTACCTTGTCTAGATCATCAACAATCATCATGTCAATTTAGGTACTGGAATGATCGGTGTGGTGCGTGGTATTATAGGGAACTATAGATAATCACCAGTAAGTACAAATTTATTATAATTTGGTATGAGGTCAAAAATGTCAGTCACAAGTTCCGTACAGTAGGAAGCATCAGGAGGTTTTTAAATCACACCCACCAACATGCTGTCATGAGACGAAGATACCCTGATAAAAAGGTATTCAGCAATAGGGTAATTGGCAGGAGGACTTATTCCCACCTGTATACCCCTTAAGCTGTCATGAATGTAAAGACCCCATGCCCTTTTCTCTCATCTCTATCTCGGCGGAAAAGTGTGTAATTATCAAGTGCTATGAGGCTAGGTGGAATGTTAGGTGTAAGTCAGGTCTCAGACACGGCTATGATATGGTAGGAACAGGACATAAAATGATATTTGAATTCGTGCTAATGGGCAGGTAAAGACTGAGCGTTAACGTGACAAATATTTGAGGTTTCCATTTTGACAGTGATGAATAAACTTCAAGTATAGTTAAATATAGAAGTGTCTTAAATAAATTAACCAACAAAATCCAGTTCACATGATTACAATTGAGAACAGGGAATAAGGCATTTGCAAATTACTTGAAAGAACACTAGCGCATACGGAAAGATAGTAGAAATAGAAATAACATAGTGGGTCGATGGTCGTGGGGGTAAAGGCATAGGCTTTGGACCCACTCCGCCGGCTTGCGGGTTCGATTCTCGCCTCGCACTCTGGAAGAGTCTCGGTGGCCCATGCGGTGAACACTTGCCTAGCAAGAGAGTTGTTCATCTCCGGAGAGTCGTGGGACCGGTACCTCTAGAGAAAAAGGTTCTCTAAGTACTTAAGGCTGTTGCTCTTGGTGGTTCGGAACCCACCTTAAAATATAGGTCCCCTTCTCACCACCAAGTGAGTTTACAGGGGGGGTGTGTGAAGAAATACGGAAGAGATACAAGAACAATGTAAACCCCTAGGGGACACATTAGAAGCTTCCATTCCAATAGAAATAACATAATCAATAACCAACAGAGCCCAAATTAAGTAATTACAAATAGGGTTAGGTAGACTGCAAAAGTTCTTGAAGTGACAGTATAGATATAGATCTAAAAGAAACTTCAGTGGTACAGAAGCATGAAAATTTAAGAATACCGTAGAAGTATAAATCTGCGAATTAGGGCGGGAAACAATCTTAGTATTTTTTATAGAATCACGTGCTGTCGATACAATAATAGGTCTTTCAGATTTGAAAAAATATATATATATAGTCAGGATTACTTTGACTTAACAGATGTTTTTTTAGAACGAGATAAATCCAATTAGTATAGTTAGAATAACTAAGAAACCTTCGTGTTATTAAACACTATTTTTTAAATGAAAAAATTATTATATATGCTAGATGCGTTGGAAATTGGTCTAATTGACAAGTTATATTATAGTTACCGACATCTATACATAGGACGATACTAGGAGGCAGTAGTTGCTATTTAAGTCCCTCAACGGTCTGCAGGTTAGCCAGGTAAATTCGTGGAGATCATCCTCTCTGCGACAAAAAATTTTCCCGCCTGCGATCCACATATATTTGAATATTTTGTCTCTTTTGAAACCCAGGGCAATGGCATAGATCTTCCTCTTCAAAGGTGACAGGGGCTCACGTAGGTAAACAGGGGGTTTATCTTTGCTCGGCCGCCCGAGGTTTTCAGTGGAGAAGTCTCTAAAAACCTTACGTCTCTCAAGGAATTTATCTCGCACTTGTTGATTATCGAGCTTCGCAACAATAATGGGCGGGTTGGAGGATTTTGTGAGAGCAGGAGCTTATATGATTTTGTATATTTCGACCAAATCTTCTCTCTTGAAGGGAACGCCAAGAGCCCTAGCTATCGAATCCATGTTTTAAAAAAGGTCTTCGTTGGGTTTCATAAGGAAATTATGAATTTCCAAAGTCGTTTGAAGGGCCGGTTTCTCGCTTAACTTAAGCGCATGCTCAATTGGATCAATTGCAAATCATTGGCATCCTTTTTTATTTTTGTGATATCTTCCTTCCATATTTCTGAGCCAGCTTCGAGTAAAGAAATTCGGTTAGAGTTCTCAGCAATGTCTGCTTTGATCGTTTGAGTAGAAGTTAAAAGATTATTATTGAATGCTTGCTGCTTGTTTTCGAACAACACGCAGTATTCCCCGAACGGTCACCCATCCAAGTACTAACCGCGCCCAACACTGCTTAACTTCAGTGATCTAACGGGAACTGGTGTTTTCAGCGTGGTATCGCCGTTGACTTGAGTAATACATGTAATAAATTATGACAAATTTTTTTCAATGAAGGTAACGCGACTCTCATTGTCCAAGGACTAAGCTCTTTGATACACTTACTATTCGACTCTGAGCAAAGTGATATATATAAAATGTTGCACTACGAAGAGATGTAATATTCTTAACAAATAGTTTCAAATCTACATTTGTCAAATTTCGATTCTCATCATTTAAAAATCTACATCTATCAAATTTCGGTTCTCATAAATTTAGTTACCAAATTTTTTGTGTAAGATGTAGATCAACAGATAATATTATTACGAAGCAACTATTATTCAAGCTTTTTTCAGGAAAACAAACTCGTGTTGGGGGAGGGGGTATTGTTATAAAAATTATGAAATTATAAAATTATTCACACTATACAAATTTTTCATTCAAACAACAAATTGCTTTTGAGCGTAAAAGGTAATATGAATTGTGACATCAGTTTTAACGAATTTAGTAATTACACGGGCCGTCAACATTTTTGCCACATAAGGTTTTTGAAGTATCCTGACCTAAAAGTGCAAAACTGACTATTTTAGCCATATTTGACGCAATATAAAATGATCAGAATTTTTCTTTCTAAAAGCTGCTCATGCCGTCGGTTAGGACTCTTTCTTGTCTTCCATTTCCATTTTCATTTCCTGATGACTCCGAACTGATTTGTTTTTTCTGAGATATGACGCACTAACCACTACAGCTTCTCTTTGCCTTCTGTGCTAGTTTTTTCGTGTGGAACTGAAGTGCTTAATGTGCGATATCTCGGAGAGAAGAAATCGATTCAGGATCATGAAAACATGGGAATAAAGGATGCACAGGACTACTGAACGATGGCGCTAGCAGTTTTCAGGGAAAATTGCTGATCGTGTTATATTGCCTCGGATATGGCTGAGACTAGCCATTTTTGTACATTCGGATCAGCATATCTCAAAAACCTGACAAACAGAAAAAATTTGGATCACAGATTCGGTTCGAGAATACCAAAATCATTCGGAGTCACATAACCCGGTGTTTGGGTACAAAAAATATGTCATTTTTGTCGGCCTGTCTTACATTTTTTCCTTTAAATATCAATCTAATAAAATGTAAATATCCAAGCAGGACAAGGTTAACGTGTATACTGTCTGAGATAATGACTATAAAATACACTATCTTATCTAATGACGAGCCAGAAAATTCATTAGTTCAATTGTTAATTAAATTCTCCATAATACATTGCTGGTGCTCTTCTCTTATAACAAAAATGAAAATAGTTTTTTCTCATGTCTTGTACTTGGTTGTCATCCTAAATTATATTGGTAAATATTATAAAATTATATACCTAAAATTTGAAGCATATTTTTTTGAGCTCAAAGCAAATCAGAATTTGATATGGAATTCGTACCATGTGTGCGCGTAAACCTATAATACCCTTATACGGGACATCTACATATTACGTAAGACGATTTGGAAGTGGAGGGTTCAATACAATCTTACTGTTTTTTATAAAGAAGGGACTAAAAGATCTTATTCAAGAAAAAGCTGAACTAAAAACAAATGATTCAACTCCATAACTTCATCGACAAAAAACAATTATAATAGACCAGACCGGCAATCTATGAGACCTAAGTTCCTATCCCAACGGAGCTAGAAGTGCATTTTTTTGCAGCCTAAAATTTAAACCATTCTAGTTTAGACTAGATATATTAGACCAAAAGTAAATTTTCTTTCCAAAAAAATGCATAATTCATTGAATTATAAGTCTTGTGATTCATCCAATAATGGAATAGTTAAATTTTTAGTTACAAAACTAAGTATTGGAACACAAGATAATTGTAGACCCTTCAATCAAAAGGAATGAAATTTCAACGATAAATAGTTGGAATTTCCTTTTGACTTCTATAAATACAGTTTGCATTTGGGGGGAAAAATGAAACAACGAAAAACGTAGTTTTTTGAATAGCCCCTTTTCTCGCCGCAAAAGGATAACATGTCGAAAGGGAATACACAACTATGATTGAACCTCTATTTCTTGTTGCAGCGTTGAGCTTACAGTTTGATTGCTTACCTAATGGTGAGCCTATTCCTGATGTACCTCGTGGCGGATCATCTCATTTTCCTGAAAGGTCTCCTGCCAGACCTTATCCTCAGGGTTCTCCAGACAGGTCCTCTCTTCCTGCCGAATCTGCTCTTCATGCCAGATCCAGGTCTCCTTCTGCCATTCGTCCTTCTTTTCTCCTAAGTGGACTTACAAATGAACAACTTAGATCTGTTCGGCTTATTCCCCATACAAATTCGAACCGGCAATTCGAAATACGAAGATACACGTTCCCTCACGAGGCACAAATTCTCGTGAGAGAAAATAATAGTATCCTTGTGCCCATACCAAACAGAAGACAAACTGTGTTATCAACGTCCAATGGTGAAGTCTTTGCAATATTAGTGCGAAATCATACAATCCTTCGTGGAATATATAACAGAGAAGGAGACGTTCAAAAACGGGTGAAAATAGATATGAACAACGGCAAACTTGAAGTTATGACCCCTGAAGAAATGGAGGAAGCTCCTTTGGGCAAGCGTCGCCCAATCTCCGGCAATTTTGAAAAAATTTTGTTAGACGTTCTTTGCCAGCAACATTAATTTTATTTATTTTCAAATGTGAAACTGAAATATATTAAGGTTTGAGATGTGAAGCAGGCAGAAGCAGGATAACTTTTCAAACAGGATTCGCGGATTTTCTCCTAAACAATTTCTTTTTGTCCCTGATCATTAATATTCGAATAGAAACATATTAACCTTGTAACATTTTAAACTTAGAATCCAACATAAATAAAATAAAACAATTTGAAATCAAAATTTTTAGTTCACTTATTCATTTTACGTGAACAAAGACGTTGAATTTTTAACAACAAGATGAATTATCAATGGCAGGATAAATTCTTAGGAGTAAAATTAGGGTGGTTTCTATAAAAAAATTCCAATTGAAAGGCTTTCAACTCCTGAGATTTCAAAAAAAGTATTTCATTTCCAACAAAATTTCGGAATATTCAACTTGCGTAGAATTCGATCAATTAATTTTTTACTTGTAACTGAAAATTTAAAATATAAATATAATATAATTCTGATTGGGTTCAGGGGATATCAGTGAAGAATTATAATTGTTATTTTCAAGTAGCGAATTTTCGTACAAAATTATGATTTCATTACGAAACTTGAATGTTCTAAATTGTAAATCTTTATAAAAGATTAGATCAAATACGATATCAGTTTTATGAAATGTAAATATCTGAGATGAGCAAGGTTCACCCCGATTACCTCTGACATAACGACTTATGACATACCATATGATCTGATCAAGATCCAGAATATCCGTTCGTAAAATTGTTGATCAGAGTCTTCATTATTACATTGATAGGCTTTTCCTAATAAGACAACATGGAGATTGCTTCTACTCTCGTATTATCTTTAACGCTTATCCTCAATTTTATTGGCGAGTGTAATAATATAATATTTCTATAATTTGATGTACATTTTTAAGATATACGCAAATCAGAGTTTTGCGCGATACAATCCAATTTCCGTCTGAATTACAGTACGATCGTTCACCTGGTGAATCCTGCTGTTCCTCGTGGCGGACCTTCTCTTGATTTCTCTCTTTCTCTTGCTGTACCTCATTCTTCAGGTTCTTCGGTCAAGTCTTAACGTCCTGCAGATGCTCCTCTTCGTGCCAGATCTAGATCTTCTCACAGTGGTCACATATTGCACTGCTAAGTTTGCTCCTCTTGTGCAGGTAGGATCGGAAATATCGATGCCCTGACAAGAGATGCGTCGTGTAGTAATTTGTCTCTTCGCGTTCGTGGTCCAAGTATATTCTCGACTGTGGGATGAACCTTGCGCGACATCGTCCTTGGTGGTAGTGTTTTCGAAGAGTATGTCAATGATGTGCCTCATGTTATCGGCTCTTATTGATCTACTTGCTCAGAGGGCCCCAAACTTCCAGATCACTATTTTGCAACCTAATCCCCAAGGTTCATCGTCCACTTCCTAGTGCAGCTTTGAACAGCTCTGGCATCTGATTGTTCTTTTTTTCGCCTTGCCCAGTTCCTTCTTGGCTAGCTTGTGTTCCTGGACGCTTCCTTTTCTTTTTCTATTGGGCGCTACTATTTCTGTACCCTTCTTCCGATTCATGGAGGCTTCAGAGGCTTTCTCGTCAGATCTCTCTACGAGGCTGTTCTACGCTCTGGCTATCGTTAGGGATAGTTTTTCGACATTCATTTTCCACATATTCCATCCTGTGGTCTTGCGTTGATGTGTCTAGGTTCCTATGCTTCCTTTCATGGTAAATTGTATATGACATTGGTAGCTTCGATATTTCAATTCACTTAGGTGTGAAAAAATATTTGAACGCATGATGTCTCTAATAAATATTTTTAAACAAATTATCAATTTAAATCTTCTCATCGAAAAATAATTGTTGAAATAATAGTGAAGTGTTTAACCAAAGAGATGAATTTGAGACTAAAGTGGTGAATCTTCGAGGAAGACTTGACGTCGGTATAGTTTTATTGTACAAGTATGCAAACTGTGCATACTGATTGTTCCATGAATTTAGTTTGTTTATTTTCAATATTATTTTACATAATCTAAACAAAAAATACACATCCTAGCGGAAAGTAGTTTTGGGCAAATTTGTACATATAATTTGGGCGGAAAATTTTATTTAAAGAAATGTTACTATAGCTTGTGTCGTTTTTCCAAAATGGTAATTTTTTGATTTTCATGACAAGTGTTTACAAAAATGTGTAGATTTTTGCTGGTTGAACAACCTTTGCCTTTTAATTTTTTTTTCATCTCCTCTGACGTTTTTCCAATATATCAATAGCAGGAGCTGAAGTGGCAGAAGAAGACTTGTTGGGAGAAGACCTGGACCTGGCGCATAGACGAGGCTCGTCATCAGCAGGAACAGTCCTAGTAGGGGCAGGTACGGCAGAAGTAGGCCTTGCAGCAACAGATCTAACAGGAACAGGCCTGACAGGAACAGACCTGCCGAGAACAGTACTGGCATGAGCAGGCTTGGCAGGAGGATTCCTGGTAGTAAGAGACTTGAACTTAGTATGTAGATGGGGCTGGAGCTCGCCACGGTACTGAGCTATACGACAACAAAAAAGAGGAAGTCGCCAACGACCCGCACGGGGAGTATCAGGCTAATCGCCACCGGATTGTGTACTTAATTTTGTATGAAGAAATAAAGAATTTATTTTTTTCTACATAACATAGTCGTATTTTTGGATATGATAAACCCCTTTTGTCTCGATAATCTAAGAGAAGACACTGCAAAGAGTTTGAAAAATCAAATCAATTACAATTTTCCACCCTCGTAGATGAATTTCCAACCAAATAGTCGAATCATCAAGCCAGAAAGAAGATTTTTTTTCGAAAAAAATTAATTTTGTACCTTTGGGCAACTTGAACCAAATTCACCTGGCGAATTCTCAGAGAATACTAAAATACGATTTGGCTCATTTCAATCCAGGGGCTTTGAATTTTCAAAGGAGATGCGTTGCC
The DNA here is from genome assembly GCA_932178445.1 of Andricus quercusramuli. Classification (NCBI taxonomy): domain Eukaryota; kingdom Metazoa; phylum Arthropoda; class Insecta; order Hymenoptera; family Cynipidae; genus Andricus; species Andricus quercusramuli. Next base: position 152,264 of record CAKNXH010000262.1, on the reverse strand, counting down.
ATAACTGAACGCCAAAATATTGGATTGGAACCATCTTAAGCCTCAGAGAAACAGAAACGTTATAGAATATATTACGAGTATCTAATTTCTAGAAAATTTGATAACAAATGTGAAAGGATGGAATTCATCTTTCCAATCTCCACCTTATTCTTTTGTCCACCCGACCAGGAAATCAAAAAATTACCAGGAATAACCTCGGAATTTCATTCATTAACTGGGAGTTTTCTCTCGAATATACTAATATGCAAACTTAAAGTGGTAAAAACACATTTTATTACTCTATTTCTAACTTGGAAAAGAGAATTTATGAAAGAATAATAATTTTCACTTGAAATCGGAGATTTGTCAAAATAATTACAATTTTGAATTGTAACAGCGAATTTTCCAGAAGTTTGGGACAGGTGATAAATCAAAATTTACGACGTGGAATTTCATTAAAAAATAAAATTTTGTGTTCAGGATTTATAATATATTTCTGAAATGGAACTTGACATTTTCGTAAGAAATTAAAAATTTTGAATCCCCAAAAAAGACCATATAAATTGTGATATCAGTTTTAACGAATACAGTAATTACATCTTTTTCCTTGAAATTCAGCCTAATGAAATGTAAATAGTTGAGCAGAACAAGGTTGACGTGCATTATCTGTGACATAAAAACTGTACGATATATTATATAATCTGGTGAAGAACTAAAAGACTCATAAAGTTAGTCGTGAATTCAGATCTTTTTTAGTACATTAATCAGCTTTTCTTCCAATTCGAAAATATGAAAATTGTTTCTTCTCTCATTATATACCGGGTGGTACTCCTTAATTCTATTGGTAAATATACTGAAATATTATATCTGTGATTTTATGTAAATATTTTTCAGCTTTACGCAACTCATAATTTTTGTGCCTTAATCCTCATTCCACCTCAATAACAATTTCCCTTTGATCTCTTATTTTATTTGGTCCGAAATAAATACGACTTATATCTGAATTTTTACGGGAGGATGAAGAACGTGTGTGTTAAAAAAATTGAATTCGGAAAGTATTCCCATTGATACGAAATTGGTACCAGATGTGCGCATGCACATATGGTACAATCTAATAGCTGATAGATTTTCAGCTGACTTCACAGTTGCTCTATTCTTTTCTTCAGTAATAATGTTGAAAAATTTAACAAATGATACAGTTTCTATGACAGAGTTTGAATATTTGTATTCTATCTATTCTCAAATTTCCAAGAACAGTTCTATGTGTCCACCAAGAATGGAATAAGTGAATTTTCAGAAAACAGAATTAATTTCATACCAAAATGAACAATTTTGGAAAATTGAATTGGCTACCCAAAAATATGAATTTCTGACAAAAGTTAGTTTTGAATCAAATGGTAGATGAATTTTGAAATAAAAATCTGATAGAAGACAAAAACATACTGTAAGAGACTACACAAGGAAAATTGAACCTATTTTTCTTGTTCCAGAGTTGAGCTTACAAATCGACCGATCACCTAATGACGATTTGGTTCCTCGTGTTCCTCGTGGCAGACCTTCTCTTGATTTGTCTCTTTCTCTTGCCATACCTAATTCTTTCGCTTCCCAAGTCAGATCTTCTCCTCCAGCCGAGTCGTCTCCTCATGCCAGGTCCAGGTCTCCTCCTGCCATTCGTTATTCTTTCGCTCTAGCTGGACTTACGATTGAAGATCTTAAATCTGTTCGGCTTGTTCCCCGCATAAATCCAAACCGACGGTTCAAAATTCGAACATACACTTTTCCTCGGGATGCACAAATTCTTGTGAAAGAAAAAAATAATGTCCTCGTGCCTACGCCCACAGGGAGACAAACTGTATTATCAACGACCAATGGTGAAGTCTTTGCAATATTAGAGCGAAATCTTACGATCCTACGTGGAATATACAAAAGAGAAAGAGACTTTCGAACACGAGTAAAAATAAACATGTACAACGGCGAAGTTGAAGATATGACCACTGAAGAAATAGAGGAAGCTCCTCTGGGCAAGACTCGCCCAATCTCCAGCAGCTTTGAAAAAATAGTGGTAGACGACTTCCGCCGAAAACATTAATTAAATTTTTCAAAAATGTTCAACAGAAATCTATTATCCTATAAAAATCTAGAACATTTTCATTGCTGAACGACGTTGGCCTCCGGGCATTTTTCATACAAGATTCTGTTTTCTTGCAGACCAATTTTTTATACTTCCTTGCCATAAATATTCAAAGACTAGCACGTTATTCTTATACAATTTTCAAAGTGGAATATTTTATAAAAGGAATAAAGAGATCACAACAAGAAAAAAAGTCGAGCGTGAACCAAAATGCGAGCTTTCATAAATTATGTAACAACATTATATCAAAGGTGCATTACATTTATTTTTGTACCTTGGCTTGAGACTGCTTATTCAGATATTGCAAAATGAAGTGCAAATTTTACTTATCGTGATGACTCAAATATTGGTTCCCCATTTTGCATGAAAGTTTACACGCAGCTATCCTGAAAAATGTATTATTTCAATAAATTTATTTCATTAAAATTGTCGAGACTTCTCATTGTGTCAGTCCCAGGTCTCCGCCTGCCATAAATTTTCAAAATTTCGGACTGCACACCCTTTCTATGCCCCTACCTTCACTTACAAGCAGAAGCCCAAAAACATTTTGTCAAATGTGCCAATGACAAATAAAAATAGGGAAAAATTGATTCACAGTCCAAAATGCTCTAAAATCAGGGGACAAAAGTAGATTTTTCACGAAGTCAGTAACTTGAATTTTCTAAAACAAAAATTGAATTGGGCACTATAGTGAATTCAATTTGTGAGGCTCCAACTTTCTAAGGTTCCTAGTAATTGTATTTCATTTTTGACAAAGATGTGAATTTTCAACTGAATTGCTGAATGTCCGGCCAAAAAGATGAATTCATTACCAGAAAGATGGATTTTCAACCCGCAAATCGTGGGTGTGGTGAGCTCACACTTGTAGTTATTGACTACAAGAAACTATCCACCTAGAAACACTACCCGAATCGGGTAGTGTCACGCCTACCCCTAGAGGCTCGCCGAAAGGGAAATGGCTTAATGGTATAAAAAAAAAAGAAAAAATATCATTTTTCTACCAGAAAGACTAATTTTCAACAGAGCTTCTTTGAGCTTCAAGCCCATAGTGAGTCGAGCGAATTTTCAGCAGGGAAATGTTTGAGCGGAAATGTTTTCAGACAGGTACTAACATCTTTCGTACAGAAAATATTACTCAAAATAAATTATCAATGTAAAAATGGAGGTTTTATTTCGGCTGCGTGTTCAAGACCTAGAATTTAATATTCATACTTCTCTACATGCTGTGTTTCTTGACGGATTGTGAACTTGGTTAGCCTCGATGTTTTCACTGATTCATGTTTGCAATTATATTTGAACAAATAGTATGAGAAAGTTAGCATTTTCAACGATATAATTGTTATTCATTGAGAAATTTTGACAAAATCAAATCATTATTGATCAGTGTGCACCTGAACTCATCAAATATGAGTATTTCTATCAATTCTCAAAGTAATTTTCATACAAAATAATCGAACATTCTCTACTGTAGAGCTGAGTTGTTTAACACATACTTGTTCTCATCTCTTATGTTTTAGATTGACTGCTAGTTCGATATACAGGGTGTCCCAGGCTCAAGTCTGACACTGTGCGATAGGAGCACGCACATCCTCAGCGCAATTCTTTGTTGAATTGCTGTTCACCGTCTTCTATACGTCGTCTTTCTCACTGTTTGTACCCATACGCCAGCTCCATGGAGCATGGTTGACTGAGCCACTTACATTAGCAGTCGGCGCTTGTTGGGTCTCGGGCCACTTACGTTGACCATGAGTTACTGAGAGCCATCGTGACATGTGCTGCCTGCATTATTTCTTCTCAGAAGAAGAGCCTGTCATCCATCCAGATACCTGGTAGCATTATCGCTGGCTCTTCTGTGACTAATTTCGGTCCCATCTGCATAGGTACCTATATGATGATGTATCTCTTTATGGTTATGACCAGCTCGGTTTTCTCCTTAGCCAGATCTAGTCCATGGTCGGATGTATCGGAAAGAATATGTGTACGATGTGCCCCACAAATCCAATCCCATTGATCCACTCACTGATAGGGCTGCATGATTCAGGATCACTATTTATTAACCTAATCTCCAAGGTTGCTACTTCCTCGTGAAGCTTCCTCTAGCTCTCGCATTTTCGTCTTTTTGTAGCCTTCCCCAGTTCCCTCTTGATTATCTTGTATTCCTGGACGCCTTTTCCCTTTTTCCTAACATATTCAATGAGCTTATGATCTTTATGGTGGCTTTCACAAGTGTTCTCGCCTTCATATGAAACCTTTTCATGAAGCTGTCATTCCCTCTGGATATCGTCGGGGAATTTTTTTCTACATCCATTTTTGACACATTCCATCCTTTTGCCTTGTCCTTATATGTGCTGGTTCCTAGGCTTTCTTTCATGGTGAATTGTATATACTAGTGATATACTTCGTTGCCGGCTCGTCTCAAATTTGACATTTTGTCTGTAGTCATGACAAGCAGATCATGTCTCGCTGCCATCTCCAAGATGCGCTCTCCTCTCGAATCTGTTCTGGGCATAATTCATTCTACCGTCAAAGCGTTGATGTCTCCAGCCGGTATGAATCCTCCCTCAGCTTCCTGGATGATATCTTCCTGCAGGTCAAGTTTTTTTGGGAACTTCCAAATGTTCTTATTGGGAGTACAAAAAATATGTCACTTTTGTCGGCCGTTCTCACATTTTTTCCTTTAAACTCAATCTAATGAAATGTAAATATCTAAGCAGGACAAGGTTAACGCGTATAACGTATGAGATATTGACTATAAGATACACTATGTAATCTGTCGGCGAACCAGAAAATTTATTAGTTCAATTGTTAATTAAATTCTCCATAATACATGGCTGGTCTTTTCCTCTTATTAGAAAAATGAAAATGGTTTCATCTCACGTCTTTTACTGGGCAGTCGTTCTCAATTATATTGGTGAATATTATCAAATTATATACCTATAATTTGAAGCATGTTTTTTCAAGCTCAAAGAAAATCAGAATTCGAGACAGAATTCATACCATATGTACGCGTGCACATATGGTACACTCATACGGGTCATCTACAAATTACGAAATATTGGAATATTGTAAATTTTAATTGAAAAATTAGTTTCCGACCAAAGAAAGAATGTATTATCAACAAAATTGTTGAATTTCAAACCAATCAGTAAAATTTTAGACCTCAAAAGACGAATTCTTAACCCAAAATATAATAGACTTTTCGATTAAAGGAAATAAACTTTTAAGGATGAACAGTTGGATTCTCGTATTTGTTCTATTAATACACTTTTACTTCAAGAAAGGATAGAAAAAAAATTCTTTTTCGAACGGCCCTTCTCTTTCTGAAAAATAAAAATATGCCGGAAGAAAATAGACAAGGAAGATTGAACCTCTGTTTCTTGTTGCAGAGTTGAGCTTACAGTTCGAGCGCTCACCTGATGGCGACACCACTCCTGGTGTTCCTCGTGGCAGAACTTCTGATTCTCTTGATTTGTCTCTTTCTCTTGCCATACCTCATGCTCCAAATTCTCCAGTCAGATCTTCTTCTCCAGCTGATCCTCATCTTCGTGTCCGCTCGAGGTCTCCTCCTGCCATACGTTCTTTTCTTCACCTAGGGAGACTCACAATTGAGGAGCTTAGCTCCGTTCGGCTTATTCCCCACTCAAATCCTAACCAGCGATTCGAAATTCGAAGGTACACTTTTCCTCGCGATGCACCAATTCAAGTGAGAGAAAGATATAATGCCCTTGGGCCCATGCCAACCAGAAGACAAACTGTATTATCAACGCCTAATGGCGAAGTCTTTGCAATAGTAGAGCGAAATATAATTCTTCGTGGAATATATATAATAAGAATTGACGTTCAAAAACGTGTAAAACTAAATATGCACAACGGCTTGGTTAAAGATATGACCGCTGAAGAAATGGACGAAGCTCCTCTGGGCAGGCGTTACCCGATTTCCAGAAATTTTGAAAAAATATTTGTAGAGGACGTTCGCCAACAACATTGATTTAATTTTTCCTACTGTAAAATTGGAATATATCATTGTTGGTGACCTGAAGTAGGTTCAGAATGTTACAAGTAACTGTTAATTGAGGGGCCGCATACCATAACCGTCTAGATAATAAACGAAAAACAAATACAAATGAAAATATTGTATTGATTCATTTCTACATTTTCATCCAGACATGGTATTAGATTTTTGTAAAATCCGAACGCTCCCTTCCCCCGTTTTTCGAATGTTCACGTTTAGAGACCCCCTGAACCCAAAAAACAGGTTTTTACAGAATGGCTGTCTGTCAGTTGGTCTGTCTGTCTGTGGATTTCCAGCCTGTTAGCACAATAACTTGCAATAAATTATCCGATGAGATTGGACTTTGATGTACTCTTCAGGTGTCCTAAAATGAAGGGCAAGTTTGATTGGAACCATCTTAAGGCTGAGAGAAACAAGAACGTGACAGAATATATTACGAATATCTAATTTCTAAAAATTGTATAAGAAATGTGAAAGGATGAAATTTATCCTTCCAATTCTTTGCCATATTTTTGTTGTGTGCGCCTGACCAGGCAATCGAAAAATGACAAATACGGAAACATGAAGTGGATTCACATTCTTTTTCACTCTAATTCTAACTTGGAAAAGAGAATTTATGAATAAATAATCATTTTCACTCGAAATAGAAGATTTTGTAAAATAGTTCCAATTTAGATTTGGAACAGCGAATTTTCTAAAAGATTGGGACTGGGAGTGGATAAAAATTTACGACGTAGAATTTCAGTAACAAAAATGATTTTATGTTCAGGACAGGAGATTTCTGTGAGAAATTTTGATATTTGCTTGGGACACAAATTTTAGTACAGGATTATAGTTTAGAGTTTGAGACAGGGAATTTTAGTAAAGAATTATGATTTTCACTTCCAAACCGGGAATTTTCTAAGAGATTTATAATTCTGAGTTTGGACGAAGAATTTTAGTGAAGAAATATACTTTTGCGTTTCTGACCATGATTTTCGTTACAGGACTATAATTTTTAGTTTGGGACAGAAAATTTGACTAAGGAATCATAATTTTCATTTCGAGACAGAGAATTATAATGAACAAATATAATTTTGCCCATTGGGACAGGTAATTCTGGCTGAGAATTGTAATTTTGACTTCATCAAATCAGTTTTTGACATGAACAGAGAATTCATAATATAATTCTGAAATAGAACTTGGGATTCACGTAAGAAATAAAAAATTTTGAAATCCAAAAAGGAAACTTCCATGACGTATTATAATTTGAAATTACAGAAAATATAAAAATATTTGTCTGGTAGAAACTATAAATTTTCCATTCAAAAGGCGGATAACACTTTAGCGTCGAAGATTATATAAATTGTGATATCAGTTTTAACAAATTCAGTATTTAAATTTTGCTCCTTGAAACCCACTCTAATGAAATGTAAATATTTGAACAGAACAAGGTTGACGCGTATTATCTGTGACAAAAAAGCTGTAGGATATATTATATAATCTGATCGATAACTAAAATATTCATTAATTTAATTTTGAATTCAGGTCTTTATTAGCACATCAATTAGCTTTTTCACGAATTCAAAAACATGAAAATTCTTCCATCTCTCATCGTTTGCTCGGCGGTACTTCTGAATTCTATTGGTAAATATACGAAAATAATATATCTGTAGTTTTATGTATCTTTTTTTAGCTATACGCAACTCATAATTTTTGCGCCTCAATCCTCATTCCATCTCAATTACAATTTTCCTTTAGCCTCTTATTTTATTTGGTCCTAAATGAGTATGACTCACATCTGAATTCTCACGGAAGAATAAAGAACGTGCGTGTCAAAAAAATGAATTTCGAAAAGTGTCTATTGATACGAAATTAGTACCATATGTGCGCGTGCACATATGGTACAATTTGATAAAGACGTCGACAAATTACTTCAACAAATTTGTTGGAAGAGGTTTTTATTCAAATCCTACTGTTTTTAATGGGAAAGGGACTGGAAATACTTACTCAAGAAATAGTTTAAAAAAAGATGTGATGTTGAAAAATTCAGCAAATGATGTTGCTTCTATGATAGAGTTTGAACATTTTTATTCTATCTATTCTTAAATTTTAAAGGATTCTATAAGTCTACCAAAAATGGAATCAATGAATTTTCAGTAAATAAAATGAATTTTATACCGAAATGAACATTTTCCGGAAAAAATGAACGTTCAGCTAAAATAATAAGTCCTTTAACAAAAAAATTGATTTTTGACATGGCAGTACAAATTTCAACCAATTTGTTGAATTCTCAACCACAAAATATTCATTTTCAAGCAAGAAGACTAATTTCTGAACTAAAAGATTAATTTCCTACGACTCAGATTCTCAGACTAAAAGATTCATTACGACTAAAATTGATTTCAATTTTGGAGTAATAACAGCTAAATTTAATGTAAGATGCTATTTTGTCGATTAGGGTAATTAATTAATTAATTTTCTGATGTTAAATTTTGTCGATCTACTGGTCAAATAATTTTCTGGGGAAACAAGAAAAAATCTGCCTTAGCCTGGATTTAAACTGGGAACGCCACTTTCCATGAGTGGAGCGTTAACCAATTACGCCACCGAGGCCGGCGCAGATAATTTCTCGTTTCTCCTACATCCACAGGATGACGTGAATCTACGTCTAATTTTAACCTGTGGTATTCTAGTCCAGAAAATTATTTGACCAGTAGATCGACAAAATTTATCATTAGAAAATTAATTAATTAATTACCCGGTGATACGAGGTAAGACCGAGGAGGGAAGTTGGGAGATCGGAAAGCCGAGAAGAAGGTGGAACACAATAAAACGAATTCGTTTTAATTAAGTAAAAATAGTGAGCCTTTATTGCGACTTACATCGTAGCGATGGCCGGTGGCCCGTGGGCTATATCCGGCGTCTGTAATGCAGATGGGCGAGGTGCCCGATGGAGGCAAGGTGAGGTTCGGAAGAAGAAGGCCGACGGAGACGTCCTGCTAGATCCTTGGAGAGCGGCTTCGATTGGCGGTCCTCCGGCTCCGTGTCGTGAAGAACAATAGCTTCCAGGGCGTGGGGGTCCCCGAGAGCGAGCGCGTCGATTAATTAATGGAGCGCACTAACGAGCGAAACAAGCGTGCCGATTAAGATAAAAAGAGGCACGATTACGGTCCAGGCAAGCGCCGATTAAAAAGGAAAACCCAATGCTTCAACGCTTAGAATAGGCGGCACTCGAGGCAACAGAACGGTTGAGTCCTCTAGAGACGGGACAAGACTGAGCGGCGACCGTCCTGTCGCTCAGAACCTCGGGTCCCCTCGGGGGGTTCCGTTCCGACTCGTGTGCGGTCCGTTAACGCTTTTGTGCAGGGTCGTACCGAGTCCCGCATTGGTAACAGTTCTTGTTACCCCCCCCCCCCCCGCTCCCCCACAGGGGTTCGGGTGTATACCGAAAATTGAGTGGAGTTCTTTGTCCAGTTCTAGTCTAGTTTGGGAGTCAATGTGTAGTTCCAGTTCTATAGTGTTATCGTCTATTTTTCTTTCAGGTTCTGTTTCAGTCACGTTAATATTAAGTAAGTCTTGGATTCGTCGGTTAATATGTTCCCAACCCCCTTTTATGTATGTTTTCCCGTTTTCGTGTGGAGTTGAGTAGTTTTGTCTATACCTAAATGGTCTGCTATTACAAAACAAGTCGTGCGCAATATAAATTTGTTTCGGTATGGGTTTTCCGCAAAATTGGCATTTAAAGTTCCCCGGGTTTTGCGTCGAATTATTAAGGATTAGCGCTATGCTTTCCTTGAGTTTCTTTTCTCAGGTCTCCATGTTGCCCTGATACCTGTAACATATATATAAAAGAAACGAGAAAAAATTTTGTCGTTTGGGGTCGAGAGTTAGTATGTTTTAGTTAAAAGTTTTTTATTTATTATCTGGTTGTACAATGTGAGCACGAGTTGGTGCTTTAGGTGTAGAGTGTGGCAGGTTATAAGTTGTATAGCACAATAAAGATTTTAGAATATAGGTTTCTGTAAATAAGAACTCTATGTAGTTTAATCGTCCTTTTTGGTTTTCTGTTGGCGTTTCATTTCCGTGATTTTTCTTTCTACTTCTTCGTTTCGCCTTTGCTTGAATCTGGTCCATTCTTGTTTCAATTTTTGTTCTTCCTCCCGTTTCTTAGCCTCCTGTCTTTCCTCTTGCTCCTTTTGTTCTCTCTTTTGTTTTTGTCTAAGTGTGAGTGTTTTGAGTCAGGGCAGGGTTTTTTCTTCTTCGCGTCGTGTGTTTTGGTATTGTATTTTTTCTTTTTCCTTAGTTTCGATTTCTTTTGCTCTATGATTAAATTCTTCTTGTAGTTTCTTGTGGAAGCGGTTTGACTTCTCTGCGAACTCGAGGCTCAGTTGGAATAGTTTTTTCTGCAGTTCGGGGTTGTCCCTAAGTTTCCTTGGTTTTGGTTGTTTGTGTTTTTGTTTCAGGTCCTGATGTCCAGTTCGGGTCTCCGCCCCATGCTCCATCTTCGTCTGGATTCTCCATTGGCTGGTTACTTTCATTCTGGTTTTGTTTAGTTCCGTCTCTATTGTCTTTTTTTATCATTTGTCTCACATGGCGGTGAGGATGGTACTTAATTTTCATTTCTGGCACTCCCGCTCTTCTTAGCTTTAGCCATTTAATTGCTTGGCAGGTTTCTTCTCTATGTTTGGATATGCTCGCTTCGAAAATCTGGTTCCCGCACATGAAACATTTTAGTGGCTCCATTTCGCTGTAATTAAAAAAAAATGTCTACTGTCTTTTTGTTCTTAGTATCTAGCGAGTTCTGATATTTCAGGTTGATTTAGTCACTTTTTGAGTTTGGAGTTATAGGTCAGGTTTTATTCTTAATGCTACCGATCGTTTGTCGTTTTTGCCTTTGCCTAGTTTTAAATGTTCTTATCCTAAAGTTCTCAGTTTTCATACTGCTATTTACCAGTATCTTTGCCTGCTATTTCTAATTTGAAATCGTTGGTATTCCATTCCCCAATACTTTTTCCCTTGGGATTTTTCAATTCGTAAATTGTTGGGGAGATTTTCTTTTTAATAATGAATGGACCTTCATATTGATCGTATAACTTACCTGCCTTTTTATCTGCTTTGTTAGACAGTTTGGTTACCCTTTTTAAAACTTTATCTCCTACCTTAAATTCTAGGGGTCTTCTTCTCAAATTATAATTGCTAGCTTGTCTTTCGTTCGCTTTATCTAGATTTTTCTGGACTACTTCTTTTATAATTTGTAATCTTCTTAATCTATCTATCCGTTTATCAACACTTTGGGATTCTATCTCGCTATCGCTTTCTATGTTTTTTCTTAGGGACTGGAGTGGTTCTAATTCACGGCCTAAGTTTAAGAACGCAGGTGTAAATTGTGTTGATGAATTTTTACTAGTATTAATCGCGAACTGTGAATCTTCTATGTGTTCGTCCCAGGTCGAATGATCGTTGTCTAGGTAGGTTTTAATTAATTGTTTAATTGTTCTATTGCATCGTCCTGTCGGGTTGGCTTGGGGGTAGTATTTTGGCGTTTTCGTGTGTCTATTGCCGAATTTTTCTGTCAAGTCTCTGAGTATTTTATTTACAAATTCCGTGCCATTGTCGGTGTGAAGAATCCGCGGTGTTCCCCTACGCGAAATGACACGTTTATGAAATTCTGACTCTATCGTTGCTCCGTTCGCTTTTTTTAATCGGTATTATATCGACCCATTTTGTAAATAAGTCTACGAACACTAGAATATATTGATTTTTTCTCTTTTTTGAAATTGGCAATGGTCCCATGATATCAGCTGCTACCATGGTCCATGGTTTTTCAACGATTCTCTTCTCCATTAATCCTACTTTAATTTGGTTACCCGGTTTGACAAGTCTGGCAGTTTTTTACGTAATTGATAACGTCCGAATATACCCCTGGCCAGAAGAAATGTTCGGAAATTCTCGCGTAAGTTTTCTCTGAGCCTAAATGTCCTGCCTGGGTTTCGTCGTGATTTTCCCGTGAAACTTGACGTCTAAGTTTTTGGGGTATGACTAATTTCCAAGGATTTGAGTCTGGTAAGAGAGTGGATTTAAGTGGGTCCGTTCTGTAAAAAAAGTGTTGCGAATCTCTGATTCGCCATTTTTCGTGTTCTTCGGGTCTTTTTGTCAGTTGTCTGAATTTTGTAGAGTACCAGTCATTTGTTTTGTCGTTAACGTCCGCTTTTGGTTTTTCTACACTACCAGCTAACGCACACGCTATGTTTTTTGTTGGTTCTCCTGATCTCGAAAGAGCATCAGGGACTAAATTTGAACTACCTTTACGATATATGACTTCGTAGTCATATTCTAGTAATTCTAACGCCCATCTGGCTAATCGGCCAGTGGGGTTTTTTAGGTTATGGAGCCACTTCAAAGCTAAGTGGTCCGTGATTACTTTAAAGCTGTAACCTTTTAAATACGGCCTGAATTTTCGTATGGCCCAAACTACCGCTAGGCATTCTTTTTCTGATGCCGAGTACCGAGATTCTGCGCCGTTTAGGCTTCTACTCGCGTAAGCGATTACGTAATTTACACCTTCGATTGTGTGTGTAAGTACAGCTCCTAATCCCGTGTTACTCGCGTCGGTTTCGAGTAGGAAGGGTTGTGTGAAATCTGGGCATATTAAAATTGGTGCTGAAGTTAAGAGATCTTTGATTTTCTGGAAAGCCTCATCTTGTTCTAATCCTCAATCCCATTTTTTATCTTTTTTCAGTAGTCTGTTCATCGGTGCTATTATTTCGGCAAAGTGTGGGATAAATTTCCTGTACCAACTTGCCATCCCTATCATGCGTTGTAATTGTTTAATATTTTTAGGCTTCGGAAATTCTAGAATTGGTTGTATTTTTTCTCCGTCTATTTGGAGTCCTTTGTCGTTAACTTTAAAACCTAAGCATTTGATTTCCGAGCAGCCGAACTCGCATTTGTCCGGGCTGATCGTCAAATTTGCCTCATTGATTTTATCTAATACGATATTTAAATATTTCAAATAATCGTCAAAATTCTGTGTTACTATTACAGTATCATCTAAATAACAAAAAACGTTTGGCTTCAAATCTGGAGTGATGATTTTATCCATCAGTCTCTGGAAAGTGGCTGGAGCATTGGTTAAACCAAATGGCATCCTTTTAAATTGGTACATGCCCTTTCCAGGGATTGTGAATGCTGTTATGGGTTTTAAATTTTCTTCCAAAGGTATTTGTAAATAAGCTAACTTTAAGCCAATTTTTGAAATGAATTTTGCTGATCTTAGTGTGTCCAGTATTTCTGTTACGAGTGGGATTGGGTAAAGGTCTTTTTTCGTAACGTTATTCACCTTTCTGAAATCCAAACAGAATCGATAGTCTTTCCATGGCTTTTTTATCATGACAATAGGGTTAGACCAATCAGAAGAAGAGGGTTCTATTATATCCTGTTCTAATAATTTATCAACTGTTTGATAAATTATTCCTTTGATTTTTGGGCTCACGTGATAGTATCGCTGTTTTATGGGGTCGTGGCCCTGCGTGTCAATTTTATGTTTTGTTAAATGAGTCGCCCTATGCTCTTTTCCCTGGTATATTTTTATTTTATTTTCAAGAAGTTTTTCACAGTGGTTTTTGGGGATTGGTTAGGATTGAAAGATATTGAGAGAATTTCGCTATCTCTGACTTGTGGAATGTTTTTGCTACATTCTCCAGTACTTTTGAGGTTAATACTACCTCCGAATTTTGGTTTCCTATCTTTATAATTTTCTTCTTTTTCCCTTAATATTTTATCCCTAATATTCGTTTTTTTGAAATCCTTATTTTCTTTTACTGTGCTGTCAGGTTCAGGTTCGGTTTTGTTTTCAATTATTGGGGTGGGGAGCGATTTTGGATAAGCTTCCATGTGATAGTAGGTGGGGGGACGCCTAAAATGCCTACCGAATTTAATTTTAGGACTAACCTGAACATCACATGTTTTGTCTGTTTCCCGACTCTATTTGAGACTACTACTTGCCCAATTATGTCGACCGTTTCGCCGTTCGCGACCATTAATTTTCGCGAAACGGGTTTAAAAATTGATAATTTTGAATTCTGGATTCTTTCCAGCAATTCCTTGCCAGCGTACGAATGTGTGGCCCCTGTATCTACCAAAATACGAAATAAGTTATTTTCGAACTTTGTCAGTAAATGAAAACGTGTTTCCGTTATTTCGTCTCTATCCGAGTTCAAATATTCTGGCGTTTCGGTATTAGTTCGTAATATTTTTGGTTCTAATACCCGCCCTTCCAGTTTCCCTGGTTATATACCAAGTAAGGGAATTCTCTTTTAAAATGCCCCGTTAAATCGCAATAGTAACAATTTGAATTGTTTGTGTTATCATTCTGTTTTTTGTCTGAGTTTGGACTTGTTTTTTCTTGTGAGTCTTTATTATTATTGTTACTCGGTTTTTTATTTTTATTCCCGAAGTTCGTTTTTTGATAATTTTGTTCGGTGTTATTATTTCCTGAATTACTTTCGGCTTTTTCTGGGGGGAATTCTATCATTGGTTTATTTTGAACTTGATTCGAGCCTAATGACATTTGGTTGAACATAGGTAGCATTTGGTAATAAGGGTTATAAGGGTACCTGGATCTATTGTTTGTGAATCTGGGTAGGTAATTTGTTTGAAATCTAGGTGAAAATCTAGGTCTGAAGTTTTGTTGATGTTGATTTGGAAAAGGTGGAAATGGAAATCCAAATTGTGTAAAGGGGTATCGATTTTTGTATGGTTTTTCACCCTGGTTATTTTGACTTTGGTTTCCGTTTTGGTTCTTTTTGTTTTCCCTTAAATTTTTATTATATTCCGAATTATTCACGTCCCCACTACTGCTATTGCGTTTTTGTTCTAATTTGTCCTCTATTTTAGGTTCGGTAATTTGTAGGACTTGCCCTCGAATTTTGGATTTGGCTAGCTCAGTTTCCCATTCTTTTCCTAGGTCTTCTAATTCTTCGAAAGTTTCGAAATAATTCCTTTTTATATACATTTTATATTCGATTCTAAGGTTTTCGTACGTTCTGCGCAATTGCCATTCCAGGCTTTTTCTAAGGTAAAGTTTAGTAAAAACTTTTCTAATTTCCGTTAAATACGGATGGATGTCTTGATTTCTTTTTTAAAAACAAAATTTAATTTTTGCCTTATTTCCTCAGAAAATCTTTCGTCGATATATGCGTTTTTAAAATCTTCGAAAAAATCAGATAGACATCTCCAAGAATTTTTATTTATTTCGCACCAGTCTTTTGCGTCTTCAATTAATAGTGCGTCTAAATTTTCTAAAATGTCACGGTCGTTTATTTTGTAACCACTTTTGAATCTTTTTAATTCCTCCAAAAAATGCGCGGGACTATCGTCTTCATTATTACGAAATTTAATTGGCCAATTGCTCATAATTTGAAACGGTGTTTGGATCATTCCGAAAGGAAAATAAGTTGCTGGGACTGACAGATTATTTAAATCGTTTTCAGGTTCGCTATCGTTATCTGTATTATTTGTATGGATTCTGGAGTGTCTGTTTGACCTTTCCCTTGTTGTCGAGAGTCTATGGTGTTTGTTTTGTTTTGAGTTTGTTCTGTCCTGTACTGTTTCGTTGTCGTCTGTGCATTGTAATTTCAAGTTGTTATTTCGTACTTCGTTATAATTGTCTGTATTATTATTGGAGGTTAATCGAGGTTCTTCTAAACTTTTCCTTAAATTAAATTGAACGGATTGCCTGTTATGAGTTTCATTTCTATTTTTCCTAGTAATTGGTTCTATTATTTTCTTTCTGTGTTCGAAAGAACTATTTTCTGGCGGGTCCAGACTAATTCCTAAATTAGTTGCCCTTTTCCCCTTTTCTCTAAAAAAACTTTCTTTTTGTTTATTCATAAATTCGTTGAATTCTATCGTTTCTAGAAGCTCGTCTGTTTCGAAAAGGAACTGTGTATTGTTTTCTAAGAAGGAGTCGCAATTAAAAGTTTTGTTATTTATTTCCTGTCTTGTTCGGTTTCTGGGGTAGGGTCCATCTAAATTTGGTAGATCTTCATGATCCCAAAAGAGTGTATTGTCGATGGGTTCAAAAGTTTTATTTCCAGTCTGAGTTAGATCTATTGTTGTTGATGGGATAATTCTGTCTTTATTCAGTATGTTTATTATTAAGGTTTCTGCGTTTTTCCTGGCGAAACCTCTACCGTGACCTAGCGACCTGTTAATTAGTTTTGGGATTGCCCCCCTACTTTTTTTTGTGTCATTGTTTATGTCGGTGTTTTTATTTGGAAGTGCGACGGCACCTTCCAAGTCTCGGTTTTCATGGTCGCTTTCCATTGTGCTTGGGTTTGCCATTTTATTTTTAATTTTGCCCGACCTAAGTTTCATTTAATTTTAGTTTAACTTTAGTTTTGTGAAAATGTGACACCCAATACTAAGTTCCTATGTCGGGTTTCCAAATTTTGTTTCAATTTCAGTGGTGATATTTTGATTTATTTCAGAATATTCGAATGAAGACTTTAATTTCATATTAACTTGTTGCCGAGTGTCTTTGTTTTGGAAATACGTCGCGTGACCTTGCCGCGACTCGCGTGTATTGCTTGCTGCACGTGCGAGCTTGTTTGCGCGCTTGAACGGTTTTGTTCGTTCGGCGCTTGGAATTTTGATGATAATCAAAATCTGTTATCTTTTAACTTTTCAGATTTCCTTTCTGGAGGTACCCTCTTTACCTTTTTGAAACTTTAAATTTCTAATTTTTTAAGAATGAGATCGAATCATCTTATCAAGTTTTTCTTTTGGTTTATTTTATAAACCGATTCTAGGCCCAATCTTACAATCCTGTCTCAATAATGTTTTTACTTTTCGAAAGAGAAAGTGTTATTTTAATTTCCGATTTAGGTTTTCCGTAAACAAATCGCTTATTCCTGGATTACGATACGCGAATCTATGGTAATTCTCTCGTGTACAATGTCATTAATCCTAGGAAATCACACTACACAATTCATAAATTCATAGGCATAAGTAGATCAATTTAGCAGTGCGAATATTCATGAGGAATATTCATAAGTCATACAATGATCACACAATTTTTAACCAACAAAGATGCAATTTTCACCCAAATGGTCGAATTTTAAAACTAAAAGAAAATACAAATTTATCCCAAAACAGATGAATTCTCAAGCTAAAAAGACGAATTTTTCAGAATATAATTCAATTTTCAACCCGAAAGGTTGAATTTTCGACATAAAAGTTTATTTTCAACCTGAAGCCGAACTTTCAAACGATTGAATTAAGAGAAAAAGAAACGAATCCTTAACAAAATAGTAAAATCCTTCACCAAATAGGTGGAAATTTCGAATAAAAGGGAAATTTTTCTGAAAATTGAATCGTCAGAGTTTCAGTTTAAATGATTGATTGTCATCAACAACAAAAAAACAATTTTAAGCCAAGGAAACTGATTCTGTACCAAGAAGATAAGTGTTCTACTAAAAAAGACTAATTTTAACCAAAATAAACCAAAAATGAATATTCAACCAAATAGTTTAATTTTCAACCTAAAAGATGAATTTTCTACCATGAAAGACAAACTTCGAACAAAATACACGAATTTTGAACTGAAAAAGAACACTTTTTACCCAGGAATACAATAGACAAATTTTCAGTTAGAAAAATGAATTTTCAGCAACAAAAAGAAACGAATTTTGAAGAAAATAATTTAACTTTGAAAAAAAAAGTTTTAGAAAAGGTCAAGTTACAGCTAATGTGATTACTTTTCTATCAAGAAAACCGGAATTTCCACAAAATAGTAGAATTTTCACCTAAACGAGATACATTTTCAACTTGGAAGAGGAGAGTTAAATTTTCAGCCCAAGAGATGAATTCTCAACAATTAAGATTGAATTTCTAGCAAGAAAGATAAATTTTCAGTTGAGGGAACTAATTTTCAATCTAAAAGTAATAATTTTTAACTGAGGAAATTAATTTCCATCCATGAAGATGAATTTCCAGCCTAGAAGATTAATTTTCTGCCAAAAAATATGAATTTTCAACTATTTGGATACAAATTAATTTCTTTGTTTGTTGAAAATAAAGTTTTCTAACTTAAAATGTTAATATTCCATTGTTCCTTATAAATTTATCTTTTTTAGTTAAGAATTCATGTATTTTGTTAAAAACTAGTATTTTTTGGTAGAAAATTCTTTTTTTGTTGAATTCAAACGTTTTTGGTTTAAAATAAAAATATTTTTTTGGTTGAATGAAGATTCACGTTTTTCTCAAATGTATCCTATTTTTGGTATAAAATTAATCTTCTCGGTAGAAAATATATCTTTTTCGATAATTCCTCATATACTTGGTAGAAAATGATTTGGAAATTAGTGAAAAATGTACCTGATTTAGGTGAAAATTCAACTATTTAGTTGAAAATTTGTTTTTCGTCGTTGCTGAAAATTGATTTTTCTGATTGAAAATTTGACTATTCTATTTTTAGTTGAAAATTGATCTTTTTTAGTTGAAAACTCGTGTATTTTCTCCAAAGTTTGTCTTCCTTGTTAGAAAATGCATCGTTGAAATTGAAAATTCCATTATTTGGTAGAAAAATCATTTTTTAGTTGAAGATTCATTATTTTAGTTGAAAATTCATTTCTCCAACCAAAAGTTAAACTATTCGGTTGAAAATTCATTTTGTTGTTAGTCGCAAATAAATTTTTGTAATAAATATTTCATTGTTGCTTGAAAATGGATATTTTTTTAGTTCAAAATTAATGTGTTTTTTTGAAAATAGGTCTTTTTGGTAGAAAACTCATTTTTGAAAATTGAATATTCGTTTGTTTCAAGTTGGAAATTAAACTGACATTTTTTCAGTTGAGCATTCAACTATTTTGTGGAAAAGTCCTTTTTTCTTGGCTGAAAATTATTTGTTCCAACTGAAAATTTGAATATTCCATTTTTCGTTCAAAAATTGATCTTTTTGAGTTGATAACTCATGTATTTTTTATATTTTATTTTCGGTAAAATAAGATTATTTTATATTGTATTCAGATTATGGGAATATATATATATATATATATATATATATATATATATATATTATTTTATATATTATAGAATATATAAATTATGGGAATATTCAGATTATAGTAAGACCGTGCCAACGTGTACCGAAATTTCGGTGCGAATTCCAGGGGAAAGGGGAAGAGCTATCATTTTGAAAGAAATATTTGGTATAAAATTAAGTTTTTTGTTGAAAAGTAATATTTTCGGCTTCAAAGTTCTACGATTTTGTTGAAAATTTATTCATTCTGGTTAAAATTAGTCTTTTTTAGTAGAACACTCATCTTTTTGGTACAAAATCAGTCTTCTCGGTTGAAAATTGTTTTTTTATGTTGACAATTAACCATTTAAACTGAAACTCTAACGATTCAATTTTTCGAAAAAAGCCCTCTTTTTTAGCTGAAAATAAACTTTTTTGTTTTGGGATATATTTTTATTTTCTTTTAGTTTTGAAATTTGACCATTTAGCTGAAAATTGCATCTTTGTAGGTTGAAAATTCATCATTCTTGGTTGAAAATGAACATTTCTGTTGAATATTCAACTGTCTTCGAAAAAAATCGTTTTGTTTGGCTTAAAACCTTAACTACTTGGTTAAATTTTAAACTATTTTGTTGCACACTTTTATTCTTATTGAAAGTTCAACTATTTGGTTGTTAATGCAACAACTGGGTTAAAATCGAATTTCGTTGTTGTTAAAAAATCATTATTTTGGATTAAAAATTCATCTCTTTTGCTAGAAAATCTTCTTAGGCTAGAAATACAACTATTTTGTTGAAAATGCAATAAATTTCGACGTTCAATCTTAAAAGTCCCATATTGAAATCATAGTCCAGTCAACGAAGCCCTCAAGTAACATTTTTAATTTTCAGTTATCAAGCTTTCCTCTCGCCGACTGAAGCTCGTGATCTCTCTCTCTCTCTCGTTCACTCTCTCTCTCTCTCTTTCCCTCTTCTCTCTCGCTCACGCATAAGTCGATGGGAGCACCACGCGCATTATATCTATATATATCGCCGTTTCAAACAATCTTTCGTTTCTTGAGATTTTACAATTATCAAAATGTATTTGACAGTCGTTATCTATGTAAAATGACCTCCTCGAGCACGTGGTTGCATTATTTTTTCGGTGCGAAAAAAGTGGAAAACTTCGGAAAATCCATTTTCGGCGAGAGAAAAGCATTATAACTGTAAATTAATTTCAGATTCGGGTTTCTCACCTCAAAAATAGGGTGTATGCAAAAATGCATCCATTTCTGATTCAGCCTTAAGAATGTTATTTCAGAGCTTCGTTGACTGGACTAATAAAGGCATTTGGAAGTTCCTGAGAAAACTTTATCTGCAGGAAGATATCATCCAGGAAGCTGAGGGAGGATTCGTAAAGGCTGGAGACCTCAACGCTTGGGCGGTGGAATGAATCATGCCCAGAACAGATTCGCGAGGAGAACGCATCTTGGAGATGGCTGCGAGACATGATCTGCTTGTCATGACTACAGACAAAATGTCAAGTTTGATACGAGCCGGCAGCATAGTATATTACCAGTATATACAACTCACCATGAAAGGAAGCCAAGGAACCAGCACATATAAGGACAAGAGAAAAGGATGGAATGTGTCGAAAATAGAAATGGAAAAACTATTCCTGACGATAGCCAGAGGGCAGGACAGCTTTATGCAGAGGTTTCATATGAAGGCGAGAACACTTGTGAAAGCCACCATAAAGATCATTAGCTCATTGAATATATCAGGAAAAAGGGAAAAGGCGTTCAGGAATACAAGCTAATCAAGAGGGAACTGGGAAATGCTGTAAAAAGAAGAAAAATCGAGAGCTAGAGGAAGCTGAACGAGGGAGTAGACAATGAACCTTGGAGATTAAGTTGATAAATGGTGAGCCTGAAGCCTGCAGCCCTCTCAGCGAGTGTATCAGTGCGATTGGATTTGTGGAGCACATCGTTGACATAATCTTCCCGACACATCCAATAATAGAGGAGAACTCTTACTGACTTCAGGAACCAAACTTATGACTTTAGGAAGGGACGCTCCACATTACACGCGGTCCAGGGAGTGATGGACACCATCGCTAGAGTAGAAGGAGGAAGATGACAAACCGACAAAGTTTTTCTGCTGATAAAACTGAATCATGACATCCTGAGGATAGATATGCTGGATGATGCATATCTTTTGGGGTATGCTAACGGCATACTCCTGGTGATTGCTGGAACTGCAACAGAAGCGTCATGAGACCATGGACTAGACCTGGCTACGGAGAAAACCGAGCTGGTCATAGCCATGAAGAGATACATCATCATATAGGTACAAATGCGGATAGGACCGCCGGTAGTCACAGAAAAGCCAGAGATGATGCAACCAGGTATCTGGATGGATGACAGGCTCTTCTTCTGAGGAAAAATAATGCAGGCAGCAGATGTCACAATGACTCTCAGTAACTCATGGTCAACGTAAGTGGCTCAAGACGCAACAAGCGCCGACTGCTAATGTAAGTGGCTCCGTCGACCATGCTCCATGGAGCTGACGTATGGGTACAAACAGTGAGGAAGAAGACGTATAGAAGACGGTGAACAGCAATTCAACAAATAATTGCGCTGAGGATGTGCGTGCTCCTATCGCACAGTGTCAGACTTGAGTCTGGGTCACCCTGTATATCGAACTAGCAGTCAATCTAAAAAATTTGAGATGGAAAATATAATTTGTTAAACAACTCAGCACTATAGTAGAGAATGTTTGATTATTTTGTATGACAATTACGTTGAAAATTGATAGAAAAAATTTTATTTGATGAGTTCAGGTGCACACTGATCAACAATGATTTTATTCTGTCAAAATTTCTCAATGAATAAAAATTATATCGTTGAAAATGCTAACTTTGTCACATTAGTACCTTTCTCAGAACATTTCCGCTCAAACATTTTTCTGCTGAAAATTCGCTCGACTCACTTTGGGCTTGAAGCTTAAAGAAGCTCTGTTGAAAATTAGTCTCCGTGGTAGAAGAATGATATTTGCGGGTTGAAGATCCATTTTCCTGGTTATTAATTCATCTTTTTGCCAAAAAATTCAGCAATTCAGTTAAAAATTCACATCTTTGTCAAAAATGAAATACAATTACTAGAAATCTTAAAAAGTTGAAGTCTCTCAAATTGAATTCACTATAGTGCCCATTTTAATTTTTGTTTTAGAAAATTGAAGCTATTGTCTCCGTGAAATATCTTCGTTTGTGCCCTACTTTCAGAGCATTTTGGACTGTAAAGCAATTTTTCCCTATTTTTACTTGTCATTGGCACAGTTGACAAAATGTTGTTGGGCTTCTTCTTGTAAGGGAAGGCAGGGGCATAGAAAAGGTGTGTGGTTCAAAATTTGGAACATTTATGGCCTCAGTGTCTTTTTGGTTGAAAATTTGGCCTTATTCGTCGAGAGGTAAATTTTTTTTTTTAAATGTATGATTTCGGCCGGACGTATCCAAGTTTTTCCATTGTAAGTCCACGTGGGCGGAGAGAAAAACAAGTGTCAGGCGGAGAACTGGACCTAGCACGAAGAGACGACTCGGCTGGAGGACACGATCTGACTTGAGAACAAAAAGAATAAGGTATGGCAAGAGAAAGAGACAAATCAAGAGACAGTCTGCCACGAGAAACACCAGGAGTGGTGTCACCATCAGGTGAGCGCTCGATTTGTATAAATGTATTGAACCTTTTATATAATAGTGTTACATAATATATGAAAGCTCTCATTTTGGTTCACGCTCGACTTTTTCTCTTGTTGTGGTCTTTTTATTCCTTTTATAAAATATTCCACTTCAAAAATGTTATAAGAATAACATGCTAGTCTTTGAATATTCATGGTAAGGAACTCTAAAAAATTGGTCTGGAAGAAAACAGAATCTTGGATGAAAAATGCCCGGAGGCCAGCGTCGTTGAGCAAGAAAAATGTTCTAGATTGTTAGAGGATGCTGTCCCTGAATTACCAGATACTAGTAATATTTTCATCCTACTTCGGATCACAATAACAGATTTCTGTTCAACGTTTTGGAAAAATTTAATTAATGTTTTCGGCTGAAGTCGTCTACCACTATTCTTGAGAAACTGCTGGAGATTGGGCGATGCTTGCCCAGAGGAGCTTCCTCTATTTCTTCAGTGGTCATATCTTCAACCTTGCCGTTGTACATGTTTATTTTTACTCGTGTTTGAACGTCTCTTTCTCTTTTGTATATTCCACGGAGGATCGTAAAATTTCTCTCTAATATTGCAAAGACTTCACCATTGGTCGTTGATAATACAGTTTGTCTCCCTGTGGGCGTAGGCACAAGGACATTATTTTTTCCTTTCACAAGAATTTGTGCATTACGAGGGAAACTGTATGTTCGAATTTTGAATCGTCGGTTTGGATTCATGTAGGGAACAAGCCGAACAGATTTAAGTTCTTCCACTGTAAATCCACCTAGGGGGTATAAAGGACGAATGGCAGGGGGAGACCTGGATCTGGCACGAAGAGAAGACTCGGCTGGAGGAGAAGATCTGTCTTGAGAACCAGAAGAATTAGGTATGGCAAGAGAAAGAGACAAATCAAGAGAAGGTCCGCCACGAGGAACACCAGGAACAGAGTCGTCATTAGATGATCGGTCCATTTGTGAGCTCAACTCTGGAACAAGAAACAGAGGTTCAATTTCCATTGTATATTCTCTTCCAGTATGTTTTTGTCTTCTATTAGATTTTTGTTTCAAAATTCATCTCCTATTTCATTCAAAACTAACTTCTGTCAGAAATTCATATTTTCGGGTAGATAATTCAATTTTCCAAAATTGTTCATTTTGGTATAAAATTAATTCTGTTTTCTGAAAATTCACTTATTCCATTCTTGGTGGACACATAGAACTGTTCTTGGAAATTTAACAATAGACAGAATACAAATGTTCAAACTCTTTCTTAGAAACAGTATGATTTGTTAAATTTTTGAACATTATTACTGAAAAGAAGAATAGAGCAACTGTGAAGTCAGCTGAAAAAATATCAGCTATCAGATTGTACCATATGTGCACGCGCACATCTGGTACCAATTTCGTATCAATAGGAATACTTTCCGAATTCAATTTTTTTAACACCCACGTTCTTTATCCTCCCGTAAAAATTCAGATATAAGTCGTACTTGTTTCGGACCGAATAAAAGAAGAGGTCTAATGGAAATTGTTATTGAGATGGAATGAGGATTAAGGCGCAAAAAGTATGAGTTGCGTATAGCTGAAAAAAATTTACATAAAATCACAGATATAATATTTCAGTATATTTACCAATAGAATTGAGGAGTACCGCCGAGAATAAAATTAGAGAACAAACAATTTTCATCTTTTCGGATTGGAAGAGAAGCTGATCAATGTACTAAAAAAGACATGAGTTCACGATTAATTTTATGAATCTCTTATTTCTTCATCAGAGTATATAATATATCTTACAGTTTTTATGTCACGGATAATGCACGTCAACCTTGTTCTGCTCAGATATTTACATTTCATTAAAGTGAATTTCAAGGAAAAAAATGTAATTACTGAATTCGCTAAAACTGATATCACAATTCATATGATCTTTTTTGGGGATCAAAGTTTTCAATTCCTTACGTCAATCCCAAGTTTTATTTCAAAATAATATTATAAATCCTGAACACAAAATTATATTTTGGGATGAAATTCTACGTCGTAAATTTTTATTTATTGCCTGTCCCAATCTTTTGGAAAATTCGCTGTTACAATTCAAAATTGTAATTATTTTGAAAAATCTCCGATTTCAAGTAAAAATTATTATTTAGTCATAAATTCTCTTTTCCGAGTTAGAAATGGAGTAACAAAATATGTGAAACCACTTTAAGTTTGTATATTAGTACATTCGAGAGAAAACTCTTGGTTAGTGAATGTAATTTCCAGTATATTCCTTGTAATTTTTCGATTTCCTGGTCAGGTGGACACCTTAAGAATATGGCGAAGAATTGGAAAGATGAATTTCATCCTTTCACATTTTTTATGAAATTTCTTAGAAATTAGATACTCGTAATATATTCTATTACGTTTTTGTTTCTCTGAGGCTTAAGATAGTTACAATTCAATATTTTAGCGCTCACTTATGGCAACGCATCTCCTTTGAAAATTCAAAGCCCCTGGATTGAAATGAGCTAAATCTTATTTTATTATTCCCTGATGAAATACGGTTCAAACGAAAATGACAATTGGGATGGAATGAGGATTAAAGCGCACAAATTATATTTTTTCTATAGCTTAAAGAATGTAAATTCAGTGATAGATATGTTAATAGATTTAATGCTTTCATGATGATTCATTATGATAAATTTGAAGAAGGTTTTTCGGGTTTTGTGAAAATTGCAGTTCAATTTTTCGGGGATAACCTGAAACTGAAGTTTCCGGTTATGCTATTTTTATATATACTCTCTATGATGCCTGTATTTGGCCAGAGCGCCCCACCGTGGAGACTGGTCAAACTTGGTTGACCAATCAAGTCTGTTTTCAAAAAACCGGGAGAACGAAGAGCCAAATCGCATTGGTATTATATCCATTGTCCCTGTTGATGTTATTATGGTGTTTCAAGATTTCGATTGCTTCTCTATGTTTTTTTGCAAAAATATTGTATATTCTTGTACTGACGGTCGTTTTGTCAAATAAAAAGCGTGTAACAGAATTGTTACTCATCATTTTGGCTCGGTGCGGCCCTGCAGGAACGGGCTGCTGGGCCGCGTACGAGAAGGGACGGAATCCCCCGAGGGGACCCAATTCCTCCAGCGGTAACGCGTTCACGAGCCAGTCTCGGCTCGCTCGTTCAGCCACCCACATGTTTTGTGCTTCGACGTTGATACCGTGGGTTGATGGAATCACGCTCCGCACCTTCTTCTCGCCGATTGTTCCTCGCCAGGGATTTCGCCTGTCTGGAGAAAGATACCAAATTCGTCGAGGGTCAACTACCCCCTCAATCTGCTTAACCACCGGCTACCAGCTTTACGCCACGGACTGGCAGCTTCAGCTCTAATTGTAAGTGGCAATAAAAACCCTTTTCTTATTTAATCGAGGTGTATTCCATTTTCCCTTCTTGGTAGGCATTCCCGGTATAAGCGATATTATTAAATACTGTTCAAGTTCTTTTTTCAATAAGACTTACTTCTCTTTCAACAACCAATTCTACGAACAAACCTCAGGAGCAGCGACGGGATTTTCAGTCCCACCTCTAATAGCCAACATGTTCATGGAACATCAAGAAACTTGAATTTTCAATTAATCCAAGCTTGAAGCGGAAGTGTCTGTCCCAAGTAAAAGTGATGATTCTTCACGGAAATTTCGTGTTTGGATACCCTCTGAACCTGAAAATAGGGTTTCACTTCCTTCAATAAAGAATGAATTACCATAATTAACGTGAAAAATCTTAACTTTTAATTTGAATCGCACAGAATGTTGCCCCTTGATTGCCAGTTACGTGTAACATTTTGATCGTACATTGGATCATAAACAATAATATATTTTGGTTTTATATTCAAAAATAAATTAAATTTTGGTTGTTGGCGGAAGTCTTTAACAAATTTTGTTCCAAAATTCTGGGAGACTCAGCCTTCCCTGCCTCAGGGAGATTCCTCGATTTCTTCTGTGGTCAACGCTTCAACTTCGCCACTGTACATGTTTATTCTCACCCGTTGTTGAGTGTCTCTTTCTCTAATATTATATATTCCACGAAGAAATGTACTATTTTCCTCTAATGATGCAAAGACTTCACCATCAGAAGTTGATAATACAATTGGTTTTCCGGTTGGCAAGGGCCCAAGGATATTGTATCTTCTTCTGAAATAAATTTGTGCATCGCTAAGAAAAATGTATGCTCGAATTTCGAAGCGCCGTTTCGGATTCATGTGGAGAATGAGCCGAACATTTCTAAGTTCTTTAATTTCAAGTCCAACTACGCAGATACAAGAACAAACGGCAGGAGGAGATCTAGACCTGGCACGGAGAGGAGGATCTGCAGGATGTGAAGATTCGACCGGAGAACCCGGAGAATGAGTTACAGTAAGAAAAAGAGACAAATCAAGAGAAGGTCTGAAAGAAATTAGAATTCGGACGGAAATTGAATTGTATCGCACAAACCTCAAATTTGCGTATATCTTGAAAATTTAAATCAAATTGAAGATATATTATATTATTATACTCACCAATGGAATTGAGGATAAGCCTTAAAGACAATACGAGAGTAGAAGAAATCTCCATCTTGTCTCATTAGGAAAAGCCTATTAATGTAATTATGAAGACTTTAATCAACAATTTTACGAACGAATATTCTGGATCTTGATCAGATCATATAATATGTCATGAGTCGTTATCTCAGAGGTATTCGGGGTCAACCTTACTCCTCCCAGATATTTACATTTTATAGAACTGATATCATAATTTATGCATTCTTTTATAAAGATTCACAATTTAGAACAGTAAAGATTGGTAATGAGATTATAATTTTGTAATTCAAGGAAGATTTATTTATAATTCCATACATCTTATTCAGAATTAAAACGCTTTTTCAAGTCAGACTATAATTCTGTACGAAAATTTGCTATTTGAATATGAAAATTATAATTCTTCATTGGAATCCCCTGAACCAAATCAGAATTATATTATACTCATGATATTTTAAATGTTCAGTAACAAGTCAAAAATTAATTGTTCGAGTTCTATGTAAGTCGAATATTTCGAGGTTTTGTTGAAAATGCATTAATTTGTTCACGTAAAATAAAGAAATGAACAAAAAATTTTGATTTTAAATTGTTTAATTTTATTTAAAGAGATTCTAAGTTTAAAATGTTGCAAGACTAATATATTTCTATTCGAATGTTAATGATCAGGGACAACGAGAAATTGTTTAGGAGAAATTCCGGGAAAAGACAAGGAATGTTCAAAATGAAGTTTTGCGTCAGCCCTCATTACTTTTAAAATTAAAATCCAAATCTTGTTTGAAAATTTATCCTGCGTCTGCCTTATTTGCATAGCAAACCTTAATTTATTTCAGTTTTACATTTGAAAATAAGTAAAATTTATGTTGTTGACAAAAATCGTCTCACAAAATTTTTTGAAAATTGCCGGAGATTGGGCGACACTTGCCCAGAGGAGCTTCCTCCATTTCTTCAGTGGTCATATCTCGAACCTTGCCGTTGTTCATATCTATTTTCACCCGTTTACGAACGTAGTTTTCTCTTGTATATATTCCACGAAGTATTGTATTATTTCGCTCTAATATGGCAAGGACTTCACCATTCGACGTTGATAACACAGTTTCTCTTCCGGTTGGCATGGGCGTGATGTTATTATATCTTTCTCTTAAATAAAGTTGTGCATTGGAAGGGAAAGAGTATCTTCGAATTTCGAATTGCCGGTTCGAATTCGTGTGGGGAATAAGCCGAACAGATCTAAGTTGTTCATCTGTAAGTCCACTCAGGTGGAAAGAAGGACGAATGGCAGAAGGAGACCTGGATCTGGCACGAAGAGAAGATTCAGAAGGAAGAGAGGACCTGACTGGTGAACCCTGAGGATGAGGTCTAGTAGGAGACCTTTCAGGGAAATGAGAACATCCGCCACGAGGTACACCAGGAATAGGCTCACCATTAGGTAAGCAATCAAACTGTAAACTCAACCCTGCAACAAGAAATAGAGGTTCAATTATACTGGTGTATTCCCTTTTGGCATATTTTCCTCTTCCGAAGAGAAAAGGGGCTATTCAAAAGTCTACGTTTTTCTTCCTTTTATTTTCCGCTTGAATGCAAACTGTACTAAGTTGGAATATCTTTGCATCTTGTTTTTTTCAGTAAAATTTTGTTTTGAATAAGATTTTCCAGTCCTTTCCTCATTAGAAATAATATGATTTTAATGAACTTCTCCACCTTGGAATTGTCTGAAACTGCTTTTTGTTGTGGAAACTGCTCTTTGTTGATGAAATTACGATTTTCGATCTACACAATCTAAACTAGAATGAATTCAATTTTAAGCTGCAAAAAAATTCACTTCTAGCTCCGTTGAGATAGGAACCTAGGTCTCACAGATTGCCGGTCTGGCTTTTGCTTGAATAAGATTTTTCAGTCCGCTCCTCATAAGAAACAGTAAGGTTTTATTGAACCCTCCACTTCCAAATCGTCTTACGTAATATGTAGATATCCCGTATAAGTGTACCATATGTTTACGCGCACATATGTTACGAATTCCGTATAAAATTCTGATTTGCTTTGATCTAAAAAAAATATGCTTCGAATTGTAGGTGTATAATTTTATAACATTTACCAATATAATTGAAGATGACTGCCAAGCACAAGACGCAACATAAAACTATTTTCATTTTTCTAATAAGAAAAGAAGACCAGCAATGTATTATAAAGAATTTAATTAACAATTTTACTAAAGAATATTCTGGTTCTTCATCAAATTATATACTGTATCTTTAGTCATTATCTCATACATAATACGCGTTAACCTTGTCCTACTTAGATATTTACATTTCATTAGATTCAGTTTAAAGAAAAAAATGTAACACAGGCTCACAAAAATGACATATTTTCTGTACCCAACGACCAGACTATGTGACTCCGAAGGACTTTGGTATTCTCAAACTGAATCCGTGATCCAAATTTTTCTAATACGGCAGGTTTTTGAGATATCCTGATCCAAATGTGCAAAAAATGGCTATTCTTAGCCATATTTGAGCAATATAACACAATCAGCAATTTTTCTTCTACAAATTGCTAGTCCAGGAATACAAGCTATTTAAGAGGTGACTGGGCAAGGGTATAAGAAGAAGAAAAAGAGAAAGCTAGGAAAAGCTCCACCAGGAAGTAGACGATAAACCTTAAATATTAGGTTACAAAATAGTGACCTTGAAAGCTTGAGCCCTCTCAGCAAGTGGATAAATGGGATTGGAAACTATAGGGCACATGGTCGACATATTCTTTCCAACACATCCAATAATAGAGGAGGAATCTTATGGAAATTCCCTAAGGATGATATTACTGTTCATGGAGGAGGATCTACTAACAGCCGTGAACTCTCACCAGAAAAAAGCGCCAGGACCAAATGGAATATCGGCGGAAGTCCTAAAAGCTGTTACCCCTGTACGCCTGGAAATTTTGCTCAATATGATGATTTGCCGCCTCAGCGCTAGAGTTCTCCGCAAACAGTTTGAGGTCCAATGCTTGGTTCTTATAAGCAAGGGGAAGGATATTCAAACTTCCCATTGGCGTATATAATGCTGTGTATGTTAGATACCACTTGTAAACTCTTGGAGAAGATGCTGAAGCTCCACCTACTGACTTTGGGAAGGGATACTCCACATTATACGCAGTCCAGAAAGTGATGAACACCATCGCTAGAGTAGAAGAAGAAAGATGATGGAACAAGAAAACTGCTCTGCTGATAAGACTGGATGTGAGAAATTCGAGGTGATCAAGGCACAAAAGAGCTTTAAGACGCCAGAATACCATATGCGTATATAGAGGAACTATCTCTCCGATAGAGTTTTAATATGCAACACCACAGCGGGACCAAGAAGGAATTTCGTACGATGACATCCTGAGGATAGATATGCTGGATGATGCATATCTTTCGGGTTATGCAAACGACATGCTCCTGGTGATTGCTGGAAGAACCATAAGACTGTGGACTAGACCTGGCAACGGCCAAAACCGAGCTGGTCATAGACATGTACATACATTTACCAATGCAGATGAATCAGACAGCAGATCAGACAGCAGGTGTCGAAGTGGTTCTCAGTAGACTCATGGTCAACGTAAGTGGCCCGAGACTCAGCAGGTGCCGACTGCTAATGTCAGTGACTCAGTTGATCATGCTCTATGGTTCTGATATATGAGGACACACGGTGAGAAGGAAGAGGTATAGAAGACAGTGAACAGCGATTCAACAAAGAAGTGTGTTTAGGATCGAGTGATCCTATCGCACGGTGTAAGTCTTGAGCCTGGGACACCCTGTATATCGATCTAACTCTGATAGAGTTACTTATATTTGATGATTTCACGTGCACACTGATCAATAATGATTTCACTCTGTCATTTTACTTAGATAATTAAAATTATATCGTTGAAAATGCTAACTTTGTGGCAATAGTATTTTCTTCAAATCTTATTGGAAACACGAATGAATGAAAACATCGATGCTAGCCAAGCTTTCAAGAATTTAATGCTGTGTGTTTCAAAAATAAAAAACCTTCACAATTCGTCAAGAAACAGAGCCTGTGGATGAGTATGAAGGTTAAATTCTGGGTGTTGAACGCGCAGCCAAAATGAAACCTTAATTTTTCTATGGTCAATTTATTTTGAGAAAGTTTTCTGTACTAAAGATGTTTGTACCTGTATGAAAACAGTCCCACTCGAACATTTTTTCTAGCTTAAAATTCGCTTGACTCACTATAGGCTTGAAGCTTACAAAATATTCTGTTGAGAATTAGTCTCGTTGGTAGGAAATAAATATTTGCGGGTTGAAAATCCATCTTTCTGGTTATGAATTCATCTTTTTGGTTAAAAATTCACCTTTTTGTCAAAAATGAAATACCATTACTAGAAATCTCAGAAAGTTAAAGCTTTTCAACTTGAATTCACTATAGTGCTTAAATCAATTTTTGTTTCAGAAAATTGAAGCTACTGAATTCGCGAAAAATCTTCTTCTATCACCTGCTTTCTGAGCATTTTGGTTACCTCTCGAATTTTTTTCTTGTTGTGATCTTTTTATTCCTCATATAGAATACTCTACTTTAGAAATGTTATGAGAATAACATGCTATTCTTTGAATATTCACGGTCAGAAACAATCAAAAATTGGTCTGGAAGCAAACAGAGTCTTGTATGAAAAGTGCCCGGAGGCCAACGTCGTTGAGCGAGAAAAATGTTCTAGATATTTATAGGATGCGGCCCCTGAATTATCAGATACGAGTAACATTTTCATTCGGCTTCGGATCACAAACAATAATAGATTGAAGTTCAACAGTTGATAATACAGTTTGACTTTTTTTTACGAGGGCTGGTGGAAAATGTTCAAAAACACAACGTGAAGGGTCCACACTTCTCGGTAGTGTGAGGATCTTAGCCGCATCACTACAATGACTCTGACATATATAATATTCAATTATACCTTGAGTATGACTATACATTATACAAAATCAACTTTGTCATTATAATAATGCCACCACGGAACCCACTAAAAACCACCACCCTTTCTTCTTGCCATGATTCTCGCCGGAACCGCTTCCGCATTACTTCAGAGGGAGCCGTTTTTTTGCCATGCCTCGGCCTTCCTTCTTTCTGCCAGCTTGGTCTACTTCTGGTGAACTGTGCTTCTTGTCGAGCCTGCCCACCTACGATGTTAGCTTGCACGTCCAAGAGGCTTCCTCAGTGAGGCTGCCTCTCTGAACGCCAAGCGACTCCTTGTCCCCGGGCCATGGTCTGTCCGGGGCTTATCTTCCGTTGCGGCGCAGAGGTAGCACTGAGGTGTGCTTTCGCATACCGCAGCTTTATGCCCCTCTTTGCCGCATCGCCAGCATGATTTGGTCCTATCTGGACCCTCGCAGTTCGTTGCCATGTGGACGAAGCCTAGGCAGCGGTAGCACCTTATTGCCTCCGCCTTCTTGTGCACACGGCAGGATACCCACTCCACCTTAAGGTGTACAATGCGCACCAGACTGACAGCCAGATCTTCTGTTGATGATTCCAGCCGGTTTGCCGAGATGTTTTCGCACAGCTTCCTCTACTTCTTCTATATCTGTCGTCATATCAAGGTCCAGAATCTCGACCTCGGTGCGAGGGACAAGCTCACGTACGCTACCCGCGTTACCAACCGCCTCCTTGATGGCAGCTGACAGCTCAGCTCTGCCCTTTGACGTAAGTCCCAGTTCTACTAGAACCTCACCGTGTCTCTATTGCCTGAACCCCTTGATTTGTACGCCAAGGCCGTCTTCTTGAGGTCCTTGAGTACCGTCGCGTAGCTAAGTCCCTCGGTCGGTCTGATAAGGACCGCCTCGGTTCTCGCTCGCATCTGCATCTTCTTCTGCTTCTTTTCCCGTTTTGGTGCAGACTCTGGTTTTCTTTGTACCTTTTTCGGTGTCGAGGTCGTTGGCGCTGGAGCGTTACGTGTCCTCGGCTTTTTGCTCTCCGGCTTGGAAGAAGTCATCTCTACTGGGCTCAGGGTGGTCTCCCTCTCTCGTTTCCTATCACAGGGAGTGGGAGCAGCCATGGCTTTATCAGTTTGAGTGCAGATTTTGTCTGTCTTCTTCTTTGCCTTCTCCTTTCGGGTCATGGCTCTCGTTTGGGCAGTTCGACCAACATTCTCGATTAAATCCCTATGAAGACCTTCGGTCGTCATAGAGTGATCACGCAGTTCCTTCATGAGTCGCTCCGCTCGTTGCAGCCCTTCCCTAATTGGAAGCCACATATTTCTCTTAGTGCTGCTCAAATCCACCATTTCTTTGATGGTGCCTCGTAACTCTTCAAAGAGATCATACGTCTCTGTGAGTTTGGCATCCATTTCTGCGATGTCCATCTTATTCATTGATGCTTCCACGTCCTCCGTCACGTCCAAAGGACCACCCAGCTCCTCGCAGACGCTCCTATCAAAGTACGATTGATTCCCCCCAAAATCCATGTAACCGGCGCCGGCCAACGGGGGTTGGACCCGATCGGAACCGGCGGGGAGATTTCTACTCCCTTGGCGTATTTTGTTTTTGTCGTACCCGCTCATAACTGGTTTCTTGTTCGGGGTTCTTCCCCCTAGCTGATTTTTGTCCACCCCGGGTATTTGATTTCCCCGGTATCACTCATATCTGGGAGGGGTTCCCCTATCCGCGAGGAAAAGTGTATGTTCGAATTTTGAATCACCAGTTTGGATTTATGTGGGGAACAAGCCGAACAGATTTAAGGCCTTCAATGGTAATTCGAGCTAAAGCAAAAGGAGAACAAACGGCAGGAGAACACCTGGACCTGGCAGGAAGAGAAGATTCAGCAGGAGAAAAAGATGTGACTTGGGAACCCGAAGAATGAGGTATGGCAAGAGCAAGAAACAAATAAAGAGAATGAGAAGTTCTACCACGAGGAACGCCAGGAGCAGAGTCGTCATCAGATGAACGATCGATTTGTAAGCTCATCTCTGGAACAAGAAACAAAGGTTTAATTTTCCTTCTATATTCTTCGCCAGCATGCTTTCCACGATTACCTTACTGGATATTTTATTTCTCCATCAGATTATATAATATACCTTACAGCTTTTATGTTACAAATGATACGCGTCAACCTTGTTCTGCTCAGATATTTATATTTTATTAGAGTGAGTTTCAAGGAAAAAGTGTAGTTACTGAATTCGTTGAAACTGATATCACAATTTATATAATCTTTGACGTTGAAGTGCCATCGGTCCTATAAATGGAAAATTTATAGTTTCTACCAGACAAATCTTTTTAATAACAATATCAAAATCTATCACAGAAATTCCCTTTCCGGAACACAAAATTATATTTTTCACTGAAATTCTACGTCGTAAATTTTTATTTATTCCCTTTCCCAATCTTTTAGAGAATTCGCTGTTCCAAGTCAAAATTGTAATTATTCTGGAAAAACTCCTATTTTAAGTAGAAATTATTATTAATTCATAAATTCTCTTCTCCAAGTTAGAATTAGAGTGATAAAATATGAAAAACCACTTCAAGTATGCATATTAGTACATTCGAGAGGAAACTCCCGATTAGTGAATGTAATTCCCAGTATATTCCTTGTCATTTTTCGATTGACTGGTCAGTTGGACACAACAAAAATATGGTAGAGAATTGGAAAGATAAGTTTCATCCTTCCACATTCTCCATCAAATTTTGTAGAAATTAAATACTCGTAATATATTCTATCATGTTTTTGTTTTTCTCAGGCTTGAGGTGGTTTCAATTCAATATGTTGAGGTTCAGTTATGGCAACGCATCTTCTTTTAAAAATTCGATGTCCTCGGATTGAAATGAGCCAAATCGTAATTTTTCAGTCTCTGAGGACTCGCCAGGCGAATTTGGTTGAAGTTGCCCAAATGTATGAATTAATTAGTTACCTAAAAAATCGTCTTTCTACTTTATAATGGAATAAATTATTACGCATTTTCTTCTAGAGAAAATTTACTTTTGGTTTAACAGGTCGAACTTCTGCTGAACTTTCGTCTAAGTTGTAATATCTTCGTATCTTGATATTTTTATAGTAAAACTTCTTTTTAACTAAAATTGTATCAAACCCCACCACACCTGAATCGCCTCATGTAATTTTTTGGTGACCACTTTCAAGGTATCCCAGAACAAATAGGAAGCATTCTCAACAAACACAACACCCAAACCGTATTCAAACCACCTGCAAAAATAGGACAACTTCTTAATAACCCTGAAGATCGAACGGCATCTCTCAATGATCCGGAAGTACACCAGAGCTTCGATAGATGATTAATCTCGGGGCTTGCCTGAAAATAGCCTTGATCATATAGCGCCAGCAACGAAACGTAAATAGGCAGGGCCACCTGAACCGTTTTCATGACATTGCGCAATCTACTTGACTGAGTAGTAGTGAATGCGTCCCTTAATTGGCGGAGTCGCAACCGTCTCTCACCCTGCCCCCTGGGAAACTGTGGGCACCAGCAATTCTAGGAATTCCAATAATACCTTCAGTCGCGCGATCATATATCGAAGCTCTGGTGTATATAAAATCCGTTGCTTTTGTGGCAAAGTCTATACTGGAGGAACCAGGAGAGCGGTGAGCCGAGATGTGAAGGAACATCAGAAAAAAGTCAGGCAATCGGAATATTAAAGCACCCTTATAATCCTAATCTGAAATTTTTGAAGGATTTTTTGGTTCGGCACTAGTCAGAGAACTTACAAATATTTATAAATTTATATTTATAAAAATATATTTATAAAATCAAATAAAAAATATAATTTATATTGTTAATGAGTGAATGCACCTAAACGGGAAACTTAATGAAATTCAATGTATAGTAATGACATTAATGAAAATAATTGAAGAGTACACGAAAAAAGGAAATCCGATAAGATTTAAATTTGGTGGAATGCACATTTGGTAAACACGTGCTTCAGAATTTTTGTTGCTGTTTGAACTTATAGGAACCTTTAGAGGCCAAATATTTGTACAAAATAATTTCTCTGCAGATAAAAAATAGTGTGAAATTGTACAGATTGTTAATTTTCAATAACTTCTGCCATTTTTTCCAATATAAATAATTACTAATGGATAATTCAAATATTTACCATGACTTCATAAATAATTTTTCATTGGTTGAATAAATGTAACTTCCTTGAATTTTTAATGTCTTTGGTCAGGTACTACGATACTTTATCTTTAATTTTATGTCGTTTGGAACTGTCGTTCGCACAGTGGGCTGAGAGACCACCAAAAGTGGCCAAAAGTCAACTTCACAGTTATTAATGGAAGAATTATTTTTCATATTACAGATGAGTTGAAGAAACTTTTCACCAAATTTTATGATATTTTAACTAGTCCTCTTGATTCTAGAGCGTTACGAATTGAAGAAATGTTTCTTTTTTTGTTACTGTTTTTTTTAATAAAATCTTCGAAAAACTCGTTCATGATGTTACGAACCAAAATGTTATAATCATTTTTGCTCATTAGAGTGGTCATAAATAATTACGGTATAGAAAAGAAATCCAAATTTTAGCTCGGGTTTGAATCCTCTCACTTTGTATTCATGCATTCAAGGAATTCACAGCAATAGACAATTTTTGAATCAAAAGTTCCCCGAGGTTACACCTGGTATCTAAAGTTCTATAGTGTTTTTAGGTTCATTATGATGTTTACTATCAGGTTATTTGCCACCGTCTGCCACCATTGACATTCGACGAAGATATTAGTGAATGAAGTTGAGCGTGCACAGTGGGTTGGAGATCACCGAAAGTGGCCAAAAGTCAAATTTTTGTTTGGATTTATATGAAGCTTGGTATAAGGGGATTTTTGAGGTCGCTGATTTCGAATTTGACGTCAAAATTAATACATTCAAAATGGCGGATCCAATATGGCGCCTGAAATTTCTAAATTTTTACTTATTTATATGAAACTTGACGTAAGGAGGTTTCTGAGGTCGCTGATTTCGAATTTGACATAAAAATGCCTAAATTCAAAATGGCGGATCTAATACGGCGCCTGAAATTTCTAAAATTTTACATATTCATATGAAACTGGGTATGAGGGGGTTTCTGAAGTCTCCGATTTCGAATCTGACGTCAAAATTCATAAATTTGAAATGGCGGATCTAATGTGGCGCCCGACATTTCTAAATTTTTACTTAGACGCACTCGAATTAACCGACGGAGAAAAGTTCGAAGTGGACGGAGTTACTTAATTAGAGGCAAGAGGACTCATTTCAAAGTTTGATACAAATATGTAAAAATACGAATACAAATACAAATGAAAAAAAAATTTCGAAATTTGAGGCGCCATATTGGATTCTCCAATCTGAATTAAGAATTTCGACGTCAAATTCGAAATCAGCGACCTCAGAAACCTCCCTACCCCAAGTTTCATATAAATAAGTAAACATTTAGAAATATCACGCGCCATATAGGATTTGCCATTTTTAATTTATGAATTTGGACGTTAAATTCGAAATCAGCGACCTCAAAAACCCCTCATACCCAGTTTCATATGAATATGTATAATTTTAGAAATTTCAGGCGCCATATTGGATCCGCCATTTTTAATTTATCAATTTTGACGTCAAATTCGAAATCAGCGACCTCAAAAACCCTCTATACCAAGTTTAATGTAAATCCAAAAAAAATTTGACTTTTGGCCACTTTCGGTGGTCTCCCAGCCCACTGTGGTTCGGAGTGATTTTTGCGGTTGCAGTGCAGCGCAAAATCAAAAAGTCAATTTTTGCTATTTATCAAAATGGTGGTCCTAAGCCGACACCCCCTGGTCCTGAGTCAGCACATAATTTTTTCAGCCTACATGCGAGAAAAAGGGCAGACTATGTAAGTTTTAGGAGGGAATTTCATTTCCGATGTCGAAAGGAGGATCAGTGATTGAAAAATCTGACTTGACCTTTAACTCAGGGCCATCGTTTAGTACTCCTTTCTTTTATTTCCATTTTTGGTGATCTCGAAACTTTTTTTTCTCCAAGATATCGTACATATCCATTTCAGTTTCACAATGGAAAACTAGCAAATAAAGCAAAGAGAAACTGAAATGGTTAGTGTGTCGTATCTCGGAGAAAGAAAATTGGTTCAGGATCATCAAAAATGGAAATGGAAGATAAAAAGAAGTACTAAAGGACGGCTTAGCAGTTTTTAGCCAAAAAATTGCTGATCATGTTATATTGCCTCAAATATGGCTGAAAATAGCCATCCTTGCACTTTCAGGTTGGGATATCTCAAAAGCCTAACGTATAGGAAAATTTTGGATCACGGATTCGGTTTTAGGATACCAAAATGCCTCGGGGTAACACCTTCCAGTCTTTAGGTACAAATTTTTTTGGCCCGTGTAATCATTGAATTCGTCAAAACTGACAACAATTTATACAATCTTTTACGCTTATGCGCAATCCGTTGTTCAAATGAAAAATTTGTATATAATCTACCAAATGAACTCTTTTGAATTTCGGCTCATCTCAAATTATAATTCTCAACGAAAATTCCCTTTTTATGAATGAAAATTTTAATTCTCACTGGAAATCCCCTGTTTCAAGTCGAAAAGATATTTTATCAAATATAATATCAATTTTATATTCCATAATAAAACTATAATTGGATAATAATGTTTAATAAAGTTGTTTATTAAATTTCTTGAAGCATGGTAATCATGCGTTACTATACAGGGTGTCCCAGGCTCAAGTGTCCGGACATTTATGCCTGCCCTAATAGCACGAAACGTTCGTGGAACGTTCCCGGAACGTTTCAGGAACGTTCCAGGGAGGTGTGAAATGTCCGCCGTTTGGGAACGTTCCAGGAACGTTCCACTGGAACGTTCCAAACATAAATTAACGTTATTGTTATTATTACCAATAAAAAACGCGTAAAACGTAAGTGAAAGGTCAAAATCGATGTCAATTTATGATATGGATATCATATTATAATGAAGTATATGCGGTACTCAAAATTAAAAAATGACATCTATTCTTACCTATCTCTTACGGTTTACGAGATAATTGTTGTTAAAAACAACAATAATGGAAGGTTCCCCTCAGGTCCCAGTGGAACGTTCCTGGAACGTTCCACTGGAACGTTCCCAAGGGCGGACATTTTACACGTTGCGGGAACGTTCCGAAGGTGCCCGCGGAACGTTCCGTGCTATTAGGGTGTATACAAATTAAAAAAAAAATAAAAATAAAAATTCCTTTTCCAAAAATCAGTTCAATTTTTAATTTTCAAGTTACAAAATTTTCAAGCTGCACCAATGAGGAACGCGTTATAAGCAGTCGTGCGTGCGTCAGCGGGATTGATAACTAAATACTAATAAACTGCTGGCAAACGCCTGTATAAAAGAGTGGTGGGTCAGGAGCATGGTGACACGAAGTGCACAGGCTCACCGGTGCTTGAAGTGTCTCGGCTACTAACACCAAGCCAGATTCTGCAAAGAGCCAGATCGCAGCGGCCTATGTTACAAATGTTGCATGAGCGGACACAGAAAAAAAGCATGTTCATCCAAACCACATTTTGTGCCCCGGAAAAGTAACGAACAGTTGGGCTGAGATAGAGAGTTCTCAGGCAAATATGCATAGGAGCAAGCTGGCGAATGTTCTCCTAAAACAGCTAATTCTAAAGGAGATCAATCACCAATTAATCAGCGAGCAGTACAGGGACGAGGACACCGTAACATGTTTTTTAAATAACATTGGCATGGCAACCATCTGGGTGCGAAAAAACTGGACCTACTGGAGGATGTCATCTAGGAAGCTGAGTGAGTATTCATAACAGCTGGAAACCTGAACGCTAGGGCGGTAGAATGGTACAATGGTACAGTCATGATTACCGGCTAAGCTTGAACTTTGAGACGTAGCGGCAACGTAGGAATAATTATTAATATTGTGACAGGGTAAATATTGACTTACCTGTCACTTCAATTTTGAATTCCAGATTCAGGCATTCAGAAATAGATTTTTTAATTTTTTTTTATCGACCGACCAAGAGCGAAAGTCCTCGGCCTAAAACCTTTCATCTAGCATAAAATTATTCAAGTATCTATGGAAGGTTTCATGGGAAAAAAACTTCGACATGCGCGAAACGTCTCATTAAAGCGTATGCGCATGCGCGATTGCGTCTGGCCCTTGTTAAAGTTTCATGAATATTGGGATCTATGTTTAGATTAAGAGTTGTTTTGTGAGAATTTGTACATTATTTGTATTCAATTAAGGCAAGTAGTTCATAGTTTTAGCTGGTGACCATTTAGTTCTTAGTCCGCCTGCTAGGTGCGCTGCAGTCAGAAACTCGGCAAACTTCGATTTCGGCTTAGGTTTTAGGATTTAGAGTAGAAATCGTGGTTTCAATTATACCCATTATGTTTATGTAAATGTTTCGCGAATATTGTTACGGAAATTAGTCACAGCTTTAGTCAACGACCAATTTTTAGTTCATAATTTCACCGGTAGTGCGCTGTGACTTCAGGTTTGCGAACCTTCTTGCGTCGCGTGAAATCTGTCACTCTCGTTCTTGGTTTCGGTTAGAGTGGAAGCAGTGAACTTCGCTCCCTGCTCAACCCATTTTTCTTGTATTATATTGGATTGGATATATTATATTGGTTGGTTGCCTGAAAGTGGACGATCAGAGGAGGATATTACACTATTGTTGAGATTGGGTCGAAAACGAAAATGACAGAACTAGGAATTTCTGCGGTAAATCCTTTTCAGAATTTCGGCGGACGACGCAACGGGCAGGTCGAGCTTCTCGAATAATGGACTTTGGCTCCGATTCAGACCGATGCCTCGCCGGCCTTTCTTCGAGTGCTCAGGCGTTAATTATCATGTTTTAATTAATTTTCTTAGAAAGTGTTTGTTCGAGTCAGTGTCGGTTTCCTATTAATCTGTAGCTTTTCGCGTACCTCTGGACATAGTCTCGCTAAATGCTGAGATGTTCTCCTTTTTTTTTACGTATGAATAGCCGTTGTGATTTGAAGAACCACCCTTCCAGGAAGACTCTCTTCCATGCTATTTTAGCTTTATTTTTTTAGGTTTCAGGCTTTTCTTTCCTTTTATTTTAGAAATCTTCTGATAAATTTTTTCCGGGTCACAATTCTCATCTTCGCTGTGGAGGACCTGGCTGGCGCCCAGATATCCGGACTATAAACCATATACGTATACTCATATAT
The DNA here is from genome assembly GCA_932178445.1 of Andricus quercusramuli. NCBI lineage: Eukaryota > Metazoa > Arthropoda > Insecta > Hymenoptera > Cynipidae > Andricus > Andricus quercusramuli. The sequence continues at coordinate 110,749 of CAKNXH010000262.1, read as the reverse complement.
ATAATTAAAAACAAAGTTAAACAACCACCGCAGGGTACCACTAAGAGCAACTGCCATCTTGAAAAAATGTCAATGGCCCCCAGTAGAACCGCGGTAAAATACACCTATGGCCACGTCTCACATCCGTGAGATGGGTGGTCACAGGGCACGACGAAATCACAACGACAGGCCGGCGAAACCCTCGTGTGTCTTGAGGACACGAAGCGACCCAAGGATGACAGCTTTCTGCATCCATCTCGCAAGAGCCTTGGCATATTTTTGGCACGCGGGTATGGCTTTAAGGTTACGAACCAGCGATAATTTCACACCTCCGAGAGCACCTATCACAAGAACAATCACTCGTACCGAATATTTTGGGTACAGTCGAAGCAGCTCTCTTTTAAGGTCTTGATATCTCTCCTCTTTTTCTTTCTGCTTTGCAGTGATGTTGTATTCGGATGGAGCCGAGAATTCGATCACGAATATAGTTCGTTTCTCGAAGTCTTGGAGAACAATGTCAGGCCTCGAGTGCGCAACGGAGACTGCTGCCCGAAAATCGTAGTTCCAGAAAATCTGGCACTTCTCGTTTCGGACAATTGACTCTATATCCCTTGGAGCGTTCGGCAGGGCAGGGTCGCGACCAACACCGTAAGAGCGACAAAGGTGGTAATAAAGTACTCTTAGGGCCGCATTATGTCTATAGATATACGTTGTTCCTGCGTGGGTCGGACACCCCGATAGTATATGTTCTAGGTACTCAGCGTGTGCATGACACGCTCTGCACCTATCACTGGGAACTTCTTGACATAAAATGCGGGCGCGGTATGCTAAGGTGGAGATTACACCGTCCTGGCATGCGAAAATAAAGCCCTCTGTACCTGAATTGAGCCCTGATGATTTGAGGAAAGCAAAAGTTTGCTCCTTCGACAAGGACTGTTTTTCTACATTTCTGTGAAAGTTTCCGTGCATTTGCTTGTCGAGTAGCTCTTGGTGAAATTTTCCAACCTCTGCTTTCTTTACTTCGGCTTTTAGACGTGAAGCATCTAGATGGAGTAATGCACTTTCCTCACTTCTGATGTTAAAATTCAGGCCAAGGGTCTCGGCAGCTTGCTCCGCGGCTTTGTAAAGGAACGCCCCTTCGCCAATCATCTCGTGGTTTCTGACCATCTTTAGGAGAGGATCTCTGCCATTCGCAACGATGTAAGCTGTACTCAAAACAATTCGGTTATGAAGACACTGGAGATTCAGAAGTCCGCGTCCGCCTTGCTGGCGTGAAATGTATAATCGCGGAACTGACGAATTGATATGCAAGCTTTTATGCATATGCATGATCTTACGCGTGGTGACATCAAGGGCCTTAAGCTCGTTCTTCGTCCATTGAACCACCCCAAACGAGTAGAGTAGAACCGGGACGGCAAGCATGTTAGTCGCAGATACCTTGTTCAACGCCGACAGATTGGAAGACCAAATCTGTCGAAGAAGATGCTTGTATCTGCTTCGGAGAGACTCCTTCACTGATGTTACGTCCTGAATGCGGCTTTGAGGCACGCCCAGGTATGTATAGGTCTCTCCAGTGTTAAGATGTCTAATAACACTTATATCCACAAGCTCAGGGTCCTTGGGAACGCCAGTAATCTTTCCTTTCTTCAAATGAATTTTGGCACACTTGTCCAAACCAAAGTCCATCCCAATCTCTCCTGTGTAGTTCTTGACGATATTTAAAGCAGTTTGAAGTCTGCTTTTACCAGCGGCATAGATCTTCAGGTCATCCATATAGAATACATGAGTGACCTTATGCTCACGCTGATTAGTGTCGCCACAGAGGTATCCAGGAGAATTTCGTAGTGCGAGAGATAGAGGCAAAAGTGTGATGCAAAAAAGCAAAGGGCTC
>CAKNXH010000262.1:84592-102801 GCA_932178445.1 Andricus quercusramuli | reverse complement strand
TGCCAGATTTTCTGGAACTACGATTTTCGGGCAGCAGTCTCCGTTGCGCACTCGAGGCCTGACATTGTTCTCCAAGACTTCGAGAAACGAACTATATTCGTGATCGAATTCTCGGCTCCGTCCGAATACAATATCACTGCAAAGGAGAAAGAAAAAGAGGAGAGGTATCAAGACCTTAAAAGAGAGCTGCAACGACTGTACCCAAAATATTCGGTACGAGTAATTGTCCTTGTGATAGGTGCTCTCGGAGGTGCTAAACTATCACTGGTTCGTAACCTCAAAGCCATACCCGCGTGCCAAAAATATGCCAAGGCACTTGCGAGATGGATGCAGAAAGCTGTCATCCTTGGGTCGCTTCGTGTCCTCAAGACACACGAGGGTTTCGCCGGCCTGTCGTTGTGATTTCGTCGTGCCCTGTGACCACCCATCTCACGGATGTGAGACGTGGCCATAGGTGTATTTTACCGCGGTTCCACTGGGGGCTATTGACATCTTTTTTTTTTTTTAGATGGCAGTTGCTCTTAGTGGTACCCTGCGGTGGTTGTTTAACTTTATTTTATATATATATATATATATATATATATACGTATATAGATACGTATATAGATGTGTATACACTATAATTTGACTGCCATTGACAGGTGGCCATAAACCAACTCTTGCCATATATACAATTCACCATAAAAGGAAGCCTCCGAACCAGCACATGTCAGGACAAAACAGAAGGATGGAATGTGTCAGAAATGGATGTGGAAAAACTATCACTGACGATAGCCAGAGGGCAGGAAGCTTTATTGAGAGATTTTACATAGAGGAAAGAACACTTGTGAAATCCACCATTCTGATAATAAACTGGGCCCTTGAGGTTTACATGCCTTAGAAGAAGGGCACATAAGTAGAGACGCCACTTACTGGTGGAATGAAGATTTTGCTGAACCCCAAAAGAAGTGTATTAAACGCAAGCAGACCGTCAACAGGAAAAAGGGGAAAGGCGGCCAGAAATAAAAGCTCATCAAAAGACAACTGGGCAAGGCTATACAAAGAAGAAAAAGTAAGGGATAGAAGAAGCTTCACCAGAAAGTAGACGATGAACCTTGGGGAGTATGCTACAAAATAGTAACCCTGAAGCCTTCAGCCCTCTCAGCGAGTGAATCAATGGGATAGGAAGCTGGAGTTCTCCGCAACCAGTGCAAGGTACAATGCTTGGTTCTTATAAGCAAGAAGAAAGAAGATCCAAACTCTCCATTGACGTACAGGCCTAACTGAAGAGCTCTAAGATGCCAAAATACCTCATGTGTATATAGAGAAACTATCTCTCCGATAGAGTCTCAATATACAGCGAGAACAAGAAGGAATGTCGTATCATGACATCCTGAGGATAGGTATGCTGGATGATGCATATCTTCCGGGAATGCAAACGTCATGCTCCTGGTGATTGCTGGAAGAACCATGATGGAACTACAATAGAAGCATCATGAGACTATGGACTACATCTGGCAATGGACAAAACCAAGCTGGTCATAGACTTTTCTTCAGTGGTCATATCTTCAACCTTGCCGTTTTACATGTTTATTTTTACTTGTGTTTCGAAGTATCTTTCTCTTTTGTATATTCCACGGAGGAACGTAATATTTCGCTCTAATATTGCAAATACTTCACTATTGGACGTTGATAATACAGTTTGTCTCACTGTTGGCGTAGACACAAGGATAGTATTTTTTTCTCTCACAAGAATTTGTGCACGGAGATGAGGATCTGCAGGACTTGAAGAGTCGACCAGAGAACCCGAAGAATTAGGAATAGCAAGAGAAAGAGACAAGTCAAGAGAAGGTTCGCCACGAGGAACACCAGGATTAAAGTCGTCATTAGGTGGACGATCGTACTGCAAGCTCAACTCTGCAGCAACAAAGAGAATTCTAATTTTCCATGTGTATTTTCTGCAGGTAAATTCTTTTCATGCCTATCATCCAACTTCACAATTTGCGCTAATCCGCAATCTAATTGTCACGAAACTTATAAGGCAATAAACTTCATATTTTTTCCAAGAGAAAATTCACTTTAACACACACATCCTGTATTCCCCGGAATGAATTCAGAATGAAGTCGGATTTATTCCGGAAAAACTCAAATAAAGTCTGGAAGAAAATAGAAATTCGGACGGAAATTGGATTGTATCGCACAAAACTCTGATTTGCGTATATCTTAAAAATGTACATCAATTTATAGATATATTATATTATTATACTCGCTAATAGAATTGAGGACAAGCGTTAAAGACAATAGTAGAGTAGAAGCAATCTCCATCTTGTCTTATTAGAAAAAGCCTATCAATGTAATAATGAAGACTTTGATCAACAATTTTACGAACGAATATTCTGGATCTTGATCAGATCATATAGTATGTCATAAGTGGTTATTTCAGAGGTAACCGGGGTGAACCTTGCTCCTCTCAGATATTTACATTTCATAAAACTCATATCATAATTGATGTCATCTTTTATGAAGATTCACAATTTAGAACATTCAAGGTTGGTAATGAAATTATAATCTTGTAAATGAAGGAAGATTTATTTATAATTCCATACATCTTCCTTATAATTGAAACCCTTTTTCAAGACAGACTATAATTCTGTACCAAAATTCGCTATTTGAAAATAACAATTATAATTCTTCACTGAGATCCCCTGAACCAAATCAGAATTAGAATAGAGAAATTGTTTAGGAGAAAATCCGGGAAAAGAGAAGGAATGTTCAAACTAAAGTTTTGCATCAGCCCTCATTACTTTTAAAATCAAAATCCGAATCTTATTCAAAAATGTATCCTGCTCCCGCCTGCTTCGCATCGCAGACCTTAATGTATTTCAGTTTCACATTTGAAAATAAATCTAATTAATGTTGCTGGCAAAAATCGTCTCACAAAATTTTTTCAAAATTGCCGGAGATTGGGCGACGCTTGCCCAACGGAGCTTCCTCCATTTCTTCAGTGGTCATATTTTCAACCTTGCCGTTGTTCATATCTATTTTCACCCGTCTTTGAAAGACTCTTTCTCTATTATATATTCCACGAAGAATTGTATGATTCCGCTCTAATATTGCAAATACTTCACCATTGGACGTTGATAATACAGTTTGTCTTCTGTTTGGTATGGGCACAAAGATACTATTATTTTCTCTCACAAGAATGTGTGCCTCGCGAGGAAACGTGTATGTTCGAATTTTAAATCGCCGGTTTGGATTTATGTGGGGAACAAGTCGAACAGATCTAAGTTCTTCATTTGTAAGTTCACTCAGGTGAAAAGAAGGACGAATGGCAGGAGGAGACCTGGACCTGGCACGAAGAGCAGATTCGGCAGGAGAAGAAGATCTGACTGGAGAACCCGGAGAATGAGGAATGGCAAGAGTAAGAGACAAATCAAGAGAATGAGAATTTCTGCTATGCGGAACATCAGGAATAGAGTCGTCATCAGATGAACGATCGACTTGTAAGCTCATCTCTGGAACAAGAACCAAAGATTTAATTTTCCTTGTATATTCTTCTCCAGTTATAGAATTCGTCTCTTCAAGTCGGAAGTTCTCCTATTTGGTTGAAGATTCAAGTTTTTTAACTGAAAATTCAACATTCCAGCAATGATTGAAAATTGATCTCTGTGGTTTGACGAATCAAAAGTTTGATTAAAATTCTTGTTCTCTCTTGACTGAAAAATCTTTCTTAATTGAAAATTGAAAATTTTGGTTGAAAATCCGTCTTTTATTGTTTTTCTCAACAGAAAAATCTTCCCTGATTGAAAATTGAACTTTTTTCATGAATAATCGTATTTTTAGTTTCAAAATCAATTCATTTGGGTACAAATTTTATCTTCCTTTGTTTCGAAATGCAACTGAATGGTTCAACTTGATATGCCAATAAAAACACTTTCCGAATTCAATTTTTTTAACACACACTTGCTTCATCCTCGCGTAAAAATTCAGATATAAGTCGTACTCTTTTCGGACCAATTAAAATAGAGGTTAAAGGAAAATTAAAATTGAGATATGATGAGGATTGAGGCGCAAAAATTATGAGTTTCGTATAGATAAAAAAAATAAACATCAAATTACAAATACATTATTTAAGTATGTTGACCAATAGAATTAAGTAGTACCGCTGAGTATGAGATGAGGAAAGAAACAATTCTCATTTTCCCGAATTGGAGGAAAAGCTAATTAATGTACTAAGAAAGACCTGAATTCACGAGTAACTTAATTAATATTTTAGTTCTTCATCAGATTATATAATATATCTCACAAGTTTTTATGAAATAGATAATACGCGTTATCCTCATTCTGCTCAGATATTTACATTTCATTAGAGTAAGTTTAAAGTTAAAAAATGTGATTACTGAATTCGTTGAAACTGATATCACAATTTATATAATATTTGACGTTTAGGTACCTTCCGTCACGAAAATTCCCTGTATAAAAATCTTTGAAAATCAAAAATTTCAATTCCTTACAGCAATCCCGAATTCCCTTTTGAAATTATGTTATGAATTTCCTTTTTTATGTCAAAAGTTAATTGTTTAAATTCAAAATTGCAATTCTTAATGGAAATTTCCTGTCCCAATGGGCAAAATTGTATTTCTTCACTGTAGTTTTCTGTCTCAAAGTGGAAGTTGTAATTCCTCACTCAAATTTCCTGTTCCAAATTAAAAATTATAATTATGTACGGAGAGAAAATTTACTTTTGGTCTGAAAGGTTGAGTTATCACAGAAACCAATAGGAACATTTTCAACAAAGAAAACATCAAAACCGTATGCTAGCCATCCACGAAAATAGGACTTCCTAACTACCCTGAAGATAAAACGGCATCTCTCACTGATCCGAGAGTATATAAAATCCCTTGTTCTTGTGGCAAAGTCTATACTGAAGGAACCAGGAGCGTGGTGAGCCAAAGTGTGAATGAACATCAGAGTGAAGTCGGGGTAGAACATTCAAAGCAATCAACACTAACAGAGCATCACTTCAAAACAGGAAATAGAATTTTATTTGACAAAACAACTGCCTTCGCAACAACACACAATACTTTTCCAAGAAAACATAAAGAAGCAATCAAGTGCAAGAAAAAGAGCAGGCTATGTACTTTTTAGGAGGAGATGGATAAATTTAAACCATTTGAGTGAAAGCGAAATGTGAATGAGGAAACATAGAGAATAAAAGGACATGGAATTGAAACACAACAAAATAAAATAGCACACAAATAACAACAAAAGCAACAACAAAAAAGGTGCCGACTCATGATCACCTGTTTGGTGCCGACTCAGAATTAACACGAATATGTAAACTTTTGTGCAAATGTTTTGCACATGTGGGCAAACAAATCCGAATGAAAAATCGACTTCATCAAGCAAAAGCACACAGATTCTTCAGGGTAGCGGAGAGTTGAACTCGATAAACAAGCAGGAACAAATATTAAGGTATCATGATAAATATAATGTGTATTTTATTTTACAATATCTGAATAAGCAGACTCATGTTGTGGTACAGAAATAAATGTAATCTACATTTAGTATAATAGTTTGATGAATCCAAAAGAGCTTTAACAAAAGAGAATTCACAATCACCAAATTACAGCTGTCGATGCTGCGACCTTCAATCGTTGATCACTCACCTTTGTACGTTGGAAATTCAACTATTTGGTTCAAAATTTACGAGAATAACATACTAGTCTTTTAATATTAATGGTCAAAAAAATTAAGAATTGGTCCAGAAGTAGTAATATTTTGATTCTATTCCGGATGACGAACAATGATAGATTTTAGTTCAACATTTTGAAAGAAATTAATTAACGTTTTTCATGAAAGTCTTCTGCCACTATTCTTTTAAAACTGCTGGAGACTGGGCGACGCGAGCCCAGGGGAGCTTCCCCTATTTCTTCAGTGGTCATTTCTTCAACCTTGCCATTGTACATGTTTATTTTTATCCTTTTTTTAACGTCTCTTTCTCTCTTATATATTCCACGAAGGATTGTGTAATTTTTCTCTAATATTGCAAATACTTCACCAGTGGACGTTGATAATACAGTTTGTCTTCTGTTTGGTATGGGCACAAAGATACTATTATTTTCTCTCACAAGAATTTGTGCATCGCGAGGAAAAGTGTATGTTTGAATTTCGAATCGCTGGTTCAGATTCGTGTACGGAATGAGCCGAACTGATCTAAGTTTCTCAATTTCAAGTGCACCTAGGGGGTAAAAAGGACAAATGGCAGGAGGAGACCTGGATCGGCCATGAAGAGAAGATTCGGCAGGAGGCGAAGACTCGGAAGGAGGAAAAAACTTGGCACGAAGAGAAGACTCGCCAGGAGGAGAGGAGTTGACCTGAGAACCCGGAGGATGAGGTCTTTCAGGATAAGATCTTTCAGGAAAATGAAAATGTCTGCCACGAGGAACACCAGGAATAGGCTCACCATTAGGCAAGCACTCAAACAGTGAACTTAATTCTGCAACAAGAAAGAGAGGATTATTTTTCTTAGTGTCTTCTCTTCCAGCATGTTTTTTTCTTTTGGGAAGAAGTGCTTTCAGAATTCATCTTTCTGGGTCAAAAACTCTGCTATTTGGTTGAAGATTTAATGTTATGACTGAAAATATAAATCTTACATTATTGGTTGAAAGTTGCTTATTTTTAGTTACGAATTGATATATTCTGTTGTAAATTCGTATTTTTTATTGAAAATTACTTTTTCTTCAACTGCCAATTGTACTGTTTCGATTTTCTATAAGAATTCATCTTCTTAGTTGAAGATTAAAACATTTGGTTTGAAACTAACTTTGGTCGGAAATTCAAAGTTTTGGGAGGAAAATTCAACTATTTGGTTGGAATTATTGTTCTCTCTTAATTGAAAAATCTTCCTTGAATGAAAATTGAACATTTTTTGATTTAGTTCTAAATTCAACTGGTTGCTTCAGAAATATTTTTATTTGTTTGAATTCCTCTTTTCTGTTGGTCAGGATCAAGGTCAGGATCAAGGTCAATTGAAGTTCAAAATAAAGAAAACCATCGGATCGGAGAAAACCTCTACGCTCAGACGTTTTTGGGATCGCTGAATCCGAATCCGGGGTCACTTCAAACCCATCTGGTCAGGATCAAGGTCAAGTGAAGGTCAAAGTGAGAAACAAACCATTGAATTGGCGTGAACCACTTCCTCAAGACGTTTTTGGGGAGAGGTTCCATCAAGACATGAAGGCAATGGAAATGAGATATTTAGGTCGATAGATTGTAAGTATGATGGCTGATTACTGCTGGTAATTGGAGAGGGGAAGTGATGAGAATGGAGTGAAGCGTAAAAGGAAATCGCTCGTGATATTTAATGTAACGATTGAGAAATTGCGACAAAACTCTTTTCGGACAAATTTTTGACCCTGATCCTCACCTGATGGGGTGAAAATGGCCTCAGATTCGGATTTCGCGACCCCAGAAACATCTTAGAAGAGTGGTTTCCTCCGCTTCAATGGTTCTTTCCATTTTTTGACCTTGAAATGACCTTGATCCTGACCTCGTTGGGTCTAGCTTTCCTCGAAGTCATAATATCTTTGGGTCTTCGTTTTTTAAACTATTTCTCAAGTAAGATTTTCCAGTCTCTTCCTTATTAGAAACGGTACGATTTTATCAAACTCCTCCTTCCCCGAATTGTCTGATGAAATTTGTGGCTGACTCCGTTGGATTGTACCATATGTGCACGCGCACATGTGGCACAAATTTCGTTTCGATAGGCAAAATTTTGGAATTCCTTTTTTTTAATACTCAACAACATAAAATTATAGATGAAATATTTCACTGTATTTACCAATAGAATTAAAGATGACTGCCGAGTATAAGATGAGAGAAGAAACAATTTTCATATTATCTAATATGAGGAAAATCTAATTAATGTAATAATAAAGATCTGAATTCACAATTAACTTAATGTATATTTTAGTTCTTTATCATATTATATATGTAACACTTTTTATGTCATAGATAATACATGTCAACCTTGTTCTGTTCAGGTATTTACATTGCATTAGAGTGGGCTTAAAGGAGAGAAAAGTAATTACTGAATTTGTTAAAACTGACGTCACAATTTATCATCTTTCACGTTTCAGTGCGATCCGTTTTTTGAATCGGAAATGTATCTAGTGCTTACCAGAAATATGTTCCCAAATTTCAGATAATTTCAAATTATAATAATTATTTTTTTTAATAAATAGGACATTAATAATGATTAAGTATGTAGAAATTGAATAATAATTGATTATCCGCCAACGGCCATACCACGCTGAAAAAACCAGTTCTCGTTAGATCACTGAAGTTAAGCAGTGTTGGGCGCGGTTATGACTTGGATGGGTGAACGCTCAGGATACTGCGTGCTGTTGGCCCGTCGTGGATGTGGTGAGCCCACACTTGTAGTTATTTACTACAAGAAACTATCCACCTAGAAACATATTTTGAAGAAAATAGTTCAATTTTCAACCTAAGTGGTGAATTTTCAACTAAAATGATGAATCTTCAACTGGAATAGTTGAACAAACTTTCTACCAAATGGTTGAATTTTCGGCAAAAAAATTACTTTTCACCCAGAAAAAAAGAACAAATTTTCAATCAAATAGCTCGTATTTGAACCAAAGGAATGAATTTTTTATTAAAATGATGAATCTTCAACCAACAAAATTAATTTTTAACAAAAGAGATCAACATTCAGCCAAGCATTTTTATTTCCACCTAATAGATGAATTTTCAACTAAGATTATGTACATTTAACTAAAATACTTGAATTTTTAACCGAGAAGAAGATTTTTGAACTACAAGATTAACTTGCAAAGAAAAAGATAATTTTCTATCAAAAAAATAAATTTTAAACAAAATATGTTGATTTTTAACAAAATGGTTGAATTTTCAATTAAGAAATTTTCATTAAAATTGTTGAGTTTTTAATAAGAAAAGCTCAATTTTGAACTAAAAATGGACACTCAAATTTTTAGTTGAAGGAATTAATTTCCAACGAAACTGATGAATTTTAAATCAAGATGAATCTTCAACTGGAATAGTTGAATTTTATGTTATTATTATTATTATTATTTTAGTTAAGTTTTCAACAATAAGGATTTTTTTAAGTCGAATTTTTCATCAAGTAGATCAATTTTCAAAGATCTGGTTCAATTTCTAAATAAAAAGTATCATATTTCAACCAAATAGTTGAATTTTCATCCAAATAGATACATTTTCAACCGAAAATTCTTTAAAAAAAAAATAATAATTTTTAACAAGAGTTAATATATTACGGTTTTTTTTCTCTGAGGCAGTATCTTCTTCGGAAATGGAAATTCCTTCGAATGAAATGACATGTGCTTGCTTCCACAATCTAGTCATGATGATGATGTTGACAAATTTAAACTCAGACTCAGCCACTTCACCTAATTTCTTAAGTTGAAAATTGAAAACTCCAGGATTGAGATGAGCCAAGTCGTAATCCCTCCACCTCTAAGGTTACTTTGGAAAATTTTGTTTGGATTTACTTGACGCGTAAGCCACCCTATGTGTCAGGTAAAGTGTAAATGAACGAACTGTGGACACTTGCTTGCTTCAACAAAAGAGTGATGATGGTGATTGTTCATAAATTGGACAAGTGCACTTGACCTAATTTCTCATTTTGCAAATTGAAAACTCTTCGACTGAAATAACAGTTCCTTCCTTTCGCAATCTAGTGATGATGATGATGTTGATGAATTTAAACTCAGACTCAGTCACTTTACTTCATGACTCAAGTTGAAAATTGAAAACTCCGGGATTGAGATGAGCCAAATCGTAATTCCTCCACCTCTGAGGATTTCCTGGACAAATTTTGTTGGAGTTGCTTGACGCCTTAGCCATCTCCCAGGTAAATTATCAGTAAACGAACTCTGGACACTTGCTTGCTTCCGCAGTCTAGTAATGATGATGATTAGTCAAAAATCGGACATCTACACTTGACCTAATATCGAATTTTGAAAATTGAAGACCCTTTAACTGAATTGACATTTGCTTGCTATCACAATCTAGTGATGATGACGATGTTGATGGATTTAAACTCAGACTAAGTCACTCTACCTGATTTCTGAGGTTGAAAATTAAAAACTTCGGGATTGAGATGAGCCAAATCGTAATTCCACCACCTCTGTGGATACTTTTGACAAATTTTGTTGAAGTTGCTCGACGCGTTAGCCACCTCCCAAGGAAAGTTTTAATGAGCGACCTCTGGGCACTTGCTTGCTCCAACAAAAGAGTGATGATCGCTGGTCAAAAATCGGACTTCACTTTACCTAATTTCTCATTTTGAAAATTAAAAACCCTTCAAATGGAATGACAGTTTCTTGCTTCCACAATCTATTCCTGATGAATTTAAACTCAGACTAAGTCACTTTACTTCATGACTCAAGTTGAAAATTGAAAACTCCGGGATTGAGATGAGCCAAATCGTAATTCCTCCACCTCTGAGTATTTCTTGGACTAATTTTGTTGGAGTTTCTTGACGACTTGGCCACCTCCCAGGTAAAGTATCAGTAAACGAACTCTGGACACTTGCTTGCTTCCGCAAGCGACATCTGCGACATCTGGACACTTGCTTGCCCCAACAAAAGATTAAGGATGGCTGGTCAAAATCGGACTTCACTTTATCTAATTTCTCATTTTGAAAATTGAAAATCCTTCGACTGAAATGACAGTTTCTTGCTTCCACAATCTATTGATGATATATTTTAACTCACTAAGTCTAACTGACTAAGTCACTTTACTTCATGACTCAGGTTGAAAATTGAAAACTCCGGGATTGAGATGAGCCAAATCGTAATTCCTCGACCTCTGAGGACTCGCTAGGCGAATTTTGTTGGAATTGCTTGACGCGTTATTCACCCTCTGTTCTAGGGTATACAAGCTGAACCACAATGGTATTAAAATTACCTTGGAAATTCAATTCCCGGTTGAAAATGTATCGCGCTCGTGTGGACTGCGACGTATGCAGAGGGAAGACATGTACACCCTGTGAGGCCACAGATGCTCGCATTTAGGTGTGCGTGGGGCTACGTACTACGAGGCTACGTACGAACAGCATAGCTTAGGTTGGTTAGTTAGCGTGCAAGTACACGTATCAAAGGCACTCAGAATCCGAGCTTAACAAAGCCAGCTTCGGGCTTACCAACCGTGTCACGTAGAACGTGTATACCTTACCTGCTCGCGTTTCGCGAATCTATATGTGCCCCTCCGCCCCTTCACTCCTTTCCTCTTCAACCCCCTAATTCATCCTTGGCTGCCTAACTTCGAGCTTAATGCGCGAGTAGAGACGAGCCAGGGATAAGTGGGGATGAGTTCCTATACGGGGAACAATTAAAACTAATTTTCAAGCTTCCAACCCCTCTTGTACCAGCGACCCTTGTTATCCTGGGTAGTAATCCGATACACTCACTTAGTGACAGACTCTCTTCATATGTTTATAGTCGTATATGGTTTGGGTCTTCTTCTTAGAAGCGAAGAACTGAAGATCAATGTTGATTTTCACTGTATCCAGTTGTTTCCTTTTCGTCAAAGAATGTTTTCAAAAATTCTGATCAGATGATGTCGATGAACAGTGCGAATCCTCTAAATCTTATTTGATCAGCTTCATCTTTGGTACATAATAGTCTCATACATAAAAGGATCAATTAGATCATACTGCGTCTTGATTAGGAAAAATGAATCTGATTTGCTATGAAAAATTGACAGTACCTTGAGGTTCACCCACAAAAAAACCTGGGGTTTCCATCAGAACCGATTTTGGGTTCCGAAGGAATCTAAGGTATCAGCTCTAAGAGAGGCTTTTTGTCAACCAATTCGTCTTGAATCAACGCAACTTTTCCATTCTCGCGTCAACTTTAAATTATGAGAATGACACCATTTTTACTATGAGAATCGATTTAAAAAAAATATAAATTACCATCACTTCCCTACAGTTTAATAAAATGTATTAATATTATAGGTCAATCGATTCGTCTGAAACTGAAGAATCTTTTATATTCCTGTATCATCAACAAAAAAAGTTACTTTATCACCAAATAGTTAGATTTTCACCCAAAATGATGAATCTTCAACCAAAAAAAAAAATCTTCAACTAAAAAAAATTAATTTTCCATAAATTAGTTTATCTCTAAGCCAGAAAGTAGATTTTTTTTAACCAAAAGGAGATTAAATTAAAAAAATATATATAATGCACGATATTACAAGAAACAAAATATTTCAATATTTTTAACCAAATGTGTTACAATTTGAACCAGAAAAGATTAATTTTTAACAAAAAATGGAACAGCAACATTTGCGGTGAAAAAAATTACTTTTGAACACACAAAAAAAATTTTTAGCAAAATATTTAACTTTTCAACGAAAGGGATTAGTTATGAACTAGAATGATAAATCTTCAACCAAAAAATGAAATTTCAAGAAAACAGTTCAAAATTCAACCAAAGAGATGAATTTTCAACCAAAAAATTAATTTTTTAATTAAGAAACTCAATTTTCTGCAGAAGAGAAGAATTTTCAACAAAATAGTTGAAGAACTAATCTAAGAGATGAATTTCCAATGCAAATAATGAATCTTCAATAAATAAATTGTTAACAAATTAGTTCGACTTTAAACCAAGCTGTCGAATTTTTCGACAAAACTCTTTATCAAAATGATCAGTTTTGGTTTAATTCGTGAAAAATGACATTACAAATAAAAATATTTAATTTCTGGACAGAAAGACATAAGGTACGATAAAACGCTTGATAAAAAAATGGTTTTTGAATTTATGAAAATTTGCTTTTAACCTTCTTTGTTCTCGAGAAACGTGATGAGAATATGTTTGTTGAAGCCAAATGAGTTTTAACAAAAGAGAATTCACAATCACTAAATTTCAGTTGTCGATGGGTCGACCTTCAATTTCAAAAGTCGTATGAGAAGGGCGAAATATTTATTTTCTTTTGATGAATTTTTTTCTAAGAAGTGAAGTACTGAAAAAAAATTTTTGAACCGCTATTTTTTTTTTAATTTGATGCAGTTTCCGAAAAATGTATTATCTAAAATGCTTGCAATAACACCACTGTTAAGGGTAGCTACAAATCACCTGTTTTTGATAAAAATAAAAATATTTTTGAGTTGAAGTATTAGCTAACACTTTTTTCGTTTAAAAATTCATCTCTTTGGTTGAAACTCTAATTATTTCGTTGAAAATATATCTTTTCAAATTGAAGATTTAATTATTTGTGTGAAAGTTGAAATTATTTTTTGAAAATGTACTTATTTTTCTTGAAGATTCATCGTTTCTGATAGAAAATTTGTTATAAAAAGTTATAGAAAAATCAACTATTTTCACAGGAATCTACGAATAAATAAATAAATTACAACCAAAGTTACAGAAAAGTACAATTTTTGTCTATTATTGAGAAGAGTTTTGTAATTTTGAAATTTGTTTTGAAATCTTTTTAAATATTCTCTTGATTCAAAATCTTTCAGAATATTCTCTTGATTCAAAATCTTTCAGAATATTCTCTTGATTTGAAATCTTTTTAAATGTTCTTTCAAAAATTTGTTTCAAAAAAATCATCATTTGAATTTCTTGAATATCAATTTGAAAATCTTGCAAAAGTAAAGAAACTCCCGAGAAACGTGATGCGAATATGTTCGTTAAAGCTGAATGAGCTTTAACAAAAGAGAATTCACAATCACTCAATGTTATCGTGACCTTCAATTTCAAAAATGTCCTATGCGAAGCTCAAGATATTTATTTTCTTTTTATAATTTTTACGTTTTTTTTCTAAGAATTTAAGTACACAAAAAAGATTTCTAAACCGTAATTGTTTTTAAATTCGGTGTAGTGAAAAAAAATTATCTTAAGTGCATGCAATAACTAGATCACTTTTCAGTTCAAAGTATTCATTTTGAACCAAAAGTGAAGCAATTTTTTAACAAAATGGTTGGATTATCAACCAAAGAGATGAGCTTTAACTAAAATGGTGAGTCTAAAAAAAAAAAAATTCAGGAGAAGAGTTCAATATTTAAACAGTAAGCTGAATCTTCAACAAAAAAGTTTTTTTTTCAGTTGAAAAATTAATTTTGAATCAAAATAAACCGATTTTTCAACAAAATAGTTAAATCCTCAACCAAAGAGATGAATTTTTGACTAAAATGATGAATCTTAAGAAAATTATAATCTCTTCCAAGAAAAGAGTTCAAATAAAAACAAAGAACTGAATTTGTAATCAAAAAGTTGATTTTCTGAATCGAAAGATTATTTTTTCATGAAAAAACATGGATCTTCTACAGAATACTTGAATTTGCAACCAAGTACTTGTATTTTTAATTGAAAAGATGTATTTTTGACCAAATGATTTGACTTTAAACTGAAAAAGTTCAATTTTATTTCTAACCATAAATGAACCGATTTTTGAAAAAAATACTTCAATTTTCAACCAAAAAGATAAATTATCGACTAAAATTATGAATCTTAAAAAAATAAATTCTCAAGAAAAGAGTTTAGTATCAAACTAAAGAGCTGAGTTTTCAATCAGAAAGCTGGTTTTTAACTCGGAATATCATTTTTTTCGAAAAAAACATGAATTTTTAAGAAAACACATAAATTATTGACCAAATACTTGAATTTTCAATCGGTAAGATGTATTTTTAACGAAATGTATATACCATAACTTTCCTGCTCTCTAATAAAATGTATTGTATTATAGGTCAATCGCATTGCCTCGCGCCAAGGAATCTCTTAATTGCACGCATCAACTTTGGATTATATTAATAAAAAAAGTTTGATTATAAAAAACTAGTTTCCAAAATATATAAATTACCATAACTTCCCTACTGTTTAATAGAATGTATTATATTATAGGTCAATCGAATCGCCTCGAACCAAGAAATGGTTTATATTCCTGCATCAATTTTGGATTATGTTAATGAAAAAAAATTCACTTTAAAAAACCGATTTCCAAAATATATAAATTACCATAACTTCCCTACTGTTTAATAAAATGTATTATATTATAGGTCAATCGCTTCGCCTCCAACAAGGGAATCT
The DNA here is from genome assembly GCA_932178445.1 of Andricus quercusramuli. Lineage (NCBI taxonomy): Eukaryota > Metazoa > Arthropoda > Insecta > Hymenoptera > Cynipidae > Andricus > Andricus quercusramuli. The sequence continues at coordinate 87,721 of CAKNXH010000262.1, read as the reverse complement.
CGTATATCCACGCATCGACTTTGGATTATGTTAATGAAAAAAGTTTGACGATAAAAAAACGATTTCCAAAATATATAAATTACCATAACTTCCCTACTGTCTAATGGAATGTATCAATATTATAGGTCAATCGATTCGTCTTGAACCAAGAAATCTTTTGAGTTGTTGCATCAACCTTGAATTATGTAGAAGAAAGAAGTTTCACAATAAAAAACCGATTTAAAAATATTATGCATTACCATAGCTTCCTTACTCTTCAATGAAATGTAATAATATTATAGGTCAATCGATTGATATCGAGTGAACACAACTTTTTATTTCTCTCATTAACTTTGAATCATGTTAATAAAAAAAAGGTTTACTATAAAAAAACAATGTTTAAATATATTAATTACCATAATTTCCCTACTGCTTAACGAAATGTATTAATATCATAGGTCAATCGATTTCCCCCTAACCAAGGGATCTTTAATTTTCCTGCATCAACTTTGGATAAGGTGACTGAAAAAAGTTTTATTATTAAAAACCGATTTTCAATATATATGATTCACCATAACTTCCTTACTCTTCAATAAGATGTGTTAATATTATAGGTCAATTGATTCGTTTTAAATCAACACATCCCTCCTGTTCTTGCATCAACTTTGAATAATGTTAATGAAAAAAGTTTCACAATAAAAAACTAGTTTAAAAAATGTACAGGGTGATCGATTTTAATCCATCATCCTAAATATCTTCTAAACTACCCCATCAATATAAACAACGATTCATTCAGAAGTTGACCAGGACATAGGGGGCCATTTACCTGTACCATAAATTCTGACCTTGGGGTCAATTTTCAAGGTCATTTCAAGGTCAAGACGATTTTTTAAAATGGAAACTCCTATTATTGACTACACATTTGGATAGAGCGTAAGACTTTACGTCAAAAAGGTATTTTGAAAATTTTGTTTTCGTGACCTTGAAAAGGTCAAAAAACAAGGTCAATAGTACAAAAACAATCAGGTGCCCTTTGTTTTAATTTACGTGGTTTATGGGTGAACAAACGTTTAAGATGCTTTAAAGAAGTTGACAAAATGTGAAAATGTAAACCACCTTGACAACCTTGTCAGCCACGACCTTCATGTCAATTTTCAAGGTCATTTAAAGGTCAAGACAATTTTTTGGAATAGAAATCCCTATTTTAGACATCGGGCTCGTGAAGAACGGGGAATTTCGCGTGAAAATTGGTATTTCAAAATCTTCCATTTCAACCTGCAGAAGGTCATATAAAGGTCAATGTAGTCAAGGTCGTCAAAATTTGTGCAGCTTATCTTGTACTTGTTGAAGGCACCTTCAACGTTGAGATTGCCCAGAAAACCAGTGAATTGAAAAAAAAACTTCTAAGCGCTCTTTAAATCATTGACCTTGATATCACCTTCTGCATGTCAAAATGAAAGATTCCAAAATGCCCATTTTCACTTACAATTTTTCCTTCTTTACGAGTCCGCAGTTTAAAATTGGGATTCATATTTCAAAAAATCGTCTTGACCTTTAAATGACCTTGATATTGACCTGAAGGTCGTGGCTGACAAGGTGGTCAAGGTGGTTCACATTTTTATATTCTATCGACTCATTCAGAGCGGCTTTTTCCAAAATTTTCCATTTGTTGTCCAATTTTCAATCAGAGGGAAGTGATTGTTCATCAATGTCGACAAGAGTGATTGTTTAAACAATTTATTATTAATGTTGATAATATTCTCTTAGAAAAATGCTACAAAATTTCACTTTGAACAAAATCACTTTTAGTCCAATTTTCAATTAAGATAAGATAAGTAATTAATTAGAGTCAGGAAAATTGATTGTTTAAACAATTTATTATATTTAATAATAATATTATATTTGAATAATGCTAGAAAGATGCGTTTTTTTCTAAATTTCTGGCTTTTTGTCCAATTTTTATTTGGATCGAAGTAATAATGCATTCAAGTTAACAAAATTACTGTTTAAACAATTTATTATTATTGTTAATAATATTCTCTTTGCTTCATTGGTAGAATTTTTTGTTTTTTTTTTCAATTTCCAACTGTTTGTCTATTTGTCATTAGGCGTGACTTGATAATTAATTAGATTTAACAAAAATGATTGTTTAAAGAATGTGGGGGGGGGTGCTGATATTACAATATTTGCAATTCCAAGTTTTTCTTCTACGCTTTGCAATAAACTTATTGTTGTAATAAAAAAAAAATTTCACAAGTCATTTGAAGACTTTTTTTTTCTTTAAAATTAATTTTTTTCTAAGCATTGGAAAAAGAGCAAAAATAATTTACTTAAAACAACAATACCATTCAAAAATTTATTCTTGTTGTAGTTGACTGATTATTTGTTCATAAATAAAAAGGCAATGCAAAATTGAAGATTTTAGAAGAAACCGCCACTTTCTAGCACTTACCTGAAAAAAGATAGTTATAAACAATATTAAATTGTTTAAACAATTATTTTTGCTAAATCTCATTAATTATTGAGTCACGCCTGATGAAAAATGGACAAACAGTTGAAAATTTCAGAAGAAACCGCAACATTCTACCAACTAAGCAAAGATAATATTATTAACAATAATGATAAATTGTTTAAACAATTATTTTGTTAACTTGAATTTATTCCTACTTCACTCCAAATGAAAATTGGACGAAAAGCCAGAAATTAAAGAAAGCGCAACTTTCTGGCATTATTCAAATATAATATCATTGATAATTATAATAAATTGTTTAAACAATTATTTTGTCAACTTGAATTTATTATTACTTCTCTTCAAATGGGAATTGGGCAGACAGCCAGGAATTCCAACAACAAAAAAAACCGCAGCTTTCTAGCATTATTCAAATATAATATTATTAATAATTATAATAAATTGTTTAAAAAATCACTATTTTTAACGTTGATGAACTATCACTTCACTTTAATTGAAAATTGGACAACGAATGGAAAATTTGTGAAAAAACCGCGTCTTTCTAACTCTATTCTATGAGAAAATTGCTAAAAAAAATAATAAATTGTTTAAACAATTCGTGAACATATCTAATTTTCAGTATCAATTAATAGCTTATGTATTAGAAATAATTCGCATTAAAGAAACCGCAAAAAAATCAT
>CAKNXH010000262.1:62681-74958 GCA_932178445.1 Andricus quercusramuli | reverse complement strand
ACATATAAATTACCATAACTTTCCTACTCTTTGATGAAGTGTATCAATATTGTAGGTCAATCGATTCGTCTTGAATCAACACAACTTCTCTATTTTTGCATCAACTTCAATTCATGAGAATAAGAAAATTTTTACAATAAAAATATAAGAATCGTGAAAATTTTCTTATTCTCATAATTTGAAGTTAATGCGAAAATAGAAAAATTCTGTTGATTGAAGACGAATCGATTGACCTACAATTTCGGTACACTTCATTAAGGAGTAGGGAAGTTATGGTAATTTATATGTTTTGAATTCGGGTTTTTCGTAGTAAAACTATTTTCATTAACAAAATTCAAAGTTGATGCAAGAATATAAAATATTTCTTGATTCAAGACGAATCCGTTGACCTAAAATTATAATACATTTTATTAAAGAGTAGGAAAGTTGTCGTAATTTATATATTTTTGAAATCGATTTTTATGGTAAAAATTTTCTCATTCTCATAATTCAAAGTTGATGCAAGTATAGAAAAGTTTTGTTGATTCAAGACGATTCAGTTGACCTATAACATTCATACATTTCATCGAAGAGTAAGAAAACTATGACAATACATAATATTTGAAAATACGGTTCTTTAAAATGAAACTTTTTTTCGACGTAATTCAAAGTTGATGCAGGAATATGAAAGATTCCTTGGTTCGAGCCGAATTGATTGACCTATAACATTAATATTTTTTATTGAAGTGTAAGCAAGCTATGATAATGGACAATATTTATGAATACAGTTTTTTATAGTTAAAACTTTTTCTTCAATATAAATCAAAGTTCATGCAGGAATGCAAAAGTTTCCTTGGTTTCAGATGAATCGATAGACCTTTAATATTAATATCTTTGATGGAAGTGTAGGGAAGTTTTGGTAATTTATATATTTTGAAAAACGATTTTTTATAGTAAAACTTTTTTTCATTAACATAATTAAAAGTTGATGCGCGAACAAAAAAGATGTGTTGATTCGAAGCAAATCGATTGACCTATAATATTAATACATTTTACTTAAGAGCAAGGAAGCTAGGGTAATGAATAATATTTGAAAATAGGGTTTTGAATATTATAACGGTTTTCTTTAACATTATTCAAAGTTGATGCAAGCACATAAAAGATTCCTTGCTTCGAGATGAAATGGTTGACCTATAATATCAATACATCCCATTAAAGAGTAGGGAACTTATGGTAATTTATATATTTCGAAAATCGGTTCTTTACAGTAAGACGTTTTTCTTCGACCTTATTCAAATTTGATGCAGAAACATAAGATCGATTGGTTCAAGGTGAATCGGTTGACCTATAATAATAATACATTTTATAGGAGAGTAGGAAAGTTATGGAAATTTACCTATTTGGAAAATGGGGTTTTAATGTAAAACTTTTTTCATCAACTTAATTCAAAGTTTATGCAAAAACAGAGAAGAAGTGTTGATCCCAGTCGAATTGATTGACCTCTAATATCAATAAATTCTATTGAAAAGCGAGGAAGCTATGCCAATGCATAGTATTTGAAAATACGGTTTCTTATATAGTGAAAAATTTTTCCTTGACATAATTCAAAGTTGATGCAAGGATATAAAAGAATCCTTGGCTCCAGGCGAATAAATTGACCTATAATAATAATAAATTCTATTGAAGAGAAGGGAAATTATGATATTTTATGTTTTTAAAATCGTTTTTTTATAGTGAAACTATTTTCTCATACATAATTTAACGTTTACGCGAGAATTTTAAAGATTCCTAAGTTCGAGGCGAATCGATTGACCTACAATATCAATACATTCTAATTAAGAGTAGGAAAGTTATGATATTTCACATATTTTTAAAATCGTTTTTATAGTGAAAATTTTATCATTCTTGTAATTTAAAATTGATGAGAGAATAGAAAAATTGTGCTGATTCAAAATGACATGATTGACCTATAATAATAATCCATTTTATTGAAGGTATAAAAGTTATGGTATTTTACATACTTTTAAAATCGTTTTTTATTGTAAAAAATTTCTCATGAACATAATTCAAAGTTGATGCAAGAACAGAAAAGATGTGTTGATTCGAGATGAATCGATTGACCTATAATATCAATACATTTTATTGAAGATTAAGGAAGCTATCGTAATGCATAATATTCGAAAATACGGTTTTTATAGTAAAACTTTTTCAGGCAACATGATTCAAAGTTGATGCAGAAGTATAAAAGATTCATTGGTTCGAGAGGAATTGATTGACCTACAATTATAATACATTTTATTGAAGAATATGGAACTTATCGTAATCTATATATTTTTGGAATCGATTTTTAAAATTTTAAAATTTTTAATTTCAAAAGTAGAAAATAAAAATCCAGAGCAAGTCTCATAATAATTGCTTTTAGAGAGGGATAAAAAGAACATACTGAAAAGCATTGAATGGGAATTTTCGAATCACAGCTGGTGCTATGTCACAAATTAATCCATCCTTAATAGAGTCGTTCACACCCTAAGAATTAGCTCAAACGAATAAATATGTACGATCGCCTATCAGCGATGAAGTATTGACGAGGTGGCAATTTGCGATGGTTGCGCCCGGAATTGCTTTTTGCGTCCGATCTTCGATAAAACATGGGGTAGAACAAGTTTCAGTGATCCGCATCCTCGGTGGCGAACTTTGGGTCATTTCAGGTTAACGAGTTTTTTCCAGCTCTGGACCATACTTCAGCCCCTTTAGCCAAACGTAGGGGATGTTTTGGCACGACACCCCTTGACACCCCTCTCATAATACGAGCAACAAGCGGCACCCCATCCATCGAATTATTTTCTCTCTGCGATAATTCACCCTTAATACGGTTTTCGCCTCGAGTGTGCCCCTTTTTATGAATGTAAATAGGAGCTCAATAATTTTGTCTGAATTTTAACCTACTTTGCGTTTCAACATTAAGAGCATTCACGATGATAAAATAAAAAAATGAATGAAAAAAGAAACCTTCTACTCCCACACATCCACTTTCCTACTTCCCCTACTTTCCCCTCTACCCCTCACCACACAACACTCTTACCAACCATTCATCAACTTCTTCCTCCTCTACATTTCCTTCTCGTCGCTTTTCAACTAACACTCCACTTCCCCTACTTCCCTTTCCGAGCCATAACTTTCCCACCCACTCACCTTATTGTCCCTCTCATTTTCTCTCCCTTGCCCCACTTCCCTTATTCCCGATCGCTTCGCCTAGTCCCCTACTCTCCTTTCCCACTAGTTCTCTACTCTCCCTACACTCTCCCTACACTCTCTACTCTCCCTACTTCACCTAGTTCCCCTCCCCTCATTCCTTCTCATATGTCAGACTCACCCTCCTCTCATTTCCCTTCATATCACCTTCCCTTTTTTTAATTTCCTCCCTTTTCTTCATTCCCCTCCCCTCATTTCCTCTGACTTCTTCTACCTTCGCTCCCCGAATCTTCCTTACTTCTCTCATATTCCCTCTCTAATTTCTTCTACTTCACCTTGTTTCCGTCCATCCGGACCTACTTTTCCTTTGAACACATCTCCTACTTCCTCTACTTCCCTTCCCTCAGTTCTCCTACTTTTACAGTCCTATTTTCCTCTCCTATATTTCCGCTTCCATGACACCACCTTAGTTCCCTAACAGCCCACCCCGAACTCATCTTCCCTTTCCTCCCCCTTCCTTCATCTCCCCTGCATCATTTGATTTTCCTCCCTCCATTTCTCCTACTTCATCTACTTTCACTCCCACATTTCTCCAACTCCCTCTACTTTCCTTCCTTCATTTTCCCTACTCTCCCACCCCTTATTTTTCCTCGCTTCCTATATTTTGCTTCCCATTACTTCCCACATTCTTAATACCTTAATCCGACTTTCCCCTCCCTTAATTTCTCTTACCCCTTACTCTCCCAGCTATCATTCCCCTCCATCTCACCTTCTTTCCTACCCTCATTTCCCTCACTTTCCCTATTTTCTTCCCTTTTTTTCAATTCAAGAATATTTTCAGTTGTCCAGAGATCCATAATTTTCTATTTGGAATGCTTCCACTGGAAGAACCTCACAGTTTCGGTTGGATGTCTGAAAAGGAGGGAAAGCGGGGAAAAGTAAAGAAAGGAAAAGTAGGGAAAATTAAATCAATTGAAGAAGGGAAAGGAGGTGAATAAGGTAAAGTAGGGAAAATTAGGGAGGGAAAGGTAGGTGAAGTAGGGAGAATTAGGGAATGAGGGAAGTTCTCTAATTTTCCCTATTTTTCCTTTCTTTACTTTTCCCGCTTCCCCTCCTTTTCGGACATTCGACCGAAACTGTAATATTTTCTTCCAGTGGAAGAAAAATTATTAAAATAGCTAATAATTAATTATTGAATTAATAATTAATAATTATCAATAATTATGAATAATTGTAATAACGAAATTTCCGAACAATAAAATTCCAGAATGATAAACTTTTCGAATAACAAAATTCCCCAATTTGTAAATTCCCGAATAATGAAAATTCCCGATTTATAAAATACTGAATTATAAAATTTCAGAAAAACGAAAAATAAAATTTCCGATTAACGAAATTCTCAAATTTTACAATTTCCGAACTGTTTATAATATTACCGAATTTGAAAATTCCCACATGATAATATTCCCGAACAATAAAATTTTTGAACAATGAACATTCCGAATAACAAAATTTCCAAATTGTATAATTACCGAATAACAAGATTTCCAAAATTAAAAATTATCGAATAATAAAATTTCCCGAATCATGAAATTCCCGGTTTATAAAATTTCCGAATCACAAAATTTTCCAATAATATAATTCCGGTATGATAAAATTCCCGAATAATTAAATTCCCTATCGTTTTTAAAATTAGCCAATTGGAAAATTCTCGAACAATAAAATTCCTGAATTATAAGATTCCCGAATAATAAAATTTCCAAATTATAAAATTCCGCAATAATAAAATTCCTGAACTGTTTACGATATTACCGAATTTGAAAATTCCCAAAACCGATAATATTATAAGAAAATCGGGAAATTTATAATTCAAAAATTTTGTTAATCGGGAATTTTGTTTTTTGGAAATTTTCAAATTTTGAAATTTTCGAATCCGATGATATTATAAACAGTTCGGGAATTTTATAATTCGGGAATTTCATTAATCGGGAATTTTATAAATAGGGAATTTCGTAATTCAGGATTTTTTTTGCGTAAAATTTATTATTTGGGAATTGTATTATTGGGAAATTTTCCAATGGGGTAGTATTGTAAACAGTACGGGAATTTTATTATTCGGCGATTTTATAATTCGGGAATTTTATTATTCGGGAATTTTTCGAATCCTGAATTTCATTATTCTGAAAGCTTTTTTGTTCAGGAATTTTATTGTTCCAGAATTTCATTATTTGGGATTTTTCCAATTCGATTATTTCAAAAAGGATAGGGAAATTTTATTATTCGGGAATTTTATAATTCTAGAATTTTAAATTTTTGGAATTTTGTTATTCGGTAATTTAAAAATTTTATTATTGAAAAAGTTTATCATTCAAGAATTTTATTGCTCGAAAATATTATTATTCGGGAATTTTCCAATTCTCTAGTTTCTAAAACGATAGGGAATTTTATTATTCGGTAATTTTATTTATCGCGAATTTTATTATTAGAACATTTTATACTGCGAAAATTTTATTATTTGGAAATTTTATAATTCTGAAATTTCCTAAATCGGGAATTTAATGTTTCGGGAATTTTATTATTTTATAATTTTGAAATTTGGGAATTTTATTATTTGGCAATTTTCAAATTCGGAAATCGTATCATTCGGAAATTTTTAAATTCGGTGATATTATAAAGAGTTCGGGAATTTTACTATTTGGGAATTTTATAATTCAGGAATTCCAAAATTTGGGAATTTTATTATTCGTTAATTTTAAAATTTTATGATTGAGAAAGTTCATCATTCAAGAATTTTTTGGCGGGAATTTTTTTTCGGGAATTTTTGAATTTGGTAGAATTATAAATAGTTTGGAAATTTTATAATTCGAGAATCTCGTTGATCGGAAATATTATTATTCAGGAATTTCCAATTCAGAATTTTCAAATACGATAGGAATTTTATTATTCGGGAATTTGTTAAATAAGGAATTTTATAATTCTGAAACTGTAGAATTCGGAAGTTTCATTATTCGAGAATTCAATGATATTATAAACAGTTAGGGAATTTCATTATTTGCGATTTTTGTAATTTGGCAATTTTATTATTTGGTAATTTTAAAATTTCATTATTGAGAAAATTTATCATTCAAGAATTTTATTGCTCGGAAATAAAATTTTTCGGGAATTTTCAAATTTGGTAATATTATAAACAGTTCGGAAATTTTATATTTCGCGAATTTCGTTAATCGGGAATTTTATTTTTTGGCAATTTTCAATTCGGAAATTTTATTATTCGAGAATTTTCTAATTTGATAATTTTAAAATCGATTGGAAATTTTATTATTCAGGAATGTTGTGATTCAGGAAATTTATTATTCAGAAATTTTATTATTCGGAAATTTTATTATTCGGGAGTTTTCGAATTCGATAATTTCAAATACGATAGGAATTTTATTATTTGGAAATTTGATAATTCAGGAATTTCAGAATTCGGAAACTTTATCATTCGGAAATGTTAGAATTCGGAAATTTTATCATTCGAAAATTTCATCATTTGGGAATTTTCCAATTCGCTAGTTTCAAAAACGATAGGGAATTTTATCAATCGAACATTTTATGATGCGGAAATGTTATTATTTGGAAATTGTATAATTCGACAATTTTCTAAATCGGGAATTTCATAATTCGAAAATTTTCTAAACCGGTAATTTTATTATTCGACAATCTTGAAATTTTTGAACTTTATTATTCGGAAATTTGACAATTTGATTATTTGGAAATTTGATTATTCGAGAATTTCCTCGTTCGGAAATATTATTATTCGGGAATATTCGAGTTCGGTAATATTATAAACAGTTCCGGAATTTTAATATGCGAGAATTTCCTTAATCGGGAATTTTATTTTTCGGCAATTGTCAATTCGAAAATTTTATTATTTGGAAATTTTCCAATTCGATAATATTATAAAAAGTTCGGGAATTTCCTTATTCGGAAATTTTAATAATCGTGAATTTTATGAATAGAAAGTTTTGTAATCCGGGAATTGTATTATATAGTATTTTTCTAATTCGGTAGTATTGTAAACATTTCTGGAATTTTATTATTCGGAAATTTTATATTTTTTAATAGGAATCTGTATTATCATCGGAGATGGGAAAATCGATCCGATGAGAAATCCAATCACACATACAGTGAATAATGGAAATCTACAATATCGATCAAAGTTAAATCCTCTAATAAAGAAAAATGATTTCGCCATGACAGACTAGATGGAGATGTAAATTAAAATTTATTATATTCATTTAATTTAGAAAAAAAGATCTTCATTCCAGCGGAGTGAAAGGAGAAGATTTTTCTTTCTGAATACATTGAATTTAATAAATTTTAATTTACATCTCCATCTAGTCTGTGATGGCGAAATAATTTTTCCGTATTAGAGGATTTAACTTTGGTCGATATTGTAGATTTCCATTATTCACAGTATGTGTGATTGGATTCATCATAGGATCGATTTTACCATCTCCGATGATAATACAGATTCCTACTGAAAAATATAAAATTTCCGAATAATAAAATTCCAGAACTGTTTACAATACTACCGAATTATGAAATTTCCAAATAATGCGATTTCCGAATTTGAAAATTGCCAAATAATGAAATACACAAATTTCAAAATTATCAAATAATAAAATTCCCGAATCATTAAATTCCCGATTTAGAAAATTTCAGAATTATAAAATTTCCAAATAATAACATTTCCGCATTATAAAAAGTTCTAATAATAAAATTCGCGATAGATAAAATTCCCAAATAATAAAATTCCCTATCGTTTTAGAAACTAGCGAATGGGAAAATTCCCGAATAATAGAATTATAAAATTCTCGAATAATAAAATTTCTGCATTCTACAATTTCCGAATGATAAAATTTGCGAATTATGAAATTCCAGAATAATAAAATTCCTATCGTATATGAAATTTTCGAATTCAAAATTCCCGAATAATAAAATTTCCGATTAACGAAATTCTCGAATTATAAAACTTCCGGACTGTTTATAATTTCACCAAATTCAAAAATTCCCGAATAATAATATTTCCGAGCAAAAAAATTCTTCAATGATGAACTTTCTCAATAATAAAATTTGAAAATTAACGAATAATAAAATTCCCAAATTTTGAAATTCCCGAATTATAAAATTCCCGAATAGTGAAATTCCCGAACTGTGAATAATATCATCGAATTGAAAAATTTCCGAATGATACGATTTCTGTATTTTAAAATTCCCGAATAATAAAATTCCCAAATAATAAAATTCCCAAATTTCAAAATTATCAAATAATAAAATTCCTTAATCATTAAATTCCCAATTTAGGAAATTTCAGAATTATAAAATTTCCAAATAATAACATTTCCGCATTATTATATTTGTGAATAATAAAATTCGTGATAGATAAAATTCCCTATCGTCTTTGAAATAAGCGAATTGGAAAATTCCCGAATAATAAAATTTCTAAATTATAAAATTCTCGAATAATGAAATTTCCGAATTGTACAATTCCCGAATGATAAAATTTCCGAATTATAAAATTCCTGAATTATCCAAATTCTCTAATAATGAAATTTCGTATCGTTTTAGAAACTAGCGAATTGGAAAATTTCCGAATAATAGAATTTCTGAATTATGAAATTCCCGAATAATAAAATTCCCCAACAATGAAATTCCTATCGTATATGAAATTTACGAATTGAAAATTCCCTAATAATAAAATTTCCGATCAACGAAATTCTCGAATTATAAATTTTCCGAATAATAAAATACCTGATTTATAAAATACTGAATTATAAAATTCTGTCAATTATAAAATTCTTGAAATATTTAGAATCTTACCGATATTGAAAAATTCCCAAACAATCCAATTCCTGAATAATTAACTTTTCGAAGAATAAACTTCCCGAATCATAAAATTCCTGATTTGAAAAATTCCCGAATTTAAAAATTCCCAAATAATACAATTCCTAATAGTTTCTTAATTTCCGGATCAATTAGATTCCTGAATAATAAACTTTTCGAATAATAAACTTCTCGAATAATAAAATTCCTGAATTATAAAATTCCAGAATGATAAAATTCCCTATCCTTTTTGAAATGAACGAATCGGGAAATTCTCGAAAAATAAAATTACTGAATTATAGAATTCCCGAATAATAAAATTTTCTAATTCAAAAATTCCTGAAGAATAAAATTCCTGATTTATAAGAAACCGAAGTATAAAATTCCCTCATAATAAAATTCTTGAACTATTTATAGTATTACCGATAGTTTTTTCAAATTATCGATCAATAAAATTCCTGATTATTAAATTTTTCGAATAATAAACTTCCCAAATAATAAAATTCCTGAATTTGAAAATTCCCTAATAATAAAATTCCTGATTCATAAAATACCGAATTATAAAATTCTCTCATAATAAGATTCTTGAACAATTTATAATATTACCGAATTAGAAAATTCCCAAACAATAACATTCCTGAATAATAAACTTTTCGAATAATGAACTTCCCGAATAATAAAATTCCTGAATTTGAAAATTCCCGAAAAATACAATTCCCGATAGTTTTTAAAATTAGCGATCAATAAAATTCCTGAATAATAAACTTCCCGAATAATAAAATTCAAGAATTTGAAAATTCTCGAATAATAAAATTCCTGATTTATAAAATTCCCTCATAATAAAATTCTTTAACTATTTATAATATTACCGAATTGGAACATTCCCAGAGAATGAAATTCCTGAATAATAACCTTTCCGAATAATGAACTACCAGAATAATAAAATTCCCATAGTATTTGAAATCGCAGCGGAGTGGAAGGAATATTTCATGAATGTTATTATTCGGGAATTTTATAATACAAGAATTTCTTTAATCGGGATTTTCCAGTCTTGCCCTCTACACATGTTTCATGTTGAAGAATTTCATTATGAGGGAATTTTACAATTCGGTATTTGATAAATCAGGAATTTTTTATTCGAGAATTTACGAAATCAGGAATTTTATTATTCGGGAAGTTTATTATTCGGGAATTATATTCTTAGGGAATTCTATAAATAGGGTATTTTGCAATTCGGGGTTTTCAATAATGGGGAATTTTATTATTCCGGAAGTTTATTATTCCGAAAGTTTATTAATCGGGAATTTTATTGTTCGGTAATTTCATACATAGGGGAATTTGGAATTCGGGAATTTCATTAATGGGTAATTTCATTATTCGGGAATCTTATAAGTCATAAATTTTGTTATTCGGGACTTTTCCGATTCGCTAATTTCAAGAACAATAGGAAATTTTTGAATTAGAAAATTTTATTATTATTTGAGAATTCTAGAATTCAGAAATTTTGTTCTTCGGTAGCTTCCCGATTCGTGAATTTCAAAAAGGATAGAGAATTTTATTATTTGGGAATTTTATTTTCCGGGAAGTTTATTATTCGGAAAGTACATTATTCAGGAATTTTATTGTTTGAGAATTTCCCGATTCGGTAATACCATAAACATTTGAAGAATTTCATTATGAGAGAATTTTACAATTCGGTATTTGATAAATCAGGAAATTTATTATTCGGAAATTATCAAATCCAGGAATTTTATTGTTCGGGAAGTTTTTTATTCGGAAAGTTTATTATTCGGGAATTATATTCTTAGGGAATTTTATAAATAGGGTATTTTGAAATTCGAGGTTTTCAGTAATGAGGAATTTTATTATTCGGGAATTTTATTGTTCGGTAATTTGATAAATAGGGGATTTCGGAATTCGGGAATTTCATTAATGGGGAATATCATTATTCGGGAATTTTATTATTCCGAAAATTTATTATTCGGGAATTTTATTGTTCGTTAATTTCATAAATAGGGGATTTTGGAATTCAGGAATTTCATTAATGGGGAATTTCATTATTCGGGAAATTTATTTTTTGGAAAATTTTTATTTTTTATTTGGGACTTTTCCGATTCGCTAATTTCAAAAACGATAGGAAATGTTTGAATTAGGACTTTTCTTATTATTTGGGAATTCTATAATTCAGAAATTTTGTTCCTCGGGAATTTCCCGATTCGTTAATTTCAAAAAGGATAGAGAATTTTATTATTCGGGAATTTTATTTTCCGGAAAGTTTATTATTCGGAAAGTATATTATTAAGGAATTTAATTGTTTGGGAATTTCCCAACTCGGTAATACCATAAATAGTTGAAGAATTTCATTATGAGGGCATTTTACAATTCGATATTTTATAAATCAGGAATTTTATTACTCGGGAATTTTCAAATTCAGGAATTTTATAATGTAGGAAATTTATTATTCCGAAATTGTATCAATCGGGAATTTCATAATTCAGGAATTTTATTATTCAGGAATTTTATCATTCGGAAATTTTTGAATTAGGAAATTTCATTATTCGGGAATTCTATAATTAAGAAATTTTGTTCTTCGGGAATTTCCCGATTCGCTAATTTTGAAAAGGATAGAGAATTTTATTATTCGGAAAGTTTATTATTCATGAATTTTATTGATAGTTAATTTTAAAAACTATGGGGAATTTTATTATTTGCGAATTTCCTAATTCGGGAATTTGATAAATCAGGAATTTTATTATTCGAGAGGTTTATTATTCGAAAAGTTTATTATTCAGGAATTTTATTGTTTGGGAATTTTCCAATTCGGTATTTAATAAATCAGGAATTTTATCATTCGGGAATCTTCAAATTCAGGAATTTTATAATGTAGGAAGTTTACTATTCCGAAATTTTAACAATCAGGAATTTTATTATTCGGGAAGTTTATTTTTCGGATAGTTTATTATTCAGGAATTTTAATGTTTTGGAATTTTCCAATTCGGTAATACTATAAATAGTTGAAGAATTTCATTATGAGGGAATTTTACAATTCGGTATTTTATAAATCGGGAATTTTATCATTCAGGAATTTTATATTGTAGGAAGTTTATTATTCCGAAATTTCATCAATCGGGAATTTTATAAATAGGGGATTTTTCAATTCGGGGATTTCAATGAAGTGGAATTTTATGATTCGGAAATTTTATTATTCAGGAACATTCCAATTCGCTAATTTTAAATA
>CAKNXH010000262.1:0-62671 GCA_932178445.1 Andricus quercusramuli | reverse complement strand
TTATTCAGGAACATTCCAATTCGCTAATTTTAAATACGGTGAGAATTCTATTATTCGGGAAGTTTATTATTCGGAAAGTTTATTATTCGGAAATATTATTGTTCGGAAATTTTATTATTCGGGAATTTTATAATTCGGGAATTTTATTATTCGGCAAGTTTATCATTCGGAAATCTTATTATTCAGGAATTTTATTGATAGCTAATTTTAAAAACTATCGGGAATTTTATAATTCGGGAATTTGATAAATCAGGAATTTTATTATTCGGGAAGTTCATTATTCGGATAGTTTATTATTCAGGAATTTCATTGTTTGGGAATTTTCCAATTCGGTAATACTATAAATAGTTGAAGGATTTTATTATGAGGGAATTTTATTCGGGAACATTCCAATTCGCTACTTTTAAATACGATGAGAATTTTATTATTCGGGAATTTTATTATTCGGGAATTTTATTATTTGGGAATTTTATAATCCAGTAATTCTATCATTCGGGAATTTAAAAATTAAGGAATTTTATTATTAGGGAATTTTATAATTCAGGAATTTTATTATTCGGGAATTTTATAATTAAGGAATTTTATTATTCGGGAATTTTATTATTCGGGAATTTTATAATCCAGGAATTCTATTATTCGGGAATTTTCAAATTCAGGAATTTTATAATGTAGGAAGTTTATTATTCCGAAATTTCCTCAATCGCGAATTTTATAAATAGGGGATTTTTCAATTCGGGAATTTCATTGAAGGGGAATTTTATGATTCGGAAATGTTATTATTCGGGAACATTCCAATTCGCTAATTTTAAATACGGTGAGAATTTTATTATTCGGAAATTTATTTATTCGGGAATTTTATAATTCAGATAGTTTTTTATTCGGGACTTTTCCAATTCGCCAATTTCAAAAATGATAGGAAATTTTATTTTTCAGGAGTTTTGTAATTCAGGCATTTTATTAATCAGAAATC
This sequence comes from Andricus quercusramuli, assembly GCA_932178445.1. Lineage (NCBI taxonomy): Eukaryota > Metazoa > Arthropoda > Insecta > Hymenoptera > Cynipidae > Andricus > Andricus quercusramuli. Next base: position 61,701 of record CAKNXH010000262.1, on the reverse strand, counting down.
TTATTAATCGGGAATTTCATGAAAAGAGGATTCTTCAATTCGGGAATTTCATTGACGGGGAATTTTATGACTCGGAAATTTTATTATTCGGCAACATTCCAAATCGCTAAGTTTAAATACGATGAGAGTTTTATTTTTCGGGAATTTTATTATTAAGAAATTTTATTATAAGGGAATTCTATAATTTAGAAATTTTTGTCCTTTGAGAATTTCCCGAGTCGTTAATTTTAAAAAGGATAAAGAATTTTATTATTCGGAAAGTTTATTATTCGAGAAGTTTATTATTCAGGAATTTTATTGATCGGGAATTTAAAAAACTATTGGGAATTGTATTATTTGTGAATTTTTAAATTCGGGTGTTTGATAAATCACGAATTTTATTGATCCCTAATTTTAAAAACTATCGGGAATTTGATAAATCAGGAATTTCATTATTCGGGAAGTTTATTATTCGAAAAGTTTATTATTCAGGAATTCTATTGTTCGGAGATTTTTCAATTCGGTAATACTATAAATAGTTGAAGAATTTCATTATGAGGGAATGTTACAAATCGGTATTTCATAAATCAGGAATTTTATTAATCAGAAAGTTTATTATTCGGGAATTTTATTGTTCGGTAATTTCATAAATAGGGGATTTTGGAATTCGGGAATTTCAATAATGGGGAATTTCATTGTTCGGGAATTTTATTATTCGGGAATTTTATTTTCCGGGAAGTTTATTATTCGGAAAGAATATTATTCAGGAATTTAATTGTTTGGGAATTTCCCAATTCGGTAAGACCATAAAAAGTTGAAGAATTTCATTATGAGGGAATTTTACAATTCGGTATTTTATAAATCAGTAATTTTATCATTCGGGAATTTTCAAATTCAGGAATTTTATAATATAGGAAGTTTATTATTCCGAAATTTTATCAATCGGGAATTTCATAATTCAGGAATTTTATTTTTCGGGAACTTCCCGATTTGCTAATTTCAAAAAGGATAGAGGCTTTTATTATTCGGAAATTTTATTATTCGGGAATTCTATAATTCAGAAATTTTTTTTTTCGAGAATTTCCCGATTTCCTAATTTCAAAAAGGATAGAGAATTTTATTATTCAGACATTTTATTATTCGGGAATCTCATCATTCAGGAATTTTATTATTCGTGAAGTTTATTAATCGGGAAGTTTATTATTCGGAATTTTTTTAATTCGGGAATTTTATTATAAGGGAATTATATAATTCAGAAATTTTGTTTTTCGTGAATTTCCCGATTCGCTAATTTCAAAAAGGATAAAGAATTTTATTATTCGGGAACATTCCAATTCGCTAAGTTTAAATACGATAAGAGTTTTATTTTTCGGGAATTTTATTTTTCGGGAATTTCATTATTCGGGAATTTTATTTTCCAGGATTTTTCAGTCTTGCCCTCTGCACATGTTCCACGGGGCACCCCCAATTTCGAATCGAAAAATAATGCACTTTGCAGAAGGGATGATCTCGATCGTGTCTGTTCCATAATGGTGACATGCGATCCTCATTCCGTGGCGAAAGAGAGGCGTAAGTCGATTTCGGATTAATTTTCGGGAAACGATAAAATCCGGGAGGACGAAAATCGCAGTGCACGACTCGTCGGATTGTCGCCATTGTCGCGGTGAAATTGAATCTGTCAATTAGACGCTAGGCGACGCTAGGCGACGCGACGCGGCGTTTACGGTTGGTTACCATTAATTCGACACAATGGCCGTCCATTGGACGGACAGCTGTACTCCAGGTTTTACCTTATATTAGCCGCGAGGCATCTGATTTCAGATTATAATACCGCTTCGGGCCTAATTGAAGCGAATCACGAAACCGTGCCAAATTTCATCTGCACTGCTCTTCTTCTTCTTCACTTCACTTCATTCATTCCTTCATTCCTTCCACAGCATGGGCAGTCCGAGCTTTCATTCATTCAATAATGACCCACTTAATGACCCAGAAATGCCCAATTGGTATCCACCTAAATAAATTTTATTTATTTTTATTTCCTTCTTTATATAATTAGAGAATTTCCTTATTCGGAAAATTTATTATTCGAGGATTTTATTGTTCGGGAATTTCGTTAGCAGAATTAGTAATAATTATTAATTAACTATTTAATTAATTTTACGATTCTGTCGTATTATAAACAGTACGGGAATTTTATTATTGGGGAATTTTATAATTCGGGAAATTTCCAATTCGGTAATTTTAAAAACTATCGGAAATTGTATTATTCGGGAATTTTGTAATCCGGGAATTTTCTAAATCAGAAAATTTATTATTGAGAAATTTTATTGATCGGGAATTTCAAAAATATCGGGTTTTGTATGAGTTGGGAATTTCCTGAATCAGGAATTTTATTATTCGGGTAGTTCATTATCCGGAAAGTTTATTTTTCATTTACTTTATTCTTTGTGAATTTTCCAATTCGATAATATTATAAATAGTTAAAGAATTTTGTTATGAGGGAATTTTATAAATCAGGAATTTTAATCTTCTGGAATTTTCAAATTCTGGAATTTTATTATTCGGGAAACTTATTATTGAGGAATTTTATTGATCGCTAATTTTAAAAACTATCGAGAATTCTATTATTCGGGAAGTTTATTATTCGAAAAATTTATTATTCTGGGATTTTATTGTTTGGGGATTCTTCAATTCGGTAATACTATAAATAGCTCAAGAATTTTATTATGAGAAAATTTTAAAATTTGGTATTTTATAAATCAGAAATTTTGTTATTCGGGAATTTTCCGATTCTTTTATTTAAAAAACGATAGGAAATTTTATTATTAAGGCATTTTGTAATTCAGGAGTTTTTATTATTCGGAAATTTCTGAATTCAGAAATTTTATTATTCGGGAATTCTATAATTCAAAAATTATATTTTTCGGAAATTTCCCGATTCGCTAATTTAAAAACCGATAGAAAATTTCATTATTCGGAAAGTTTATTATTCAGAAATTATATTGTTCGGGAATTTTATAAATAGAAGATATCGAAATTCGGGAATTTCATTAATGGAGAATTCTATTATTCGGAAATTTTATCATTCGGGAATTTTATGATTAAGAAATTTTGTATTTCAGAAATTTTCTAATTCAGGAATTTTATTAATCAGAAATTTTATTATTCAGGAAGTTTATTATTCAGGAATTTTATTGATCGGGAATTCAAAAAACTATCAGGAATTGTATTAGTTGGGAATTTTATAAATCAGGAATTTTGTTTTTCGCAGATTTTCAAATTTAGGAATTTTATTTTCCGAGAAGTTTATTATTCGGGAATTATATTGTTCGGGAATTTCATAAATAGGGGATTGTGGAATTAGGGAATTTAATTATGGGGAATTTTATTATTCGGAAATTGTATTCTTCGGGAATTTTATAATTCAGGAATTTTGTTATTTGGGAATTTTCCGATTCGTTAATTTCAAAAACGATACAAAATTTCATTATTCAGGAATTTTGTAATTCAGGAATTTTATTAAGATAAATGTTATTGATCCTGAATTTTATAAATAGGAGATTTTTGAATTCGGAAATTTCATTGAAGGGGAATTTTATGATTCGGAAATTTCATTATTCGGGAACATTCTAATGCGCTAATTTTTAAATACGGTGAGAATTTTATTATTCGGGATCTTATAATTCAGGAATTTTATTATTCGGGAAGTTTATTATTCCGGAAGTATATTATTCGGGAATTCTATAATTCAGAAATTTTGTTATTTGGGAATGTTCCGATTCGTTAATTTCAAAAACGATAGGAAATTTTGTTATTGAGCAATCGTGTAATTCATGAATTTTTATTATTCTGAAATTTTTGAATTCGGAAATTTTATTAGTCGGGAATTCTATAATTCAAAAATTGTATTTTTCGGGAATTTCCCGATTTGTTAATTTCAAAAAAGATAGAGAATTTTAAATAGGAATCTGTATTATCATCGGAGGTTATAATTAATTATCGATCCGTTGAGAAATCCAATCACACATACTGTGAATAATGGAAATCTACAATATCGATCCTAGGTAAATTCCTCTAATACAGAAAAATTATTGCGTCATCACAGACTAGATGGAGATGTAAATTAAAATTTACTAAATTCAAATTTATTAAAAAAAAAAAAAAATGATCTCACTCCTCTCGCTCCACTGGGATTTGAAGGCCAGATCAACTGATTTCCGGTCAGGTGCTGTAACAATTGAGCTACAGAGAGATTAGAGAAAGAAACTATTTTTCTGATATGTACGCTTATTTAGCAAGGTGTTACACAATCCAGATTTTAAATAGGAATCTGTATTATCATCGGAGGTTATAATTATCGATCCCAGTGGAGCGAAAGGAGTGAGGTCTTTTTTCTAAATGGATTTAAATTCAATAAATTTTAATCTATATCACCATCTAGTCTGTAATGACGAAATAATTTTTCTGTATTAGAGGAATTTATCTAGGATCGATATTGTAGATTTCCATTATTCACATTACGTGTGATTGGATTTTTCAACGGATCGATAATTATAACCTCCGATGATAATACAGATTCCTATGTAAAATATTGATTGTGTAACACCTTGCTAAATAAGCGTATATCAGAAAAACAGTTTCTTTCTCTGATCTCTCTGTAGCTCAATTGGTAGAACACCTGACCGGGAATCAGTTGATCTGGCGTTCAAGTCCCAGTGGAGCGAGAGGAGTGAGATCTTTTTTTCTGAATAAATTTGAATAGAGAATCTTATTATTCGGGAATTTTATAATTCAGGAAATTCATTATTCTGGAACTTTATTATTCTGAAAGTTTATTATTCCCGAATTATATTGTTTGGGAATTTTATAAATAGAAGATTATGGAAGATTTTGAAATTTTATTATTCGGGAAGCTTATTATTTAGGAATTTTATTGATCGGGAATTTGAAAAACTATCCAGAATTGTATTAGTGGGGAATTTTATAATTCGGGAATTTCCTAAATCAGGAATTTTATTGTTCGGATAGTTCATTATTCGGAAAGTTCATTATTCAGGAATTTTATTCTTTGGGAATTTTCCGATTCGGTAATATCATGAATAGTTAAAGAATTTTATTATGAGGTAATTTTATAAATCATGAATTTTATTACTCGGAAATTTCCAAATTCAGGAATTTTATTTTCTGGGAAGTTTATTATTCAGGAATTATATTGTTCGGAAATTTTATAAATAGGGGATTTTGGAATTAGGGAATTTCATTAACGGGGAATTTTATTATTAGGAAATTGTATTATTCGGGAATTTTATAATTCAGAAGTTTTGTTATTTGGGAATTTTCCGATTCGTTAATTTAAAAACGATAGGAATTTTTATTGTTCGGGAATTTTTGAATCGGAAATTTTATTATTCGGGAATTCTCTAATTCAAAAATTTTATTTTTCCGAAATTTCCTGATTCGCTAATTTCAAAAAGAATAGAGAATATTATTATTCGGGAATTTTATAATTCAGGAAATTTATTAATCAGAAAGTTTATTATTCGGGAATTTCATAAACAGAAGATTTTGGAATTCGGGAATTTCATTAATGGAGAATTTTATTATTCAGGAATTTTGTTATTCGGGAATTTTCCGATTCGCTAATTTCAAAAACGATAAAACATTTTATTATTCAGGAATGTTATTATTCGGAAATTTTATTATTCGGGAATTCTATAATTCAAAAATTTTGTTTCCTGGGATTTTCAAGATTCGCTAATTTCAAAAAAGATAGAGAATTTTTTCATTCGGGAATTTCATAATTGAGGAATTTTATTATTTGGGAAGTTTATTATTGGGAAAGTGTATTATTCAGGAATTTTATTGTTTGGGAATTCTCCAGTTCGGTAGTACTATAAATAGTTGAAGAATTACATCATAAGGAAATTTTACAATTCGGTATTTGATAAATCAGGAAATTTATTATTCGGGAATTTTCAAATTCAGGAATGTTATTATTCTGGAATCATATTCTTCGGGAATTTTATGAAAACGGTATTTTTGAATTCTGGTTTTTCAATAATGGGGAATTTTATTATTCGGGAATTTTTTTGTTCGGTAATTTTATAAATAGGGGGTTTTGGGATTCGGGAATTTCATTAATGGGGAATTTCATTTTTCGGAAATTCAGTTCTTCGGGAATTTCCCGATTCGCTAATTTCAAAAAGGATAGAGAATTTTATTATTCGGGAATTTTATTATTCCGAAATTTTATCTATTGACAATTTCATAAATAGGGGATATTCCAATTCATGAATTTCATTGAAGGGTAATTTTATCATTCTGAAATTTTATTACTCGGGAACTATCCAATTTGCTAATTCTAAATGCGGTGAGAATGTTATTATTCGGGGATTTTATGATTCAGGAATTTTATTATTCGGGAATTTTCAAATTCAGGTATTTTATTATTTGGGAATCTTATTATTCGGAAAATTTATTAATCAGGAATTTTATTGAACGATAATTTAAAAAACTATCGGTAATAATATAAATAGTTTTAGAACTTTATTATGAGGGAATTTTATACTTCGGTATTTTATAAATCTGGAATTTTATAATTCGGGAAGTTTATCATTCGGAAATTTCATTATTTGGGATTTCTATAATTCAGAAATTTTGTTCTTCGAGAATTTCCCGATTCGTTCATTTAAAAAAGGATAGAGAATTTTACTATTTGGGAACTGTATCATTCAGGAATTTTATTATGGAGAAGTTTATTATTCGAAAAGTTCATTATTTAGGAATTTGATTGGTTGAGAATTTTCCGATTCGGTAATTTTCTAAATATTTCAAGAATTTTTTATGAATGAATTTGATAATTCAGTATTTTATAAATCAGGAATTTTATTATCCGGGAATTTTACAATTTGGTGATTTTCTAAATATTTGAAGAATTTTATTATGAAAGAATTTTATAATTCAGTATTTTATAAATCAGGAATTTTATCATTCGAGAATATTCAAATTCAGGAATTTTAGTATTCGAAAAGTTAATTATTCTGGAATTATATGGTTCGGGAATTTTATAAATAGGGGATTTTGGAATTCGGGGTTTTCAATAATGGGGAATTTTATCATTCGGAATTTTCATTATTCGGAAAGTTTATTATTCGGAAAATTTATTAATCAGGAATATTATTGATCGCTAATTATATAAACTATTGAGAATTTTATTATTCGGGAAGTTTATTATTTGAAAAGTTTATTATTTAGGAATTTCATTCTTTCGGAATTTTCCGATTCGGTAATACTATAAATAGTTCAAGAATGCCATTATGAGGGAATTTTAAAATTCTGTATTTCATCAATCAGGAATTTTATTTTTCGGGAATTTTCGAATTCAGGAATTTTATTATTCGGGAAGTTTATTATTCCGAAAGTTTATTATTCGGGAATTTCATTCATCACGAATTTTATAAATAGTATATTTTGGAATTCGGGAATTTCGTTAAAGGGGAATTGTATTATTCGGGAATTTTTCAATTCGGTAATATTATAAAAAATTCGGGAATTTTATTATTCAGGAATTATACAATTTGAAATTTTCACAGTGTCGGAAATTTTATCATTTGAGAATTTTCCAATTCGGTAATTTTAAAAACTATCGGGAATTGTATTATTCGGGAATTTTATAAATCAAGAATTTTATTATTCGGAAAGCTTATTATTCAGGAATTTTATTGTTCAGGAATTTTGCCAATTTGGTAATATTATTAACAGTTCATAAATTTTATTATTCGTGAATTTTCCAATTTGAGAATTTCGCATGGTTTTAATAAAAATTATGAATCTTCATTTAAAAAAAAATTAATTTTCAACAAAGTAGTTAGGTTTTTAAACAAGAAAGATGAATTTTCAATCCGCAAATATTAATTCCTTACCAAAAAGACGATTTTTCAACAAAAGAGTTCAATTTTCAATAAAAAATATCACCCTAGTTGAACGCATTAGAGAATTTTTGGCACAGATCAATATAAATTAAGTTATTAATAATTCTGAATTTTTCAAAAAATTAATTTAGCTTCAAAATCTCTGAAAATATAGTTAACCTACTTTATTGATAATTCATCTTCTTAGTTGAAGATTCATATTATTGGTTGAAAATTCAACTGTTCCATTGAAAATATTTTTCCTTTTTTGTTGAAAATTAAACTTTAATAAACTTGAAAATTTAATTATTACATTGTGATTTTAGTTCAAAATTAAAAAATGCAGCTGTTTGGCTAATAGTGTTTTTTTTTTCAAATTGAACTCATCTGGTAGAAAATTCAAGTATTTGGTTGAAAATCCAATTATTTATTTTAAAAATCAACCACTTGGTAGAAAACACCATTTTTTCTTGAAGATTCATTGAATGGGTGAATTTTCAAATAAAAAATTTAATATTCGACCAAAGAGATTAATTTGCGAATAAAATGACAGAATATTCAATTGGAATAGCTACGTTTTCAGTTAAAAAAATTATAATTTAAAAAAAAATTAATTAAAAGAAGGTAGAATTTTACAGAAAGTTTTTAAATTTAAAATTAAAAAATTCCAGTTGAATTTTTTTTTTTTTTTTTTCACAAAAAAGATACATTTTCGAATGAAATTATGAATATTCAACTGGAATATTTTAAATTTCAATGAAAAAAATATATGAATTGTCCCCCAGAAAATAAATTAATTTCCAACAAAATAGGTGAATTTTTAACTAAAATGAGGAATCTTCAGAAGAAAAAAAAAAGAGGATTTTTTATGAATTTCGTAAGATCAACTACTTTTGGTTGAAAAGTTTACGATTACATCTTTGATTCAGAATTCATGTCATTTGATTAAAAATTCAAGTATCGAATTTTCAACAAAATACGTGAATTTTCAACTAAGGAAGATAAATTTTCAACCAAAAATTTAATAGTCAAATTTTCAGTTGAAAAAACTAATGTTTCACCAAAAAGATGAATTTTCGAATAAAAAAACCCCTCTCCTCATTTCCCTTGAATTTCCCTCACTTCCTCTACCCAACTCACATTTCCCCTCACGTCCCTACTGATCCACTCTTCATTTCCCCTTAGCTTCCCTCTTCTCCTGCCCACTATTCCCTAGCCCACTATTCCCCTGTCCACTATTTTCTCCTGCCCACTATTTCTCCTGTGTACTATTGCCCTGCCCACTATTTCCACGAAATAGTGGAATTTGAATCCTACAAAGATGAATTTTTAATAAGAATAAAATTTTTGGTTTGCAGAGATATGAATTTTTAACCGAATTGTTGAAGCTTCAATCGAAATTTGGAATTATGATACATTTTTAGTTTGAAGACTTATTTTTCAAAAATAGAAATAAATTTCTTAACCTTTTGAATTCAAGTAATAAACACGATTTTTTACCAAATAGTTGAATGCGCAGCCAAAATGATAATTTTTCAATGAAGAAGAAGAATTTTTCACTCAAAAAGACAATTTTTCTACAAATTAGTTATTTAAAAAAATAAATAGTTCAATTTTTAACAGAAGAACCGTTTGAAAATAACACTGAAATTGCAACCAAGAAATTTATTTTCTACCAGTTAGTTAAACTAAATTTTCAACAAAAAAATTAATTTTTCAACAAAAATGTTCATTTTGAACTGTATAGTTTCATTTTCTACCGAATTGTTGAATTTTTATTAAAAAAAATAGATAATTTTTTTACAATGCAGTTGAATTTTCAAACAGAAAATAAAAATTTTCGAAAAATAAGATGAATATTTTTAACAAAAAAGGGAATTTTCTACCAAGTAGGTAATTTTTCAAATGAATAGTTTAATTTTCTACCAAGCAAGTTAAATTTTCAAACAGAAAATATGAATGTTCAAAAAATAAGATTGATATTTAAAAAAAATGGAATTTTCCACCAAGCAGTTAATTCTTCAAATGAATAGTTCAATTTCCTACTAAACTGGTTGAATTTTCAAATGAAAAGATGAATTTTCAACCAAATAGTTGTATTTTTTACCACATATGATAGTATCTATAAAGATATGAATTTTCAAACAAAAAATACGTATTTTCGACTTTCAAACCACTCTTAAACCCGAAGATACGAATTTTCAACAGAAAAGGTAATTTTTGACTATATAGTTCTCCGATAAAAACTATTTCAATTTAAAATGGAAAACATTCGAGTTGAATCCAAGAAGATAAATTTTCAGGAAAATGGTTGAATCCTCAACAAAAAACATGGATTTGCAACCAAATAGTTGAATCCTCAAATGATTGATCAAATTACAGATTTTAATTTGAATAAAAAACAGTTGAATGCAATGAAAATTATAAGTTTTGAACAAAATAGTTCAATTTTGAACCAACAGCGTGGTCAAGAGTCAGGAGACGGAAGTCAGCAGAAGTCAGCAGAAGTCAGGAGTCAGCATGATTCAGTAGTCAGGAATCGGGCGTCAGGAGCCATGAGTCTGAAGGCAGGAGTCAGGCGTCAGGTGCCAGGCGTCAGGAGTCAGGCGACAAGAGTCAGGATTTAGGATTCGGGAGTCAGCAGTCAGGTGTCAGGCGTCAAGATTTAGGAGCCTGGATTGCGAAGTCAGGAGTCAGCAGAAGTCAGGAGTCTGCATGAGTCAGTAGTCAGGAGCCAGGTGTCAGGCGGCAGGTGTCAGGCGTCAGGGGTCAGGATTTAGGAGCCCGGATTGAGAAGTCAGGTGTCAGCATAAGTTAGTAGTCAGGAATCAGGCGTCAGGAGGCAGGAGTCTGAAGTCAGGAGTCAGCAGGATTCAGGAATCAAGCGTCAGGAGTCAGGCGCCAGGAGTGAGGATTTAGGATTCGGGAGTCAGGAGTCAGGCGTCAGGTGTCTGGCGTCAGGATTTAGGAGCCTGGATTGAGAAGTCAGAAGTCAGCAGAAGTCAGGAGTCAGCAGGATTCAGGAGTCAGGCGTCGGGAGTCAGGCGTCAGGCGTCAGGAGTCAGGAATTGAGAGTTAAGATGCAGGAGCTAGGTGTTAGTAGGTAAGATTCAGAAGGTAAGACTCAGGAGTTAGGAGTCAGCAGTTCTCCTCAATTAACTTTTTGTAAATCTTCCGACGTACAGAAGATCGAACGGACGTGCAGCTCACCCAAAATGAAAGAGTTTCTGCCCAGAATTTGGAAACACTGAAATTCCGAATTTCTACGATTTTTAAAGAGGAATGCGACTAATCGACTTCTTTCCTGTTTTCTCAAAAGTCCACTTTACTTATGTATTTTCAATTCGAATCAAAATGAAACTTTTCAAATTGAAATTCAGGATATTTCCAGCAATTCCAAAAAAATAACAAGAAGATTCATGTTTGTCAAATGTCAAAAAAGATTCATCATCTTTTCAGCCTACTACAAGCAAACCAAAATTTCAACTATTTATTGGAAATCTTATTATTTCGTTGATAATCCAAGTATTTTGTTAGAAAGTTATCTTTTTTGGTTGATGCAAGGCCAAAAATTTGAACGAGTAAATGTTTTATTCTGATTTTGAAAGAATTGATGTTAAAAACAATACAAGATCAAAGAATTTCAAAATTCTTCAAGATTGGGCGACTAGTTCCTAAGGGAGTTTCCTCGATTTCATCTCTGGTCATATCCTTAACCTCGCCGCTGGTCATGTTTATTTTCACTCGTCTTTGCATGCCACTATATATTCCACGAAGAATTGTATGATTTCTTTCCAATATTGCAAAAACGTCACTATTGGTCGTGACCAATACAGTTTGTCTTCCGGTTAGAATGGGCTCAAGAACACTATATCTTCCTCTTACTTGAACTGGTGCTTCGCGAGGAAAAGTGTAGCTTCGAATTTTGAATCGACGGTTTGGATTCGTGAGCGGAATAAGTCGAACAGATGTAAGTTGTTCATTTGTCAGTTCAGCTAGGTGGAGAAAAGGAGGAATGGCAGGAGGAGACCTTGATCTGGCACGAAGAGATGACTCGGCAGGAGCAGAAGACGTGCCCAGAGAACTCGGGGAATGAGGTTTGGTAGGTGAAGACCTTTCTTGGATATCAGAAGGCCCACCAGGACGAACGCCAGGAATAGGGTCGCCATTAGGTAAACAATCGAATTGTGAACTTAACGCTGCAACAAATAACAGAGGATTCAATTTGAACTTTTCCCTGAGATGCAATATATTTCTGCCTCCTCCTCATCAAAAACAGTGAGAGTTATTTTAAAGCCCTCCAATTCCAAATGGTCTCACGTCATTTGTGGGTGACCCCGTTGGAGTGAACCATATAAGCACGCGCACATATGGTAGGCATTTCGTTTCAATAATGACACTTTTCAGACTCCGCCATTTTCTAATACGCTTTTTCTAGATTTCTCCTAAATAAATTCAGATTAAATTTTGGAATGAGGATTGAATCCCAAAAATTCTCATCTACGTCTAGCTTTAAAAATGCACATAAAATTATAAATGTTTATATTATATCATATTTACCAATAGAATTGAGGATAGGTGCCAAAGTCAAGACGAGAGTTGAGAGATCCTTCATTTCTACTGATAAGAGAAGAAGCTAAGTATTATATTAATGAAGACGTGGATTTACCATTTAACTAATGAATATTGTATAGTACGTGCTCAGTTTATATATAACATATTATATTCGTTATCTCAGAGATAATAGGCATCAACCTTGTTCTGCTCAGATATTTACATTTTATTAGCGTGAGTTTCAAGTGGAAAAAATTAATCACTAAATTTGTGAAAGATGATATAACATTTTATATGATCATTAACCTTCAAGCGCAATAGACCGTTGAAATTGAAAATAAAAATATTGCATACCCGATGAATGAGTTCAAATTCCTCATTTCTTGGGTTTCTTATGGAATTATAATTCTTAATTAGAACAGAGATTTTTTGGAAAATTTCATTCTTCTCAATTAAAATGGAAATTATTCTTAAAAATTCCTGTTGTGTGCGACCAATTATCTTTTCCAAGTCCAAATTATATCTATTTACAAAATTTTGTAGAGTAATACAGAACTACAGTGACTTGATTTTTCCAAAATTTCGAACAGGGATGTTTCAAACTGTGACGAATGCTGATTCTTAACTGGGATTCTTAAATTCTCATGATTTATGATGGAATGTCTTAGATTCATGTCATTTTGGAGCAATCCAGTTTTCGTCGATTCTCGCCGTTTTGATACCCCCTGAGTCAGGAAGAAATTTTACAAAAATGTTTGCATGTCGGCCTGTCTGTTGGTCTGTCTGTCAGGTTTTGTCTGTCTGTTGTGTTATTGAATTTGTTACAAATCACTCTTCATGGAGTACGCAGTTTTTCTTTTATTCGTAAAAAACAATTTTGAAAATAAAATGATCAATTTTGTTGTACCAATTACACAAGCGTCTCTTTTTCTTTTGATGCTGCATTTAACTCTAAATAACAGTGATAAGGACCTAACTCCAAGGAGTGATCATGCCAATGTTCCAACGGGAGCTATCAATGTATGATGTAACTCCAACCGGTGTGAATGTACAGGACGTTGCCCCCACCAGCGCAGTGTGATCAATGTGTTCGCACAAGAAAATCCGTTGCTGTGCGCTGGAGACGTCTCACGGACGTGCCGTCCGCGCACGAACTCCTTGCGCCAACCAATCACGTACAACCTGTCGTGCTGCTGCGGTCCGAGCGGTGACGTACACAAGTATATCGCTACTCACACTGGTTCGCAATTCACTTGAGTACGTGCTGCCACGAACCGTAGCAGCACGACAGGTTGCACATTATTGGTTGGCGCTATGAGTTCGTGCGCGGACGGCACGTCCGTGAGACGTCTCCAGCGCACTGCAACGGTTTTTTTGTGCTAACACCTTGGAAGCGAAGAATTGGGAAATGGAGGTGGGGACAGTAGGCGGCACAAGCTTCATTTTAGTCCAGTCAACGGAGCTCTGCAATTACATTTTAAGGCTGCATCAGGAATTGATGCATTTTTGCATACACCCTATTTTTTGGGGTGACAAACCCGTATCTGAAATTAATTTTCATTTACAATGCTCTTCTCGCGCCGAAAATTAATTTTCCGAAGTTTTCAGCTTTTTTCACAGAAACTGCTGATCGTACCGAAAAAATAATGCAAGCACGTTCTCGAGGAGGTCATTTTTCATGGATGGCAATTGTCAAATACATGTTGACACGTGTAACTGAAAATTAAAAATGTTATTTCAGGGCTTCATCAACTGGACTATGAATTCAATATGGAAGGTTTAAGATTGAATGTCGAAATATATTGCATTTTCAACAAAATAGTTGAATTTCCAGCCTAAGAAGATTTTCTAACAAAAGAGATGAATTTTTAATCCAAAATAACGATTTTTTAACAACAATGAAATTAAGTTTCAATCCAATAGTTGTATTAACAACCAAATAGATGAACTTTCGAAAAAAAATAATATTTAACAACAAAATAGTTTAAAATTCAACCAAATAGTTGGGTTTTTAAGCCAAAAAGACGATTTTTTTCGAAGAAAGTTGAATTTTCAACAGAAATGTTCATTTTCAACCAAGAAAGATAAATTTTCAGCCTACAAAGATGCAATTTTCAACCAAATGGTTAAATTCCGAAACTGATAGAAAATAAAAATTTATCCCAAAACAGTTGAATTCTCAAGCCAAAAAGACAAATTTTTCAGAAGATAATTTAACTTTCAACCCGAAAGGTTGAATTTTCAACGAAAAAGTTTATTTTAAACTAAGAAAGATGATCTTTTCACGATTAAAGATAAATTTTCTACCTGAAGACGAACCTTTAAACGATTGATTGAAACGAAAAAGGAACGAATTCTTAACAAAATAGTTCAATCCTCCACAAAATAGGTAACATTTCGAATCAAAGGGAAATTTCTTTCCAAAAATTGAATCGTCAGAGTTTCAGTTTGAATGATTAATTTTCAAAAACAAAAAATAATTCTCAATAAAGAAGTCTAATTTTAACCAAAATAAATAAATTTTTAACAAAACTATTGAACTTTGAAGCCGAAAATATTATTTTTCAACAAAAAACTTAATTTCATACCAAATATTTCTTTCAGAAATATAGCTCTTCCACTTTCCCCTGGAATTCGCACCGAAATTTATGTACACGCTGCCACGGTCTTATTTTAACCATATTTTACAGAAAATAAAATATATAAAATACATGAGTTCTTAATTCAAAAAGATAAATTCTTGAACCAAAAATGGAATAATTGAATTTTCAGTTACAACAAACAATTTCCAACCAAGAAAAAGGGCTTTTCTACAAAATACTTGAATGTTTAATCGAGATAATGTCAATTTAATTTCCAACTTGGAAAAAACGAATATTAAATTTTTGAAAATGAGTTTTCTAACAAAAATAACTATTTTCAAAAAATACATTAATTTTTAACTAAAAAATATCAATTTTCAAGCAACAATGAAATATTCATCACAACAATTCATTTATAACTAAGAACAAAATTAATTTTCAACTGAATAGTTAAACTTTTAGTTGAAGAAATGAATTTTTAACTAAAATAATGAATCTTCAACTAAAAAATGATTTTTTTACCAAATAGTTGAATTTTCAACTTTAGCGATGAATTTTCTAACAAGGAAGATAAGCTTTGGAGAAAATAAACGAATTCTCAACTAAAAAAGATCAATTTTCAACTGAAAATAGAATAGTCAAATTTTCACATAGAAAAATCAATTTTCAACAACAAGAAAAAACAAAATTTCAACCAAATAGTTGAATTTTCACCTAAATCAGATACAGTTTTTACTAATTTCCAAATTTTCTACGAAGGAAATGAGTAGTTGTGCAAAAAGATATATTTTCTACCGAGAAGATTAATTTCCTACCAAAGGAAGATACACACAAAAAACGCGGATTTTCAATAAACCAAAAAAATATGTTTATTTTAAACCAAAAACTTTTGAATTCAATTAAAGAAATCTTTGTTTGATAAGGCAGTTCAATCCTCTACCAGAACAGATAGATTTCCATTCAGACAGTTGTGATTTTCAACCAAATAGTTACATTTTCAACCTAAGAAATGAATTTTCAACTGAAATTATGAATCTTCAACCAAAGACATGAATTTTCGACTAAAACGATAAATCTTCAACAAACAAAAAAATAATTTTCTACCAAACAATACTGATTTTCAACAAATTACATGAATTTACCACTAACAAAGATAAATCTGCAAGGAACAAGGAAATATAAACATTTTCAGTTAAAAAATTTTATTTCCAACAAACAAAGAAATTAATTTTTATCCAAATAGTTAAAAAATTCATCTTTTTGGTAGAAAATTAATCTTCTGGTTTGCAAATTTATCCTAATTGATGAAAATTCATTTCCGCAATTGGAAAATTAGTTTTTAAGAATTTTCTTTAATTAATTTTTTCACTAAACATTTCACTCTTCTCTTCCAAGTTGAAATAAAATTTGCTTAGAGTGCCAAGACTCCGACTTGGAGGCTCGAAGGATTTGCAAAGATGAACCCACGGCTATCTTAGTGGAAGGAACCCTTTTGGCACTAGTCGAAGAAAAGATATCCGAGCTTCCAAAAAGCTTGCACAGGTAAGAATATTTATGGGCTATCTTCAATTGAGTAACCTCAAACGTAAAATTTTGAATCGACTGAGGTCTATCCCTATGGAAATTGTTTTATTCAGATAATAAAAGAATCGATATTAAGACCGATACAGGATTACACCATGTGAAAATGCCTTGAGATTGGGCTATTTTTGCCTACAGGAGATTCCTCGATTTCTTCTTCGGTCATCACTGCAACCGTACCGCTGTTCATGTTTATCTTTACACGTTGTCGTTTACCAGGAGCATATAATCCACGAAGAACTGTTTTATTTCGCACTAGTAATGCAAAAACTTCACCATTGGAGGTTGATAATACTGTGTGTTCTTCGTTTGATATGAGCCTTGGAATCTGATGAGTTTCTCTCACTTGAATTGGTGCATTGTGAGGAAAAGCGTATTCACGTATTTTGAATCGGCGGTTGGGATTCGTGACCGGAATAAGCCGAACAGATCTCATTTGTTCAATTGTAAGTCTACCAAGGCCGAATGCAGCACGAATGGCAGCTGGAGACCTGGATCTGGCAGAAGGAGACCTGGATCTGGTAGGAGGAGACCTGGATCTAGCACGAAGAGAAGACTCGGCAAGAGCAGATGACCTGACTGGAGAAGCCGGAGGACGAGGTCTGGCAGGAGAAGATCTTTCAGGAGTATCAACAGGACCGCCACGAGAAGTACCAGGGATAGGCTCACCATTAGGTAAACAATCAAATTGTGAACCTAATTCTGCAACAAGGAACACAGTATTTAATTTGGAAAAAAAGGCTTCGAAAAGATAAACTCAAGGCAGTCAACTTGTGCAAGATAATTGTACAAGAAGCTTTGAAAAGAGAGAAGTATTTTTCCGGAAGTAAGTTAAGAAAAACATGAACTCAAAAAAGTCTGCTTCTCTGACAGAATTATATAAAACTGTTTTTAAACAAGTAAAAATAGATCAAATATGAAGTTTCACAATCTTTCATGAGAGCAACCTCATTTGTGTTAATATTATTATGAAACTTGTAACGCAAACAATGTGAGATTTTTTTCAAGAGAAGATTCGCTTATAGCCTAGCAGATCTTCTGCTGGACTTCCACCGAAGTTATAATATATTTCGATCTTGTTATTCTTTTAGTGAAACTTTTTCTAAAATAAAATTTTTCAGTGCTCTTATTATTAAAAGCAGTGGGAGATTATTAAAGACCTCCACCACCAAATCGCTTTACGTAATTTGCTTATGACCCCGTAGGAGCGTACCATATGGGCACGCGGCCACATGGTATGAATTTCGTATCAAGATGGACACTTTTCAGACTCCGTTATTTTCTAATATGCTTTTTCTGGATTTTCCAGAAATATATTTGGATTAAATTCGTACTTATCATGGAGAAACTGAAATAAGGATAAAAAATAATAATTAAAATGGAATGAGGATTATATCGTAAAAATTCACATTTTCGTATAGCTTTAAAAATGTACATAAAATTATATAAGTTCATATTACATAATTATATTTACCAATAAAATTGAAGATGAGTGCCAGAGACAATACGAGAGTAGAGACTATCCTCATCTTTTCTAAGTAGAGGAAATGCTAATTATTATAATAATGAAGACTTGGGTTGACTATTGACCTAATGAATATTCTAAAGTTCGTCATCAGGTTATATATGACATATCATTCGTTATCTCAGAGATAATCGGCATCAACCTTCTTCTGATCTGATATTTACATTTCAGTAGATTAAGTTTCAAGGGAATAAAAGTAATTACTTATTTCGCGAAAAATGATATAAAAATTTGTGTAATCATTTACGTTTAAGTGTAATTCACCGCTAAAATGGAAATGAAAATATTGCATACTCGATGAAGGATCTTAAATTCCTGGTCATTTCCCGGGTCTCGGTTGGTCAATTGTTCATTTCTCCTGGTGATTGTAGAAGATTGTAGAATTAAATTTTCGTACAAAACAGACAAGCTACAAAAAAAAAATACTAGGCCAAGAATTGTTCACCCAAAACTGAACTAGAAATTTGTTATTAGTCGTCGCTCTTTGCGTTGGTGATACATTTTAACTTCAAATTACAGTGATAAGAACCTAACTCCAAGGAGTGATCATGCCGATGCTCCAGCGGGAGCTATCAATGTATGATGCAACTGCAACCGCAGTGAATATGCAGTAGGCTGCTCCCACTTGAACAGGCGAGAGTAGTTTGCCGGCCTGTCACCATCGAATCTGCCGTTGAGGAAAGCAAGAACATGCACTTTCGAACATTCAACCAAAGCCAGACTCCTTCTATACAAGTCACGATCCAACAGGGATCTTTCTGCAAATGAATTCACCCTTTCCGGAAAGACTTCATGAGGTAACTGGTTCAGATGACCAATACGTGCGTTAAAATCCCCACCCAGAATTACAGAAATGGAAGGATATAATTCGTCTAGCTGCTCAAGTACCGAATCCAAACTTTCGCAAATTGACTTTCTGTCTAGTCCCGACTTGAAATATATCAAGCCGATTTTAAATCGCGATGAAGAATAGGCGCACTTTATGAAGATCCACTCAGTGGATATCAAGGGATTCGAAAGCATACCGTTTCCAGGCTTACAAATATGACTAAGACACCAACTGCTCTACCAAATCGACTTACTTTTGTTGCACTCGCCAAGAAGTATTCATGATGAGGAAACCAGTACGGGAGGGCTACAAGAGCCGCCAGATGCCACGCTTCACATACGCAAAGAATATTGCTGTCCAAAATAGCCTTTTAAATGTCTTCCACATTAGTGAACCCAAGAGAGTTCCAGAAGACAATCCAATTGTCTTCCCCTGCCCCTACAATTGTGTCATTTGCTCTTCTTCTGAGAGTTTCTGGTATCTCTCCGGGGTGTCGATTTCTTGTCTGAACTAGACGTGAGTGGGCTATCGGGATTCTGATTTCTGGAGAGAAAGTCTGTAGTTGAGCCAGTCCTGATCCGTTGGATTTTCCCAGTTGATGATGCTGGATCGGACCCAGACACATTTCGTTTCGGGGGTCTTCCTCTGTCTCTTGATGGTGTTCCTCGCGACGAGAAATGTCTTCGTCGATTTAGAAGGAGAACCTGTGCCCATCGAGTGAATGCTGTCCTTGAATAGGCTTTTTCCATTGTAAATTAAACCTTGTTTGAGCAATGATCAGACACTTAATTGCTAGTGGAGTGTATTGTGTTTCAAATAACCACAGCCAAATGTTATTTGCAATTGGAAGAGTTTATTTTATGGCATTAAAATCCTCCACTCGAAGAGTGGAGAAAAAAGCCGAGAATCAAATAGCGATCATAAAAATAACACAGAAATTACAAACCTTAAGATTGGAATGAGACTTGAACATTGGAATGACTAGCAGTCCGCCACACTTTAATCCACACAACGGCAAGCTGGTAGCATCTAATCCACATAATGACAAACAAACATAATCCAATACGAGACTCGTTCACACACACAAAATGGAACCTCTCACTACGAAGACTTAACTAGAACTGACTGAACCTTCAAGAAAATGATAATTATAAAAGTCAAAACAAATTCCTTAATCCATTCCATATAAAGTCGTGCGAAAAGGTTCCATTCTACCTGCTCGGCGCTGACCTTCGAGATACGCGCAGAGATTACTGTTTTATTTTCAGGTGCATCCCTTTTTCCGGAAATGAATCAATGAACAAAAGAAAAAGAAACTACGTATAACTCTCTACAATTTCAGATGACAGTAAAAAGCAGCCAAACAAACCTTTTCCTCTGATTGTGACATCGTACCCTTGTTCGAGCCAAGCGTGACCATTTACACATCTTTAGTCTCGAAAACTTTGCTAATCAAGGGTCATAAGGATTTAATCTCCCTGTTTTTTGTTCGAAATTAATTTTTTTACCTTAAATGTATCTTTTTTATTCATTCTTTTTAACAATCTTGTTCAGTTGAAAAGTCTTTTTTTTGTTTGAGAGAATTAACTTTTGGGTTGAAAGTTGAACTACTTTTCAAGAAATTTCTTCTCATCGGATGAAGATTCATCATTTAACTTCAAAATTATTCTCTTTGGGGAGTTTGATGTTATGTTTTTGACTAGTGTAGTAATTTAGTGTTTTGTTGTAGGAATGACGGTTTTTAGTCTAGTCGTATGTAACCAAAATGAATATTCTTAGCTTCCGCTAGTATCCGAACCTAGATCTACAGATTTCTTGTCTAATTCTCTTATCAACTAAGCTACGGAGGGGAACAAGCTTCACCATATCATTTTCAGCCTATTACAAGGGAACGATGACGTTACAAGTCTTGTCAAAATTTGTATTTACAATCATATTGAGAAATTGAGTTCTCATGTTACAATTTTTTTATTTCAAGTTGAAGGGAAATTTTTTTCAAAAATAAGAATAACCACCTTGGTTTCAGACTAGTAGAAGAAAACCCACATTTCTATTGGAAATTTGAATTATTTCGTAAAAATTTTATTATTTTGTTGATATTTCAAATATCTCGTTAATAAAAATATCATTTTTGCTTGAAACAAATACATGAATTTCAGCCTGAAATTGTTTTATTCTGATAATACAAGAATCGATGTTAAAAACGATACAAGATTACAACATTCGAAAATTCCTTGAGATTGGGTTATGTGTGCCTGTGGGAGATTCCTCGATTTCTTTTCTGGTCATCTCTTCAACCTTACCGCTGTTCATGTTTATTTTCATACGCTGTCGAATGCCAGTAGTATATATTCCACGGAGAAATCTATTTTTTCCCTCGATTATTGCAAAAACTTCACTATTGGACGTAACTAATACAGATTGTTTTCCGGTTGGCATGGGCTCAAGGACATAATTTTTTCCTCTCATTCGAATTGGTGCATCGCGAGGAAAAGTGTATCTTCGAATTTCGAATCGACGGTTTGGATTCGTGTGCGGAATAAGCTGAACTGATCTAAGTTGTTCATCCGTAAATTTACTTATACTTAGGGGGTTACGAGGACGATTGGCAGGAGGAGATCTAGATGTGGCAGGAGGAGACCTTGACCTAGCACGAAGAGAAGACTCGGCAGAAGCAGAAGGCCTGACCTGAGAACCCGGATGATGAGGTCTAGCAGGAGAAGGCCTTTCAGGATTATCAGAAGGCCCATCATGAGAAGTACCAGGAATAGGTTCGCCATTCGGCAAACAATCAAATTGTGAACTTAACTCTGCAACAAGAAGCGGATGATTCCATTTGGAACAAAAGCTTTGAAAACATAAACTCAAGGCAGTCAACTTTTGCAAGACAACCGTACAAGAAGCTTTAGAATCAGAGGAGTATCTTTCCGGAAATGAGTTTAAAAAACATAACCTCAAAAATTCTGCTTGTGTTGGTGGAAAATTGACTAACTTCATTTTTGGAGGGCACATAAGGAGTGGTTTGTCATTTGCGTATAATTAAAAAAATATACATGAAATCATAGATATATTATTATATTCACCAATAAAATTGAGGATAATAGCCAAGCACAAGACGCGAGTAGAAACAATCCTCATCTTCCCTAATTAGAGAAAAAGCTAATTAGTGTATTAAAACAGATTTAGAATAACAACTTAACTAATGAATATTCCAGTTCTTCATCAGATAATACACTAAATCTTATATTCGTTATCTCAGAGATAATCAGCGTCAACTTTTTTCTACGCAGATATTAAATTTCATCAGATTTAGTTCCAAGGGGGAAATAGTAATCATATTATAATATTAAAAAGTTTGTTCTGAATCTGTACCAAATTCTTACAATACATTTTTTATGATTTCATCGGATTTCGAAGTCTTAGATGGATTTAGAAAAATTTAATTTAATATCTGGAAGACAATATTTGTCTTGAATTCGAAGGATGCGCTCAGACTACGATGAACGTATTACTGTTGCTAAGGCAGATTTCGAAACTGTCGACCAAAATTATGAAAAGTTTGCTTACTGATACATTAAAACTGAACTGACCTATATATGTATATATTTTTAATTAATTGGATGAAACCCGTTCAATTTTAGTATTTGATTGAAGGAGGTTTTTGTTACTTTTGTATACTATTTTTTCATTTATAAGAAGTGCTCAATGGTAGAAATGTGGCCTGGGTATTGATAAGGACCAAATTAAATATATTTTGACAGAATGGTTTCTAATGTTGGGAATTGTTGACAAATGGTAATAATTCGTTACTAACTTAGTGAAACTAACAAATTACAGTTAAAAAAATTGTTTTGAATAGTTTTTTTTTTATTTGTGAAAAGCAAAATCAAAAATAAGGGAAGAGAATTTTCCGGACAAAGGAAGCAAGCTATAAATAGAATGAATGCACAAAAGTTACTCATCCAAAAAAGACTTGAGAAGAAGTATTCTCCTTAAAAAAGTGTTTATGAGAAACAAATACTCAAGGACATCTATTTGTATAACATAATCGCACAAAAAATTGAATTTCATTTTAAGCGTTTCGAAATCTTTTCAAATTAAAATTTTCTTCTTCAGTTTTTGGAAAGTTCTACATATTTTTTGAAATTATAAGAATCATTTTCAAAATATTTGTAACAATTGTGCAAAATAAAAAACGTCACCCTGAACCCAGAAAAAAGGGTTTTACAAAATGTCTTCCTGTGTGTCCGTCTGTCCGTAAATTTTTAGTTTGTCAGCACGACAACTTTCAAAAAATTAAATTATTGAATTGGGCTTTGGTACACTCTTCAAGTATCCTAAAGTGAAGGTCAAGTATGTTAGCCAGCCATTTTGGATGAAAATTCTATAAGTGAGCAGATTTTGAAAATTTTTGAGAATACCATAACAATAAAAGTTTAATTAATGTTGTGGAAGACAGTTGTCTACTATCAATGCTTGGAAATTTCTTATGATTGGATGTTCCCTGGTTAAGAGACATTCCTCAATTTCTTCTTTGGACATTATTTTAACTTCTCCGCTGTCCATGTTTATTTTCGCACGTTTATGAGTGCCACTCCAGATTGCATACAAGCCGCGAAGGAATGTATTATTTCCCTCCAGTATTGCAAAGACATCTCCAGTGGACGTTGATAATACATTTTGTCGTCCGGTTGGCATGGGCTCGAAAACATTATACTTTCCCCTCACTTTAATCGCTGCATCAATAGGGAATATGTAGCTTCGAATTTCAAATTGCCGGTTCGGATTCTTGTTGGGAATGAGCCGAATTGATCTAAGCTGTTCAATTGTAAGTCCACCTAGCCGGAGTGGAGCAAGAATGATAGGAGGAGACCTGGACCTGGCGCGGAGAGAAGATTCGGCAGGAGGAGAAGACCTGTCCGAAGAGCCCGGAGAATGTGGTCTGGCATGAGGAGTCCTTCCAGGAGATTGAGAAGGTCTGCCACGAGGAACACCAGGAATTGGGGCACCATTAGGAAAGCACTCGAAAGGAAAACTTATCTCTGTAAGAAGACACCGAGGATTCCATTTTAAAAAAAGGTTCAAAAACATAAATGCAAAAATTAAACTTGTCCAACAGAACTGCGCAAAGAGACTTTAAAAGAGAGAGATATTTTCCCAAAAATCAGTGAAGTCGGCTCATTACAGACAATTTCACAACAATGGAAGAAAGAGGAAGAAAATTTTCGCGTGTGCATCCTTTTCCAAAGATTTCACACTCTTTCCCCCTTTCATCTCTTCGTGCACTTTTTTAAGAACGTTGATTGAGTCGCACAACTTTTGATTCGCGTATAGAATAAAGAATGAACATGAACTTATGGACATATTATAGTAATATATTTACCAATATAGTTGATGATGACTGCCAAGGATAGGGTGAGAGAGGAAAATCTTTTCATTATTTATAATTAGAAGAAAAGCTAATCAATTTATTAATGAAGGCGTTGATTAAGAATTTAACTAATGAATATTCTATCTCTTTATCAGATTATATGTAGAGCATATCTGATATTCGTCATCTCAGAGATTACAGGCGTCAACCTTGTCCTACTTAGATATTTACAATTTGTTTGAGTTAGTTTCGAGAAAAAATATATAATTACTGATTTCTCTAATACAGATTTCAAAAAGTATATAATCTTCTACATATAAGCGCAATCCATCATTTATGTTTTAAAAATCCCCTTCACCAAGTCAAATTATAATTTTTATCCGATATTTTGGATCATATTCACACATAGTAAAAGGTTCCGAAATTTCCAAATAAAGGGGACTTCTTATTACTCAAGAAATAAATCTACATTAGAGACCTTATCGTCCAGCATTTAAGTCTTCGTTAAATGTCTTCATTATACTCCGAATGATTCAAGGGCTTCTAACTTATTTGAACAGCTTAGTTTTATTCTTCTAGCACAAGACACAATTTAATAAATCACATAAGAAGAATGAACTTCTCGATCAGACTTATAAAATAAAATCCTACCAATGTCATAGTAGAATAAAATAAATCTTAGGATAGGAAAATTTGTATATTCCAAATTCAAAATAAAGTATTAATAATCAAGGGGAGGACATCAAATTAAATTTTCTTTTTTTGTTGTTGTGGAAACCGTCTTCTTCGGAAGCTGCTGACGAAAATATGAACAGTGACAGCGTTGGTTTTGGTAATTAACAACGTTGTTCTATTATTTACCGGCTGTGTTTTGTTCTTCTTCTAATTGGTCGAATTTCGTTTCATTCCACAGGATCTCAATTCAAATCCAGGGCCATGCTGTTTGGAGTTTATATTCTCTAATTCAATATTTGTCATCTTCTGAATTAATTGGAAAGATCCAAGTTAATTCGGTCCAAAAGATGGTGAATCAACAATCTCTCAATACGGGCCTGGGACAATAGAAGGTTCGGGACATAAAGTTTGAACATAATGATGAAGCTTTCTATGATTTGGAAAAATAACAAATTACAAGCCAGATGAAAAAGTCAAACGTCACCAAGGCATGAAGTTCTCCACTTTCCTGTTTGTATCCAAGGTCCTTTGTTTCATGCGGCATTTACTCGACTGCCATTCTCCATCATGAAACAAGTTGCAATAAAATGTCTAATAACAAAATTTCTTTTTCTCATAGGATGCGTACTTTTTCAATAACATAAACAAGCAAATGTTTCAATACTAAAGCATCTCATGAATTGTAATAATATAAAAATTATTGAAATTATACGTTTTTGTAAGAAAATAATTAAATTTTCAACGAGAGATGAAGTTTCAACTAGAATTATGAATCTTTGTCTCAGCAACTGAATTTTCAACTGAGTAGATGAACTTTTAAACAAATAGTCACATTTTTTACACAAATCGAGAAAATTTCAGGACATAGCTGAACCCTCTTGAGACATTTCTTCACCAAAAGAGATGAATTCTCAAACCAAAATCCACATTTAAAAAAAAAGTTTAATCATAAACAATAATCAAAATAGTAGGAAAATGACGCAACTCAAAATAGCGGACTTCAGATAAGTATTTGTAATTTTTTTTATCTGATCTTTTTTGGTGAAAAATTCTTTTTTTTCTATTCAACTTCTGGGTTGAAAATTCAACTCCTTTTTTCAATTACTTCTTATCGGTGAAAAATGTACCATTCTGATTAAAAATTATTCAATTTGGGTTTACAGATTGCCTATCTGATGATCTTTCCAACTAAGCTACGGAGGGGAACAAGATTCATAATTTCTTTATCAGCCTATTGAGAAATTGAGTTTTCATGATATATTTTTCTGATTTTAAGCTGGAAATTTTTTTCCTCTGAAATTTTCTTGAATGTGCATGTCCAGTCATCATCCTATCAACTGAATTTCTTGCATGTATGGTACACAATATTTCCTGTCAACCACTGCCAGAGATTATAAATCCTATAGCACCTAAAAAGGACATTAGAAGGTGGAATCCTCCAAGTCTCACTATAATAGACCGGAGTTTCGGATCTTGCTTTGAAAAAATAATGTCCTGAGCCTTTTGATACACTGGGTGATCGAAGTTAACAAAGCACGTTTGTTGCTTGAGTTCTTCGGATTTTTCTGCTGCTGAAAAAAATGGTGTAAATAGTGTTGTATTCAGGTGGCGGGGCATTAAGGAATGGTAAGCAAATGACTTCTGATTTTGAGAAACTCATTGTATCAGTTATTTGCTCCATAAATCCATTTCATCCACATATGCCTGGAAGTTCGCACTTTTTCCCGTAAATCCACATGAGATCGGTGATGGTTAGTACAATCGGAGTCTCATTCTTAATATCCTCAACTACAACGTCTTGAAAACCTGACGTTCCCATTTTTGCAAATATTTGCAATAGAGAATAACCATATCGACAGAGGACAGTAGCAGATGGAAGATCTGTTATCCTAAAGATTTGACGATCGGACGTTCCTTCCTCAGAAGGTGTTATACATCTAATATCTCCCATAGCGTGAAAAGTATTTTTTCCATCTATAGTGTTTATATGAACATCGGAATTATCGAAAGAAAACTGAGAGAAACCTGTCTTAGTTTTGACATCGGGGTGAAATACGTCTGATACTTCAAAAAGCGTAGCTTCGCTATATTAAGCACAGAATCTCATAGATGACAGCAAATTTATCAAATTCTTTGATCCGTATTTTTGTGACAACAAAACAGAGAGACCAACTTGCAGAGGAGACAAGAAATATTGTGGTCTGATAGCTGAGATAAAAGATAAACGTTTATTTTTCAGCCTGCTGGCCTTAAAAAATTGACTTGCTTACACTTCCATTTTTACAGAATTTTCTTAAAAACTAACCCTTAAAGACTAACATCCATCCATTCCTTATCTCTAAGTCGCACGCTTTTATCGCCTTGCCTTCCTCGCTTCGCCTCGCCTCGCACGCATGTCCTTACTTTTTCGCATTGCCTCGCTTGCCAACCTCTGTTTTCGCTCTAATACCTACTACTTATCTACTATTTACAATATTTACATGTTACTTATATCTACTTTCTCTTCTATTTACAAACTTTCCGTCTCCATTCCTCTTCCTCCTTCCTTCTCTTCATCTGCATCTTACCCAACACTTTCTTCACCCATGCTACTGCCCTTTTTTCCCCCTTTTCATGCAACAGTGCCTCCATGCTTATCTCACTTCTTTCCACCTCCACGCACTCCTCCAACCAGTGCTCCACTCTTGCATCCCCCTTTCCACACAGTTCACATATCTTCTTCTCCCGAGGGAGCCAGAACCTATTGAAACCCTCCATACACCCACACCTCATCCTCGCTATAAGTTCCTGACTTCCTTTCTCTCCTTTCTCACATAAATATTGCGCTCTTGCCCTTGGCATCATCCACACATAGTTCCCGTTAGATCTTGACTCTGTTAATCTCTCTTCCCCTTCTGTCTTCTCTCTCTCCATGCCATTTTGATTAACCAAGTCATAAACCTTCCTTCCTTCCTCGTGCATCCTTCTCACTTCATTCATCTGCAGTCCATTCATTCTAAAATACTTTTTCCTCTCAGCCTCCATCTTCTCACCCCCTCTCCTGTTCTCCTTCTCCCACCAACACTCCCTAACCAGCCTACTTCCCCCCTCTTCCAAAAATTTCTCCTCATATTTACACGCCCTGCTCCCTGCCAGAATCCCTACACTCGTTCTCCCCGTCTCCCTCCTGACAATATACTTAGGCGTGTTCCTTGCCAACCCCAGGGTCCACTTCACATACCTCTCCTGCGTTGTATTTACCTCTTCACTTTCCTTCCACCCCCACGTACACTCTTCTTCCCCTTCTTCGCTAATTCTCTATCCACCACGTGCTGCAGAACGTAGATATTGTCAATAGTACTCCTACCCGCCCTAAATCCCGCCTGCGTCTCCGGCAATATTCCTTTCCCCTCGGCATCCTTCCGAAGTCTCTCTGCCACCACCATCGCGTATACTTCATATGCCGTATTCATTAGCGTAATCCCTCTATTATTTTCCTGCCTATCTCTATCTCCTTTCTTATACAGTGGCACTATTAACCCTCCTCTCCACCCTCCTGGGAATCCCTCACCCCTCCATACTTTCTTCACTACCTCCTTCAGCCTCTCCCTAACCTATTGTGTACTAAACAGCCATGCTTCGTTCTCCACCGTATCCAACCCTGCTGCTTTTGACCTTTCCAACTTTCTTATCTGCTTTTCTATCTCTTCGTCATTCAACTCCTCCGTCTCGGCCTCTTCCGTTCTTCTACTCCCCCCGTCTGTCTTCCTTGAATCTGAGCCCTGAAAAGATTCTTTAAAAAATTCCCTCCATTCCTCACTTCCTATCTTCTCGCTGCCCCTCACCCTCCGCTTCCTAAACCTATTTATTATCTTCCAGACGTCCCCCTCTGTCTTAACATTTGCTAACTCCTCTTCCAGCTCTTCCTCCTTTTCCTGTTCTTTCTACTTACACATCACTCTAAACCCCTTCCTCATTTCTACGTACTCCTCCCTCCTCGCATTACCCCCTTTCCACTTCTTGTACTTTCTCTTCACCTTGCTTTTCATCTTTTTACATTCCCTATCTCACCACGGCTTCACCAATCCTTTCTTCTTTCTAAATACCTTCTTTTGCACACACCCTTTCACCTTCCCTTTCAGATCCTCCCATATCTCTTCCACCGACTCCCCTCCAAAGCGTACCTTTCCTAGCTCCTCTTGATACTTCTCCACCGCCTCCCTCGAGACTTCTTCCCTGCCTAGTCTTCCGCCACCCTCACCTCTTATCCATAGACTCAATGGCTGATGGTCTAATTCCACCCTCCCCTCTACTGCGAATTTTTCCGTCTCCTCCCATCCTTGCATATTCATAACCACATAATCTATCACCGATACCCCGACCTTACTTACGTATGTGTATTCTCCTTCTTTGTCCCCCGTTGCCATACCATTCGCCACCGCCCAGCCTCTATCCTCCATCCAGTCCCTTAGAATCTCCCCCTCCTTATTTATTATCATATCCTTCGATTTCCTTTCAAAGCTCTCCCCTTCCGTGTGAAGTCCCCCTTCGCTCCACATCCTCACATTAAAATCCCCACCCACTATCACCATACTCTCCTCTCTTTCGCCCAGCAGGTCCTCCACCCTTTCTTTAATTCTTTCCATCCCCTCCTTATTGTACACTGTAACAAACTTACAGGTTATGCCTCCTATTTTTATTTCCCTCATTTTCACTCCCTCTCCCTGATAGCTGAGATAATAGCACGTGCTATTTATATAAAACTATGGTCTGCAACTGGCCGGTAGATTCTCGCTTAATCTTCATTATCAGTTTCCGTCAGAAGTTTCATCAGGGTTTCTGGAATCATTTTTTCTATATCTTTCAAAAAGTTATTCGGTGAAGGATAATAACCCGTGTCGTAGACGAATGACCTTGTGTTGTCAAGAATAATGGCAGCAGCAGTGCTGATTATCCTTAATCTTTCATCGCTTTCTGTCGTCTTCCTTTCACTGTAGCAAAAATCCTGCAACAATTTATACCCTGTCGATTTGAAGCAAACAATCGGCGTAAGACCAGTGCAATTAGTGATTGTTATTTCATCACTATATTTTTCAATCAATTTCTTTTTTAAATTTGTATCACAAGGAGAAAATTCTTCAGCCACTAAACGTAATTTTCGCAAGGAGAATTGACACCCATCACGGTTATCTTCGAGATATTTAAAAATACATTCCACGCCTGTTGTTACATCTGTCGCTTCTGGACGTCCCTTCTTTTCTTTTGGCAGAGCTCTTGATGATTCGCAGAACTTGCAGTAACACGGTTGATGGTAGCGTGCTTTTTCTTCAAATAAGTCTACATCTTGAATTCGCAACCACACCTACAAAAATAATATGTAATAGTTTAATTTTTGAAGTAAATGTAAATTAGGGTGGTCACATAAAAAGATATGTTAAGCTGACGGAACCACATGTTCCAAACGAGTTAAAACGTATTTCATAATTAAGAGCTCATTTAATGCTAATTTAATGCCCAATTGCCAACTCCAGTTATTGCGAACTGTGTAAATAAGGCATTGCTTAGAGCGTGGCTTTTTTTCTCTTGTTCCAAAAATTCTTCTGTTATTTTATCAGCGCAAAAAAAGCGCTTCTCCTTGAACTCGAACGATGAACCGGGTAACCCTGGTAAATGTGGACATGCCACATTTGAGGGCGAAGGAATCGGTTTCGGATTTTTCCTTGCACAAATGATACTTTTTGAATTTGTGTATAACTTTCTGCATTTACTGTGGAGAACAACTTTCTGCAATCCCTACAGAAGCTGCGACTTTCCGTAACTTCTCTTTTCACTCACACTGATCAGGGTTTTAATCACCCTTTCTCTCACTTGATCCGTATCACCAATTGATAAATTTGAGTCACAAGTAAAACAATTAGTGGCAGTCTCCATCACAACTTCTTCATAAGCTTCTTAGAAATGTCTTAGCAATGCTTCGATGTTTTTCAATTAAATTCAGTTAAACTCCTATGTAAATAATGCAACCGCAAATCCGAGATTTGAAAAAATTACTATATCCTAATGTATTTATTTTGAATAATACAGTCTATAGAAATGATAATCAATTGCAAGTATGATATATGCGTACAATCATTAATTATAATTTCAAATTCTTAACACATAGAGTGTTTCAACTATTAACTGAATGAACTTAATAATTTTCCAGGCGTACATTAGTATTCACAATTAATTAGTAACTACTTTAGTTTGGATTATTTACTCAAATTTGCAAAAATATTTTATTTTTTGAATGAATGAAA
This sequence comes from Andricus quercusramuli, assembly GCA_932178445.1. Lineage (NCBI taxonomy): Eukaryota > Metazoa > Arthropoda > Insecta > Hymenoptera > Cynipidae > Andricus > Andricus quercusramuli. Next base: position 30,417 of record CAKNXH010000262.1, on the reverse strand, counting down.
AAGCCAAAATTACTAAAAATACAGAAAATTTGATATTTTCTCACGATCTCAACTTTCAAATGGGTTGAAACTTTTAACTGCTTTTTAAATTGGCATTTTTCAATCATACCCCAATTTGAAACTTTATTACATTTTTTTTAATGAAAAAAAAGATGAAATGACTACCAATTTTAATATTTGAAATTTTAACAAGTTTCCGATCACTTATTGGGTTGCAAACTCAACACTACATACGTAGAATTACATCAAACAATTGCAAATGCTTTGCAAAATTATTAAATTTTTTTTCAGTGAGCCATACTTATAAAAAAGTCAAGAATAAACAAATATGAAGAATTGCAGGTTCCGTATGAATAATAAGTTGAAAATCGTATATTCAATTATAAACAATAATTTTAATCATTATGCAAGTTTCCACCTTTATTATAATTTTTTCCTGGAAGTTATTAACAAAATTTCAATTAATACAAAAATAAACATGTTCCGGACCTTCAAATCGGTTGAAAATTTAAATTTAGTATGAGACAACCAAATTCTATTTACTACTCCATTTGCGGAAATATTACACTTTTCCGAGCGCTTATCCAATAAAATGCCTTTTTCTAACAAATTTACATGTTCCCGACCTCTGCCGGGGTTGCAAACCGACATTGTTCATTATAGAAGTACGTTTTATGTAACTGTAAAGTTTTAAAAATATTACAATTATTATGAAATGTTACCTTTAATTCAGCCCTGCTGACTGGCCTATTTGTGAAAATTTGATTATTTGGTTGACAATTCAAGTATCAAACAGATCTAAGTTGTTCATGTATAAGTTTCTTTAGGCGGAGAGAAGCACAAATGGCAGGAGGAGATCTGGATCTGGCATAAGGAGACCTGGACCTGGCTCGAAGAGAAGACTCGGCAGGAGCAGAAGGCCTGACTGAAGAACCCGGAGGATGAGGTACGACAGGAGAAGACCTTTCAAAAATATCAGAAGGCCCGCCACGAGAAGTACCAGGAATAGGTTCGCCATTAGGTAACCAATCAAATTGTGAAGTCAAACCTGCAACAAGAGACAGAGGATTCGATTTGGAAGAAGAGGTTAAAAAACATTAACTCAAGGCAGTAGACTTGAGCAAGAAAATTGTACAAAAAGCTTTAAAAGAATAGAAGTATCTTTCACAGATTTCATTCATTTGCTGACATTTAAACGTTTCTCGATTAAATGCGAACTGAATCAAGAGAATGAAATAAGAAACTTTTTGGTTTGTAAATTTGTCTCTTTCGGTTCAAACTTAACTTTGTTAACAGAGAATTCACTTCCTTTTTTTTGGAGGGCACGTAGTACTGGTTTTAGGTATGAATAGACCAAATATGAAGTTTGGACAAACTCAAATAAAGTTTGAAAGAAAAAAGCAATTAAAATGGAATAGGGATTGAATTGCACGAATTCTCATTTGCGTATAGTTTGAAAAATATACACATAATTATGTACACATTATATAATTTCATTCACCAATAGAATTAAGGATAACCGCCAAAGCCAAGACGAGAGAAGAAACGATCTTCATCTTTCCTAATTAAAGGAAAAGCTGACTAATGCATTATTGAAGGTTTGGACTAACAACTTAACTAATGAATATTCCATTTCTTCATTAGATTACACAGTACATCTGATATTTGTCATCTTAGAGACAACTGGCTTCAACCTTGTACTGCTTAGATATTTATATTTCATTAAAGTGAGCTGCAAGGGGGAAAAAAGTAATTACTATATTCTTCAAAACTGATTGTAGAAGATTATTACTTTATAAATTATGAATTATTACACAACTATTTCCACAACTGGAAAAATTGGTGTCAGCAATTTGCAAAAATTCATAAGTATTTTTCAACATGTACTTTACAAATGACATTTTTTTCACTCTAATTCAATAATTATTTCAATTAGGAGAGCTAAAAATTTGAAAAACTATTATCTCCGCTCTGGATGGAGATTTCAAGCTGAACTCTAGAACGAAAGAAGCTTTTCGATTAAGCGGCTTTATCTCAAAAGTTCGATGATCCATGAAAATTATTAATGTCTGAATCAAAAGCGTTAGAGTAATTATGATCCTAATGAGTTCCAACACTGGAAAACTCATATGTTGAGTGTTATTTCTCGTGCTTCTTCACACATTCTCTGCCACAGGAAACACAAAAAATCGTTGACGAAAATCAAACTGTCATCCTTTTACAAGTATAGACATTCTGCGATTGCTTCTCGCCGACTAATATTGGTCGCAGTTTTTCATGGCCCACATGTTGGTACTTAACAATTAAGCTGTGATTTGGAATGTCTCCAACCAGAAATTGGAAGGTGTTACAACGTAACAAATATCATACCTTTTATATTTCACTGCATCACGAACTTCATGCCAATGATATTCAGAACCGAATGACATTTTGTCAATGGGCACTTTAGCAGATACAAGGGACCTATGAACTATGTCAGGACCCAAGTGAGCAACAGAATCAATTATTGAGAATATGAAGTTCCAGTATATCCGGTACTTGTCATTTTCGACAATTGACTCTATTTCCCTAGGAGCATTTGGCGGACCAGTATTAAGGCTTATGCCGGAAGAGCGACAGAGATGGTAATGAAGCATTCTTAGTGCCACATTGTGCCTTTGGATGTAGGTCGCTTCAGCATGAGTTGGACAACTAGATAGTATGTGTCCTAGATGCTCGAGGTTTGCATGACACGCTCCGCAGCTATCATCGGGAATGTCTCAGCTCAAAATCTGGTCACTGTATGGTGAAGTGGAAATAACACCTTCATGAAGCGCCAAAATGAATCCCTCTGTGTCCGACTTCAATCCGGGTAATTTGAGGAAAGAAAATATCAGCTCATACGACACCGACTGATCATTCACATTTCTGTGAAAGATGCCGTGCATTCTCTTTTGGAGAAGCTGTTCGCGAAAATTTTTCTCTTGTGATTTCTTGATCTAGGCCTTGAAGAGATTCTAGGCTTGAGATGGATAAGATTTGATGCATTTGGCTCACTCCTGATATTGAAGTCAAGACTGAGTGTTCCAGCAGCCTCTTCCGCTGCTTTGTACAGAAATACTCATTTGCCCACTTCTTCGAGCTTCCAGGCCATTTTAAGAAGAGGGTCTCGTCCATTCGCGACTATATGTGCTGTACCCAGAATATTCCTGTTGTGATGATATTTAAGATTCCAATTCACAATTATATTCATTTACGAAATTTACTATTATAATCCAGACACATAGTAACTCACTTTTTCCAAAATTTCTAACTGGGAAGCTTCAAATTGTGACGAATTCTGACTTGCGAGTAGGATTTTTGAAAATTCCCTTCTTCAAAATCAAAATTGGAATTCTTCACCGAAATCCCTGCTCTGAATGAGAATTATGTTATATCAATCTTTTATCACATCAGTCACGTTGGTTGTAAGTTTTACGATTTTGTTGAAAATTTTTCTTTTTTGTTGTTGTAAAAATTATCTTCTTTACTCAATATTCAACTTTTTCAATAAGAGTTAAAAACGTATAGTTTATCGTTGGAAATTCAACTATTCGTTTAGAAATCAGTGTACATTTTTTCCAAATTCGCCTTCTCCGTAAAGCTATATACTATTAAATTTGCTGTCAGGAATTCGTATGTTTCTGTCATAAATTCAACATTTTGGGTTGAAGATTCCACCCTTTTCTAAGAAATTCATCATTTTGGATTGAAAATTTGTTTATTCGTTTGGAAAGGTCACTTTTTTCTCTTAAATTTCCTCTTTTTTTAATCATAATTAGATCATTTTATTGATGATTTAACCACTTTATTCTAGGTTCATTTTCGTTTGAATTCCCCTTTTTGCTTTAGGGTTCAACTACTTGGTCGTGAATGCAACTGTTCAAATGAAAATTAATTTTTGTTGTTCAAAATCCAACTATTTGGTTGGAAGAACAACTGTATTTGGATGATGATCAATCTTTTTTGTTTAAAAATTCAATTATTTTGTTAAAAACTTAACTCTTGCAATAAAAATTCAACTATTCTGTTGGAATTTAATTATTTTGTTGATCATTCAATTATTTTATATAAAAGTCATCCTTTTCAGTTGAAATGAAAAAGAAATTTTAAACTAAAATGTTTTCATTCTTATTATGAAAGATTCGCTGTTGAGAATGATACAAGATTGAAATGCTGGTCTTTGAATAATAATGCTCAGGGAGAAGGAAAAATTGGTAGTTGGAAGGTCAAGGAAAAATCAAAGAATTTCATGAATGAAGTTTTGCAGCCACCCTAATATTTTAGGTTTACATTATGTAAAAAATGCCACTATTGTGGTGGACGAAAGTCGTCTTCTTTTATTATTCGAAAATTGCTTGAGATTGGGCGACTGCTGCCTAAGGGAGATTTCTTGTTTTCTTCTATTGTCATCTCTTCAACCTCGCCGCTGTTCATGTTCATTTTAACCCGTTTTTAATTGACAGTATACATGCCACGAAGAAGTCTATAATTTTCCGCTATTATTGCAAAAACCTCACTATTGGACGTTGATAATACAGTTTGTCGTTGAGTTGGCATAGGCACAAGGATATTATTTCTTCCTCGCACTTGAATTTGTTCATCGTGAGGAAAAGTGTATCTTCGAATTTTGAATCGCCGGTTCGGATTCGTGTGTGGAATAAGCCAAGCAGATCTAAGTTCTTTATTTGTAAATTCTCCTAGGTGGAGAAAAAAACGAGTGGCAGGAGGAGACCTGGACCTGGCGCGGAGAGAAGATTCGGCAGGAGGAGAAGACCTGTCCGAAGAGCCCGGAGAATGCGGTCTGGCAGGAGGAACACCAGGAATTGGGGTACCATTAGGTAAGCACTCGAAAAGCAAACTTATCTCTGCAAGAAGATACCGAGGATTCCATTTTAAAAAAAGGTTCAAGAACGTAAATGCAAAAAGTCAACTTGTCTAACAGAACTACGGAAAAAGACTTCAAATGAGAGAAATTTTTCCAAAAATTGTCAACTATTTACTTCAAGAATCATCTCTTCGATTCGAAAATTCATCTCTCCGATTCGAAAATTCATCCTCCGCGAAAATGTTATCTCCTATGGTCAAACATGCGACTGGAAACTGATTTATTGATAAATTACGCATTTTCTCCAACAGAAAATACTCTTTTGGTCTAACAGATTGAATTTCTCTTTCTTCACTTCTCAAATTCCATTTCTTACGCACACAGTATGGATTTTCCGGGGACAAGTCCAGAGTCAATTTTTAAACATTTCGGACCAACTTAATCAAAGTTTGAAAGAAAGCAGCTATTAGAATCGAATGTTGATTGAGTCGCATAACTTTTGATTTGCGTATAGAATAAAGAATGAACATGAACTTATGGATATATTGTAGTAATATATTTACCAATGTAGTTGATGATAACTGCCAAGAATAGGGAGAGAGAGGAAAATCTATTCATTATTTATGATTAGAGGAAAAGCTAATCAATTTATTAATGATGGCGTTGATTGAGAATTCAACTGATGAATATCCTATTTCTTTATCAGATCATATGTACAACATATCTGATATTCGTTATCTCAGACATTGCAGGCGTCAACCTTTTCCTACTTAGATATTTGTAATTCGTTATATTTTGAATCATATTCACCTGCGGAGGGAACTAAAAGTAAGACAACTAATTAGTCAAGTTGGTTAAGTGCCAGACGTTTCTTTGGCCATCTAAGAAAATACGAATGAATGAACGGAAGATATGAATAAATAAATGGGTAGCAAAAGCGACTACGATCTGCTTCGACATTTCAATAGATAATAGTAGAGGGGAGTGTTTTAATTTCTGAAAAGATTTGGTGAATTCTAATACCTCGATTCCAACTTCAAAAGTAGCAACTGATTTTATGACATGTTTTATACATTCAAACTTAATACGACAAGAAGCTCTCAAATTGATTTGATATCATTCTCAGTAACATCAAAATCAGGGAAATGAGAGGAACGAAAAGGTTTACAAAGATTCTAAAAATCGGGAAGAATCTGAATTGGTCACACATAGTAAAAGGTTCAAAAATTTTTAAAAAAAAGGGGACTTCTTCTTCCTCAAGAAATACATCTAGATTAGTGATCTTTTCATCCAGCATTTCGGACTTCTTTGAATATTTTCATTATGCTCCACATGATTCAAAGGATTCTGCCTTATTTGAACAACTTAGTTTTATTCTTCTAGCACAAAACACAATTTAATGTATCACATAAGAAGAATGAACTTGTTGATCAGAATATAACATGAAATCCTACCAAAGTCATAGTAGAATCAAATAAATCTTAGGATAGGACAATTTTCATATTCCAAATTCCAAATCAAGTATTACAAATCAAGGGAAGGTCATCAAATTAAATTTGCTTTTTTGGATATTGTTAAACCGTCTTCTTCGGAAGCTTCAGACGAAAAGATGAACAGTGACAGGGTTTGTTCCGACTTGGCAACGTTGTTCTATTAGTTAGAATGTTCGAATTTCGTTTCATGTCACAGGATCTCAATTCAAATTCAGGGCCATTCTTTTTGAAGCTTATATTCTCTAAATCAATATTCGTCACCTCCTGAATGCATTGGGAAGATCCAAGTTAATTCAGTCTAAAAGATGGTGAATCAACAATCTCTTAATACGGGCCTGGGACAATAGAAGGTTCGAGACATCAAGTTTGAACATAATGATGAAGCGCTCTAAGATTCTAAAATTTCTTACGCACAACATGATCGTACCGAAACACTACCGCTATCCATGTCACTGACAAGTTTCTCTAGAGATCGCCCCAGGTGAAGAGTTTCACAAAGTCATCTTATAAAGTTCTACACTCTTTCATTTGTATCCAAGGTCGTTTGTTTCAGGCGTCATTCACTCGACTGACATTCTCCAACATGCATTCCTTATAAACTATTTGTCGGTACGCGTTTCTGTCCTGGCATGTATGTATGTAGTTGCCACCATATTCGGGCATTTCAGCGTTGATGTTGTCCAGACTAGCAGCCTTACTATTCTTTATTTTCCTTATTATATCCCTAACCTTAGAAGCATATACTAAAAGTCAACCGGCTTTTCTATCTTATAGCCTTACATATCGACCTTGTGTTTCTCCATAGATTCACGACGCAATAATTCCTTAAAACAGTCTCTCAAAGTGCCTGGTATCCCGTCTGTATCATATAGCACTTTAGCCTCGCTATTTCTCATGCTGCCTATCTCTGTACTTCTACTTCCTTTCATACTGATCAACGCCAATTTATAAAACACTTCCTTGCTCCCTTCTAAATAGATTCGAATTTTCTTCTCTTATTCTGTTTCGATTTTAGTTTCAGTTTTCCAGACTAGTAGTTTACAAACCTCTTCTAGTCTCTGTAATCATTCTCAGGTCTAATTCTCCCTCCCCCCCCCCCCATACCTAAGGCCTGTGGTTTTCAACTTTGTTAGAACTTTGGTAGAAAATTAATTTCCCAATTGATAATGTAACGATTCTATTTTTAGATGAAAGTTGGTCGTTTTTAGTTGAAAATTCAATTGTTCCATTAAAAGTTCAAGATTTTTTTTTGAATTCATCTTTTTGGGTAGGAAATGATTATTCTTGGTTGGAAATTCATCTTTTCAGTTGCAAATTCCACAAATTCAGTTAAATATTCACTAATTGAGATGAAAATTTATCACTTTGGTTCAAATTGTTGGTTCAAAATATAACTAGTTTGATGAATATTAGTGTTTTCCATGTGGAAATTGATTTTTTCAACCGAAGATTTAATTATTTTATTTTTGGTTGGAAATTTATCTTTTTTGGTTGCAGCCCTCGTGTTAGTATTCGCGAATGTGTCTGCCTGTCTGTGTGTCAGTGTGTTAGTTTGTCAGTGCTTCTGTAGATTTTTAGTTTTTCAGCACAATAATACAACAACACGTTTACAAAAAAAGAGCTACAAGTTAGTTATGAATTATTTTTTCATGGATTTTTTGGTAAAAGAACACAAGCTACAATAACATTTTATTCAACAAAATTTTTTGCCTAAGTTATATCTTTAAATTTGCTCAAGACTACTTTACGCTAGGGTGCATATTATTAGTTGGAATTGTAAAAATTAGCTTTAAAAATGCATTAAATTCATGAAAAAAATAAAATAAGTTGCAATAAAATGTCTAATAACAAATTTTCTGTTTCTCATAGGGTGCGTACTTTTTCAATAACATGAACAAGACAAATGTTTCAATACCAATGCATCTCATGAATTGTAATAATATACAAATTATTGAAATTATACGTTTTTGTAAGAAAATAATTAAATTTGCAACGAGAAATGAAGTTTCAACTGAAATTATGAATCTTTGTATAAGCAACTGAATTTTCAACAGAGTAGGTAAACTTTTTAACAAATAGTTACATTTTTCACACGAAACGAGAAAATTTGAGAATATAGATGAACCCTCTTGAGACATTTATTCACCAAAAGAGATGAATTTTCAAACCAAAATCCACATTAAAAAAAAAGAGTTTAATCATAAACAATAATCAAAATAGTAGGAAAGTGACGCAACTCAAAATAGCGGACTTCAGATAAGTATTTGTAATTTTTTTTTATCTAATCTTTTTTGGTGAAAAATGCTTTTTTTTCTATTCAACTTCTGGGATGAAACTTCAACTTCTTTTTCTTAAATTACCTTTCATCGATGAAAAATGTATCATTCTGATTCTGATTCTGATTCTTGCATATATGGTACATAATATTTCCTGTAAACCACTGCCAGAGATTAAAAATCCTATAGCACCTAAAAAGGACATTAGAAGGTGAAATCCTCCAAGTCTCACTATGATAGACCCAAGTTTCGGATCTTGCTTCGAAAAAATAATGTCCTGAGCCTTTTGATACACTGGGTGATCAAAGGTAACAAAGCACGTTTGTTGCCTAAGTTCTCCGGATTTTTCTGCTGCTGAAAAAAATTGTGTAAATAGTGTTGTATTCAGATGGCGGGGCATTAAGGAATGGTAAGCAAATGACTTCTGATTTTAAAAAACTCATTGTATCAGTTATTTGCTCAATAAATCCATTCCATTCACATATGCCTGGAAGTTCGCACTTTTTCCCGTAAATCCACATGAGATCGGTGATGGTTTGTACAATCGGAGTCTCATTCTTAATATCCTCAACTACAACGTCTTGAAAACCTGACGTTCCCATTTTTGCAAATATTTGCAATAGAGAATAACCATATCGACAGAGGACAGTAGCAGATGGAAGATCTGTTATCCTAAAGATTTGACGATCGGACGTTCCTTCCTCAGAAGGTGTTATACATCTAATATCTCCCATAGCGTGAAAAGTATTTTTTCCATCTATAGTGTTTATATGAACATCGGAATTATCGAAAGATAACTGAGAGAAACCTGTCTCAGTTTTAACATCGGGGTGAAATACGTCTGATAGTTGAGATAATAGCACGTGCTATTTATATAAATATGGTCTGCAACTGGCCGGTAGATTCTCGCTTAATCTTCATTATCAGTTCCGTGAGGAGTTTCATCAGGGTTCCTGGAATCAGTTTTTCTATATATTTCATAAAGTTATTCGGTGAAGGATAATAACCCGTGTCGTAGACGAATGACCTCGTGTCCTCAAGAATAATGGCAGCAGCAGTGCTGATTATCCTTAATTTTTCATCGCTTTGTGTCGGCTTCCTTTCGTTGTACCAAGAATCCATCAACAATTTATACCCTGTTGATTTGAAGCAAACAATCGGCATCTTACCAATGCAATTAGTGCTCGTTATTTCATCACCATATTTTTCAGTCAATTTTTTAAAAATATTTTTATCACAAGGAGAAAATTCTTTAGCCACTAAACGTAATTCTCGCAAGGAAGTCCCTTGGTTCCTTTTGGCAGAGCCCTTGATGATACGCAGAACTTGTAGTAACACGGTTGATGGTAGCGTCCTTTTTCTTTAAATAAGTCTACATCTTGAATTCGCAACCGCACCTGAAAAAATAATATGCACAAGTTTAATTTTTGAAGTAAATGTAAATTAGGGGGGTCCAATTAGAAGGTATGTTAAGCTGACGTAACCACATGTTCCAAACGAGTTGAAACCTATTTCATAATTAAGAGCTCATTTAATGCTAATTTAATGCCCAACTGCCAATTCCCGTTATTGCGAACTATGTAAATAAGGCATTGCTTAGAGGTTGGTTTTTTTTTTCTCTTGCCACAAAAATTCTTCTGTTATTTTATCATCGCAAAAGAAGCACTTCTCCTTGAACTCAAACGATGAACCGGGTAACTCTGGTAAATCTGGACATGCCACATTTGAGGGCGGAGGTATTGGTTTCGGATTTTTTTCTGCACAATTGATAATTTTTGAATTTGTGTATCACTTTCTGCATTTACTGTGGATAACAACTTTCTGCAATCCTTCAAGAATCTGCGACTTTCCGTAACTTCTCTTTTCACTCGCACTAATCAGGGTTTTAATCCCCCTTTCTCTCACTGGATCCGTATCACTAATTGATAAATTTGAGTCACAAATAAAACAATTAGCGCCAGACTCCATCATAACTTCTCCATAAGCTTCTTAGAAATATCTTAGCAATGCTTCGATGTTTTTCCATTAAATTCAGTCAAACTCCTATGTATATAATGCAACCGCAAATCCGAAAATTGAAAAAATTATTATATCCTAATGTATTTATTTAAAATAATACAGTCTATAGAAATAAGAATTAATTGCAAGCATGATACAAAATTACTAAGAATACAGAACATTTGATTTTTTTTCACGATCCCAACCTTCAAATGGGTTTTTAACTTTCAACTGCTTTTTAAATTGGCATTTGAATTAGACAACTAAATTCTATGTACTACTACATTTGCAGGAATATTACATTTTTTCGAGCCCCTATTCAATGAAATGTCTTTTTTTTTAATTTACATGTTCCCGACCTCTGACGGGGTGGCAAATCGACATTGTTCATTAGAGAAGTTCGTTTTATGTATCTGCAAAGTTTAAAAAATATTACAATCATTATGAAATGTTACCTTTAATTCAGTCCTGCTGACTGGCCTATTTGGGAAAATTTGATTATTTTGTTGACAATTCAAGTATTCCGTTGAAAACCATTATTTTTGTTTGAAACAAAGATACAAATTTGAACCTGGAACTGTTAAATTATGATTATGAAAACGATACAAGATTAACAAATTTGAATATTCCTTGAGATTGAGTGATTCTTGCCTGCGGGGGATTCCTCGATTTCTTCTCTGGTCATTACTCTAACCTCGCCGTTGACTCGACCGTTAACACTCGACGTGACTAAAACAGTTTGTCGTCCGGTTGACATGGGCTTAAGCGCATTATTTCTTCCTCTCGATAGAATTGGTATATCGCGGAGAAAAGTATGACAGATCCAAGTTGTTCATTTGTAACTTTTCTTAGGGGAAAAGAAGAACGAATGGCAGGAGGAGATCTGCATGTAGGAGGAGGAGACCTGGACCTGGCACAAAGAGAAGACTCGTCAGAAGCAGAAGGACTGACTAGAGAACCCGGAGGATGAGGTCCAGTAGGAGAAGACCCTTCAGGGATATCAGAAGGCCCGCCACGAGAAGTAACAGGAATAGGTTCGCCATTCGGCAAACAATCAAATTGTGAACTTAACTCTGCAACAAAAAACAGAGGAATCAATTTGGGGGAAAAGCTTGAAAAACATAAACGCAGGACAGTAAACTTATGCAAGACAATCCTGCAAAAAGCTTCAAAACAATAGAAGTATTTTGCCGGAAATAAGTTTCGAAGTGACATAAACTAAAAAAAAACTGCTCGTGTAACAGAATTGCATAAAAGACTTTAAACCAGCGAATGTTCCCAAAATTTAGAACAGTTCTACAACAAAGGAATGAAGGGAGAACTAGTTTTCCTTTTCCATTCTCTATCACAGATTTCGCGCATTTACGACATCAGGGTTGGCAAAACAGGACAGAGAATTCGTCATCATTGGTCCATGCCAGTAATACCAGTCGTCATAGCAACTTCACCGACCAGAGTTAACCAGCGAGCCAAACCGCCATGGTACCACCGCTCAGCCATGACAAGACAGAGTCATTCTAAATTTTAGAACGAGAAGACACTTCGTTAATTTTTAATAAAGTGCATGAATTCCCAACTGAATAATTACATTTTCTAGCGGAATATTTGAATTTTTCACTAAAAAAAAACGAATTTCAAAGAAAATAATTAAATTTTCAACAAGAGATGAACCTATCCATGTGTATCCGCCACTTAACCACGAGTATCTTTTTCTTTCCATTTTCTATCCCTATTCTACTGTTTCTATCCAAATGAATTCTTTGCTCATCCGCGGCTATCTTTTTCTATCCGCTGAGAAATCCAAAATCTTGTCTATCTTTTTCAATCCCTATCATATCATCTAGTTGAATTCTTTTCTGTCTTTTCTGAAATCTCAGATAGACCTATCTTCTTGAATCCCAGTCTTTCTATCTGAATGTGTCCACAGCTTCTCCACCTCTATCTTTTCGGATCCTAGTCTTTCTATCGACATGAATCCTCCACTTATCCATGTCTATCTTTTTTTATCTGTTAGACAATCTAAAATGTGGTCTATCTTTTTTAATATTTATTTTCCCATCTAATTGAAAACTTTTCTATCTTTTCTGAAATATAAGATAGGCCCATCTTTTTCCATTCTAATCTTTCTATTCGAATGTATCGACAGCTCGTCCACCTCCGTCTTTGTCTATCCATTATTCAATACAAAATTTTGTCTATCTTTCACAAATCGCTTTCTTCCTATCAAATTAAATTGTTTCCTTTCTTTTCTCAAACATAATTTAGCCCTGTTTTACCAACTAAACTACGGAGGGGAACAAGATTCATCATTTCTTTCTCAGCCTATTATAAGCGAACGACGACGTTACACGTGTTGTAAGAATTTATGTTTCCAATCTTATTGGGTAATTGAGCTTCCATGTTATATTTTTTTGATTTTGAGCTAGGAACGAATTTTTTCAAAACTGAGAATCACCATTTTGGTTCCACAGTAGTAGAAAAAGAAACGTCATTCAATTCATAATTTAAACTATTTTGAGACAATTTTATTATTTTGTCAAGAGTTAAAGTATTTCTTCAAAGAAGCATCATTTTTGGTAAAAAAAAGACATTAATTTGAACTGGGGATTGTTCTATTCGGATTATGGAAGAACAGATGTTACGAACGATTCAAATTGTGACGAAATCTCACTTGCAAGTGGGATTTTTCAAAATTGCCTCCTTCTGGGTTTTACTATTTTTTTGAAAATTCTTCTTTTTTGTTCTGGTAAAAATGATCTTTTTTACTGAATATTCAACTTTTTCAATTAGAGATAAAAACGTATAGTTTGCAGTTCGAAATTCAACTATTTGTTTAGAAATTAGTGTACATTTTTTCCAAATTCGTCTTCTCCGTAAAGCTATAAGCTATTGAATTTGCTGTCAGGAATTCTTGCTTTTGTTATTTTAACATTTAGGGTTGAAAATCCTACCCTTCTCGAAGAAATTCATCATTTTGGAATGAAAATTTGATTATTTGTTTTGAAGTGTCACTTTTTTCTCTCAAATTTCCTTTTTTTTTAATCATAATTAGATAATTTTGTTGATGACTTGACCATTTGATTCTAGGTTGATTTTCTTTTGAATTCGCCTTTTTTGCTTTATGGTTCAACTATTTGGTCGCGAATGCAACTGTTCAAATGCAAATGAATTTTTGTTGCTCAAAATCCAACTATTTGGTTGGAAGAGCAACTATTTTTGGATGAAGATCCATCTTTTTTGTTTAAAAATTCAATTATTTTGTTGATCATTCAATCATTTTATATGAAAGTCATCTGTTCCGGTTGTAATAACAAAAAAAATTTAAGACTGGAATAGTTTTATTCTGATTATGAAAAATTCGCTGTTGATAATGATACAAGATTGAAATGCTGGTCTTTGAATAATAATGCTTAGGGAGAAGGAAAAATTAGTAGTGGGAAGGTCAGGGAAACATCAAAGAATTTCGTGAATGAAGCTTTGCAGCCACCCTAATATTTTAGGTTTACATTATGCAAAAAATGCCACTGATGTTGTGGGCTACTTTTCGTTTACTTTTCGTCGTCTACTTTTATTATTCGAAAATTCCTTGAGATTGGGCGATTGCTGCCCAAGGGAGATTCTTCGATTTCTTCTCTTGTCATCTCCTCAACTTCGCGAGGAAAAGTGTATCTTCGAATTTTGAATCGCCGGTTCGGATTCGTGTGTGGAATAAGCCGAGCAGATCTAAGTTCTTCATTTGTAAATTCACCTAGGTGGAGGAAAGAACGAGTGGCAGGAGGAGATCTGGACCTGGCGCGAAGAGAGGATGCTGCAGAAGGAGGAGACCTGACCGGAAAACCTGGTTGAGGTATGGCAAGAGAAAGAGACAAGTCGAGAGAAGAATGTCCGCCACAAGGAACACCATGAATAGAGTTGCCATCAGGCGAACGATCGAACGGTAAACTCAACTCTGCAACAAGAAACAGAGGACTCAATTTGGGAAAATGAGCTTCATAAACATAAACTCAAGAACAGTTAGCTTGTGTAACAAAAATGCAAAGAAAGACTTTAATTTAGCGAAATAGGTTTTGAACAATTAGTGTAATTGGCTCATTAAAAACAGTTCTACAACAAAGTTTATATATTTTTTGAATTAAAAATTCAACTAATTGATTGAAAATTCACGTATTTTATTGAATTATGTATTTTTGTAGAAACTACTCGGTTTTCGGTCGCTACCGTATTCAGGGCCTCAAAGCATTCCCATACCAATGGCGACGTGGTCGTTGTTCCACTAAAGGCCAATGTATCAGCCCTGCTCTTTGAGCAGATACGGATGTTTCTTTTATTATCATACTCTTTTGCCTTGTAGGCGCACTGGAGTATGGCCATAATCTCAGATTGTAGAACTGTGGCGTAGGACCTCATCTCGATTGTGAAGCTCATTCGATTTCTTCTACGATATACACCGGCTCCTGCATTCTCCTCGTTCTCGGAGCCATCTGTAAACCAGTTGTCTCCATCACCGACAGGTGCGCGTCGCCGTCAATCCATTCCTCCCTTGTGGAGAGGCTCACTCGATACTTCTTGCCGAAGAGGTGGCGAGTAACCATTTTGTCCTGGGCTCTGGACCTATTGGTGCCCCCAGTGCCAACGTGAGTGTCCACTTCGAGGCTCCAGTGACGCCTCTCAATATCTGTCTTCTGATCCTTCCCAATCGAGAATTCACAGTGGACAGGCGACCCTGCTCCACCAGACCACCGCTGGATGGGTTAGTCTGGGTAACAGCTTCTTATTCAGAATGACTCCCGAATATTTAGCTCGTTCTTTGATTTGCGGTTGTTCTCCAAGTTTCAATGTACTCGTTGTTCCCCACTTGTTCCTTCTGGTGAAGACAACCGCGTCTGTCTTACTCGGATTAACCGATCAACTAATTTTTTTGCACCATGAATCCACTATCGTCGGTGCATCCCGAGTTAATGGTTCCACGTAGAGTGGCATCGCCCTTGCTCGTAGTAAGATTCCTTTTGGCCAACATGTGGCACGTCAATTTCATGACTGCATAGACACACCATGTGTAATCATGGCCGCCCTGATCACCTCTCCGGAGGTGTTATTGAAGGATTCTTCGATTTCCATGAAGGTTCCAATCGCGAGGCCTTTCTCCTCCAGTTGACTCCCAACTAGGTTCACTGCTTCACTTTGGGCCTTCTCCGTCGAGTGACCAGCCCTGTAGTCGAGTTGCTCCTTGTGGAGTGGCCTACATAGCAAGACCTTATCGCGGATATATCTATCCACAAGTCTTTCCACTGTTTGTAATGGGAAAGGTGTTAAGCTGATGGGCCGGAAATCTCTGGATCAGGCCCAATTGATCCTACCTGCTTCCGGAATAAAGAATCCTCTCGTACCCATCCATGTCACTAGCGGCCCTACGATGATCTCTCCAGCCCTCTGTAGGAGAACTGGATATATGCCACCTGGTCCGGGAGATTTGTAAGGACTGAAAGATTTCAGAACCCACCTGACCCGGGCGGGGATAACAATCTCATTGGCCAGCCTCCTTTTCGGGTCCAGTTGGAGCGCAGGCGACTTTGTTTGCCTCAGAGGTGTCGTCCCCTTTTCTCCAAACCTTAAAAAGCCCGGGAAATGTGCCTTGATTAGGTGAGCCAAGGTGTCCCCATCCGACTGTGAGTATCCCCCTCCGGGCAATTTCAGATTGCCGAGAATAGCGTTTGGATTTCGAGAAAGCAGCTCATTCAGTCTAGCCGCCTCAGGTCTCTTCTCGGTGTCTGTGCAAAAGTTGGTCCAGCTCTCCTGCTTTGCTCTACGTATTGTATCCCTGTATTCGTCCCTCATCGTTGTGAATGGCGTCCACAGTTCCTCCTTTTTGCCAGTACTGGCACGCTCTGGTTTCCCTGCGAAGCTCTACGAGGTCCCCATTCCACCAATGTGTTTTCCTAGCCTTTGGGATTCTTGTAGGTCGACAATTACTTTCATAAGGGGCTTTGATGGCTTCAGTGAAAGTTTTGGCTGCCAACTCTCCAGGATATCCACGTCTCGAATTGAACTGGGAACCTCTGAAAATGCTCTCCTTAGTTCCGTGGAAAACTGATCCCATTCCGTTCTTCTTGGATTTCTGATCTCCTTAGGGCTAGCGGGTACAACGGATTCCAACACGAACTCTATCTGTGAGTGATCTGAGAGAGTGGGTTCATGCGGAACCCTCCGATTCTAGATATCACCCCTAAAACTACTGGTGCAGAGACTGATGTCAATGTTCTCCTCCCTGAACGAACTACGGAACTTCGGGGTGTTCCCCGTGTTAAGAATATCGGAATCAGTGATGATTAGGTATTCTAGTAGGTCATTACCTCTTCAGCTAATCTCCGTGCTTCCCCAAAAACTATGGTGGGAATTAGCATCGCATCCCAGCAGAAGAGGAATACCCTTTACCTTACAATATTCCACCAGTGTACGTACCTCCACTGGTGGGTTGATATCGCTGGAAAATAAGCTGATCCCAAAATTAGCCTCCCTATTCCTTTGAGATCCGTGGCTATCACCATTAGGTCTCTCGAACATAGTTGAGCAGCGACACAGTGTTAACTCCCTTCGCCAGTATGCAGGCCCTTGGTTGGGCCACCTTGAGGTCCCTGTAACAAAAAATACCAGCCCCCCCCCCTCCGTTAATCCTCTTAGGGTATTTCGAGCTAACCATGGTTCTTGGATTAGCGAGATACCTGTGTCCCTCGCAACAATGTCCCTTCGCAGAACTGCAGAGGCGCCTTTGCTGTCATGCAAGTTAACCTAGGTCATGGTTAGACCAGGAGCAGTCATTTAGGTCTGCTCTCGATCTTCCTCCGCCTCACCAGACTCCTCCTGTCCGGGACTCAGGAATCTGCACGACTAGGAAATGCCTAGTGCCTAGTGTCCTCTTCCTGAGGCCTAACGTGCCTAACGATTCGCCAGAACGTTGTCTTAAGTGAGGGGTTGAATGTCTCGAACCGACGCAGCACCTCAGACGGGTCTCCCAGTTTGCCCGGGAACCACGCCGTAGCCCTCACCATCTTCTGGAGCGACTCAGCCGCACCCACTTCGAGAGATGCACCTTCCCACGACTCTGTCTCGACCTCTCGTTTGAGTAGCCAAGCTTTAGCCGCTAGGTCGGCTTCACAAATATAAGGACCCCTCCCCTGCAGGAGTATGTCACGAATCTTGGCAACTGATCTGTGGACACCCTTTCGAGCGACCTTTCGAGCCGCCTTGTGCCTTTTCAAAGGCTTAGCCACCTCCGGCGGGGTGCCATCTGAGCCCCTACCTCTCTTCTGGGCCTCAATGTTGGATGTCGAATCTGTAGCTGCCAACGTTCTAGCCTCCGCAGCTGATCTACTAGCCTGCTGCGCTTGCTTCCTCAGTCTCTTTTTCTGGGAGCCGCTGAAGCGTCTTCTCTTATTGGGGGACCGATTGGCCTCTCTCAATACCATATCCTCGTTCAGAGGGACTGTCAATCTCACAGCCTGCGAGGGAGCTGGGGGCACATCCGTCACCGTAATTTGGTTTGCCGGAGAGATAGATGGGGAGGAAAGTGTATTTTAGTATTTTAGAACCGTTAAGGCCCAACCCCTCTCCCTCCTCCGCCACCTCCCTTTCCTCTACGTTATCTTTTTCTGTATTCTGCATGTTCATTTTTATCCCACAAGAAGCTAGGGAAACGAAGGTCCGCCCCTGCAAAGCCCTGCATGCAGGGGTACGACTACTCACTCGGGACGTCATCCGGTGTCCCCGAGAGGCCGTGAGGACACCTTCCTAACCTCTAGATACCAGAGTGCCATTAGCACGATTACACTACACTCACGGCTTAGCGGGGTGGTCACATTGAGTGACATACTCAATGTTCAATTATCCGCTTGCAGACCACCATAGCCTCGGCCCAGGGATCCAGAAGGCCCGTGTTAGCTAGGCTCTTAGACCCTTCTGCCATACGGTAATCACCCATGTTAGGAGAGCCCGCTTATAGGGATCATTTTCCTCTCACCTGGAAGAGACCGTTTATTGGGATCCTTTCATTCATATCCATACGCATACAGGCCAAGGTCCTTTTGACTGGTGGGACAATAAATGCAGGGTATGTGAAGATAGGATAGAGTAGACTGTAAGAAAATAAAGGAAAAGGGGGAATGAAGAAAGAAGAACTCATCAGGAGAAAGAGAAAGCACAAAAGAATGAAGAAGGAAAAAATACAGAGGGAGAAAGAAAAGACAATGGAAGAAATAGAGAAAGCGGTAAGGAAAAGGGGAGATGAAAAAAAAGAACTCAACAGGAGAAAGAGAAAGCACAGAAGAATGGAGAAGGAAAAAATACAGAGGGAGAAAGAAAGGTCCATGGAAGAGATAGAGAAAGCGGTAAAGGAAGGAAGAGGGTGGGAAGCGATAAACAGGGAAAGAGAAGGAAGAAAGGGCATAAATAAATAAACTGAGATGAGAGAGTAGACAAAGTATTTCAAGGATCTGTTAGGGGATGTGGAAAATAGGGTAAATGGAGAAGGAAGAAGAACGGAAGTTGGGTATGGTAGAACCGTTGATTAAAAAAAGAGACGGCAAACGGCTGGAAGAATACGGATGTATAAGAAAAGAGAAGTATACCACACAAGCAAGCGAGTCTCAGGAAAGGGACGGGGACCATAGACGGCATCTACGTGCTCAACTAGTTAGTTAATAGGAACCTAGGGCGTAAGAAAGGAAAGTTATTAGCTCCATTTGTTGATTTTGAGGCAGCTTTCGACACCGCTAACAGGAGGGTATTGCGGAAAGCCATGGAAGAAAAAGGAGTAGACGAAGGTTTAATATAGAGGATGAAAGAAATATTTGTGGAAAATGAGATGAGCATGATGATAGGAGGAAAGAATGGAGAGAAAGTCTGGCCAAGAAGGGCGCTCAGACAAGGGTGCCCGTTTAGTCCACTTCTATTCAGTGTTCTTCTAGCAGACTTAGAGAAGATCATGAAGAGGAAGAAAAGAAGGGATAATATTAGGAACAGGGAAAGCTTCGAAAATGAATGAAAGATCAACAGCGTGGGGAGGAGAAGCAGAAATGCAGAAGCTCCTGTACGAGAGGTTACGGATAAAGAGAGTAGGGGCAAAATGAATAAAAGATTAAATTCGTACTTATTTTGGACAAACTGAAATGATCATTTAAAAAAATGGCAATAATAATGGAATGAGGATTGAAGTGCGCAATTTCTCATTCGCGTATAGTTGAAAAAGTTTACATCAAATTACAGATACATTATATTATTATATTCACCAATAGAATTGAGGATAATAGCCAAAGACAAGACGAGAGTAGAAACAGTCCTCATCTTGCCTATTCAGAGGAAAAGTTAATTAGTGTTTCAATGAAGATTTGGATTAACAACTCAACTATTGAATATTTCAGTTCTTCATCAGATTATACAGTACATTTTATATTCGTTACCGCCGAGATAATCGGCGACAACCTTGTTCTGCTTAGATATTTGCATTTCATTAGTGTGATTTTAGAGGAAACAAGGTAATTACTAAATTTGTCGAAAATGATATAAGAATTTATATACTTATTCAAATTTAGGCGCAATACACCTTTAAAAATGGAACATTCAATTTTATCAGAGATTTTTTGTCAAATTTCATTCTCCTTAATTAGAATGAAAATTATTTTATAAAATTTCTGTTGGAGTACATACTTTTGCCTATGAAAAGATCCATTGAATTTAAAATAAGTGGAGTTCATAATAAAAACTGTCCCTTTGATGAAATCTTTTTGACTTAATTAAGTACGTGTTATTATATTGTCCCATCTATTTTAAAATGGCCTGTTTAACTAATTCAAGGGGTATACTTGGGACCATTGCAACAACCTTGAAAGAAATCATTACATGGTCATCAGGAACAGTTTTTTGAATAATAATTTTTTGGAATTCCCAGCTATTTTTGATATCGTATTTTGAAGTTTTAATGAAGTCTTTGAGTGTCAAATTGAAGTTTCGTTCTGAAAATTCCCTGAGAGTGTTAATAGTTGAAATGACTATTCTCAAAGGATAGCGACAGAGATGGTAATGAAGCAATCTTAGTGCCACATTGTGCTTCCGGATGCAGGTCGTTTCCGCATGAGTTGGACAACTAGATAGTATGTGTCCTAGATGCTCGAGGTGTGCATGACACGCTCTGCATGTGACTGTATGCTGAATTGGAAATGACACCTTCTTGACGCTCCAAAATGAATACCACTGTGCCCGACTTCAATCCGGGTAAATTGAGGAAAGCAAATATCAGCTCATACGAAACCGACTGATCATTCACATTTCTTTGAAAGATGCCGTGCATTTGGCTCAACCCTGATATTGAAGTCAAGACTGAGTGTTCCAGCAGCCTCTTCCGCTACTTTGTACAGAAATACTCCTTTGCCCACTTCTTCGAGCTTCCAGGCCATTTTAAGAAGAGAGTCTCGTCCATTCGCGACTATATGTGCTGTACCCAGAATATTCCTGTTATGATAATATTTAAGATTCCAATTCACAATTATATTTATTTTCAAAATTTACTATCATAATCCAGACACATAGTAACTCACTTTTTCCAAAATTTCTAACTGGAAAGCTTCAAATTGTGACGAATTCTGACTTGCAAGTGGGATTTTTGAAAATTCCCTTCTTCAAAATCAAAATTGGAATTCTTCACCGAAATCTCTGCTCTGAATGAGAATTATGTTATATCAATCTTTTATCACATCAGTCACGTTGGTTGTAAGTTTGACGATTTTGTTGAAAATTTTTCTTTTTTGTTGTTGTAAAAATTATCTTCTTTACTCAATATTCAACTTTTTCAATAAGAGTTAAAAACGTATAGTTTATCGTTGGAAATTCAACTATTTGTTTAGAAATTAGTGTACATTTTTTCCAAATTCGTCTTCTCCGTAAAGCTATATACTATTAAATTTGCTGTCAGGAATTCGTATGCTTCTGTCATAAATTCAACATTTTGGGTTGAAGATTCCACCCTTTTCTAAGAAATTCATCATTTTGGATTGAAAATTTGATTATTCGTTTGGGAAGGTCACTTTTTTTTCTCAAATTTTCTCTTTTTTCAGTCATAAGTAGATCATTTTATTGATGATTTAACCACTTCATTCTAGGTTCATTTTCGTTTGAATTCGCCTTTTTTGCTTTAGGGTTCAACTATTTGGTCGTGAATACAACTGTTCAAATGAAAATTAATTTTTGTTGTTCAAAATCGAACTATTTGGTTGGAACAGCAACTGTTTTTGGATGAAGATCAATCTTTTTTGTTTAAGAATTCCATTATTATTTTGTTAAAAGCTTAACTCTTGGAATAAAAATTTGACTATTTTGTTGGAATTTAAGTATTTTGTTGATGATTCAATTATTTTATATAAAAGTCATCTTTTTTGGTTGAAATAAAAAAAGAAATTTCAAACTGAAATGGTTTTATTCTGATTATGAAAGATTCGCTGTTGAGAATCATACAAGATTGAAATGCTGGTCTTTGAATAATAATGCATAGGCAGATGGAAAAATTGGTAGTGGAAAGGTCAAGGAAAAATAAAAAATATCGTCAACGAAGTTCTGCAGCCATCATAATATTTAGGGTTTACATTATGCTGAAAATGCCACTAATGTTGTGGACGGAAGTCGTCTACTTTTCTTATTCGAAAATTCCTTGAGATTGGGCGATTGCTGCCTAAGGGAGATTCCTTGATTTCTTCTCTTGTCATCTCTTCAACCTCGCCGCTGTTCATGTTAATTTTAACCCGTTTTTGATTGACAGTATACATGCCACGAAGAAGTCTATAATTTTCCGCTATTATTGCAAAAACCTCACTATTGGACGTTGATAATACAGTTTGTCGTTCGGTTGGCATAGGCACAAGGGTATTATTTCTTCCTCTCACTTGAATTTGTGCATCGCGAGGAAAAGTGTATCTTCGAATTTTGAATCGCCGGTTCGGATTCGAGTGTGGAATAAGCCGAGCAGATCTAAGTTCTTCATTTGTAAATTCACCTAGGTGGAGGAAAAAACGAGTGGCAGGAGGAGACCTGGACCTGGCGCGAAGAGAAGATCCTGCAGCAGCAGGAGACCTGGACCTGGCGCGAAGAGAAGATTCTGCAGGAGGAGGAGACCTGACCGGAACACCCATTTGAGGTATCGCAAGAGAAAGAGACAAGTCAAGAGAAGAATGTCTGCCACGAGGAACACCATAAATAGAGTCGCCATTAGGCGAACGATCGAACTGTAAACTCAACTCTGCAACAAGAAACAGAGGACTCAGCTCGGAAAAATAAGCTTCATAAACATAAACTTAAGAACAATTATCTTGTGTAACAAAAATGCAAAGAAAGCCTTTAATTTATCGAAATATGTTTCGAACAATTAGTGTAATCGGCTCATTAAAAACAGTTCTACAACAAAGTAAAAAAAGGTACAAAATGTTTTCCTTCTGTATTATCTCCCAAAGACTTCATACTCCTTTCTCTATTTACCTCTATTCCCCTTTTTTGCACCTTTGTAAAGAATTCCCCTTTTCCCCATTCACTCGTTTTTCGCTTCAGTGCTAACTGAATGAATAGAAAAAAATATTAACCTTGAACTATTTTGGTTCAAACCTAAGTATTTGGTTGAAAAGTCTTGTATTGTATTTTGGTTGAGAATAAATCTTTTTGGTTTGAAACTTTTATGCTTTGGTTGAATTTTTTTCTTCATTATGAAAATCTTTATTGGTTGACAATTCAAGCCTTTTTTCAAAAATTCTTCGTTTTCTTTCAAAACGTCATCTCTTGGTAGAAATTATGTCTTGATTGGTCAAACATGAAACTAAAATATTCAACGGAGTTGAACATTTATGCCTTTGCTTGGAAATAGAACTATTTTGTTGAAAATTCTTCTTCTTTTTTACGAATTATCATTTCCCTATTGAAAATTCTGACGTAGTATACCACGTCGTAAACGACGTAATAAGCGACGTCGTATACTGCGCCGGAAATTGGGATAGTATACGACGTAGTATACAACGTAGTATACGACGTAGTATATTGCGTAGTCTACTACATCGTATACTATCCCAATTTCCGGCGTAGTGTACGGCGGTGTGTACGAAAAGTAAACGACGTAGTAAACGGCGTCGTAAACGACGTTGTATACTATGGCGGAAATTGGGATAGTATGCGACGTAGTAAACTACGGCGTATACTACGTGGAAAACTTCGCCGTATACTACGTAGCAAACTACGACGGATACTACGTCGTATACTATCCCAATTTCCGGCGTAGTATACGACGTCGTATACTACGTCGTATACTATGTCGGAATTTTCAATAGAGTTTAGTTGAATATTAAACTATTCTGTTGACAATTCATTCTTTCAGATTCTAAGCACACATATTCACTTGTAAATGCAACTCATTGTTTAATAACGTTTTTATTTTTCTGGCAATTATCATTTGATTCGAAAATTCAACAATATCATTTCTTGTGAAAGTTTATATATTTTTTAAATTCAAAATTCAACTAATTGGTTGAAAATTGACGTATTTTATTTAATGATGAATTTTTGTATAAACGAAATCCTATATGTTAGAAATGCATCTTTTTTGTGGAGAGTTAAGCTCATTGGTTGCAAGTTTCCCTATTTATTTAGAGAAGTTGTAGGCCCCGGAAGCTTCGATCATGGTTTCTTGAAAAAACGAGTCCCAAAGCTACTGGAACGTGTACGTCATCCGCTTATGCTCCTTCTGCCCTAGCAAGTGCAAGCAAGAGCGGGAAATTTACGCGTGATAACATCGGGCAACACTGTTCCTTGGATTTAGGTCTCTAGCCGCGGATGACCTTACGCGGCAGACAAGACAGTTGGAGATGAAGGTTTCACCTCTGGATACTTTTTTAGAGCTACTAATCTTTTCAGAATTTAAGAGAAACAGTGTTGACGGACCAGATGGAGTGATACCAGGAGAACAGCCTTTTGCATCCGGTTCGCGATGAAATGAGCCTGACGCTGGCAAGCCGGAATCTTGTTGAGTTGGCTAATAAATGAAGCTTTCATACCTCCAAGGCAGCCGATTATGAGAATTACAAGACGGACTTTGTAGCCTTGGTATAGCCTACTCAGCTCGAAAAGAAGTGCTTTATATTTTGCCCGTTTTTCTCCCTCCTTTGCCGTGATATTATCATCGGCTGGTGCCGAGAATTCAATCACGTAAATGATCTTGTTCTTCAGATCTTGGAGGGCAATGTCAGGCTTCGTAGCACTGATACGTTGAGTGGTGGAGAATGAGAAATTCCAGTAGATCTTACACTGATCATTCTCCACAACTGACTCGAGTTCCCCTTAGGCGTATGGCAAGACGGGCAATAGATCAACACCATAGAAATGCCTAAGATGGTAATATATCACTTTTAGAACTGCTTTGTGTCTCTCTATGTACTCTATGTATTATTTTCTGTATTATTGTATTATTTGTCCAGAGATCCATAGCACACTAACTCGGTTTTCGGTCGCTAACGTATTCAGTCATACTCTTTTGCCTTGTAGGCGCACTGGAGTATGGCCATAATCTCAGATTGTAGAACTGTGGCGTATGACCCCATCTCGATAGTGAAGCCCATTCC
This sequence comes from Andricus quercusramuli, assembly GCA_932178445.1. Classification (NCBI taxonomy): domain Eukaryota; kingdom Metazoa; phylum Arthropoda; class Insecta; order Hymenoptera; family Cynipidae; genus Andricus; species Andricus quercusramuli. The sequence continues at coordinate 5,168 of CAKNXH010000262.1, read as the reverse complement.
ATTTCTTTTACGATATACGCCGGCGCCTGCATTCTTCTCGTCCTTGGAGCCATCTGTCAACCAGTTTTCTTCATCACTGGGCAGGTGTGCGTCGCCGTAAACCCATTCCTCCTTTGTGGAGAGGCTAACTCGATACTTCTTGTCGAAGAGGTAGCAAGTAACCATTTTGTCCTGGGCCATAAACCTATTGGTGCCCCCAGTGCCATCGTGAGTGTCTATTTCGAGGCTTCAGTTACGCCTCTCAAAATCAGTCTCCTGATGCTTCCCAATCGAGAATTCACAGTGGACAGGTAGACCCTGCTCCACCAGACCACCGCGTCGCTACTAACTTGTTTTCCAGGTGCTCGTTCCAAAACAGCTTCTTATTCAGAATGACACCTGGATATTTGGCTCGTTCTTCAATTTGCAGTTTTTGTCCTCCAATTTTCAATATATTCGTGGTTCCCCACTTGTTCCTTCTGGTGAAAACAACCGCGTCTGTCTTACTCGGATTAACCAATAAACCAGTTTTTTTGCACCATGAATCCACTATCGTCAGTGCATCCCGAGTCAATGGTTCGGCATAGAGTGGCAGAGTGGCCCTTACTCGTAGTTAGATTTCTGTTGGCCAACATGTGGCACGTCCATTCCATGACTGCAATAGGCCAACCACGTGTAATCATGGCCACCCTGATCACCTCTCCAGATGTGTTATTGAAGGCTCCTTCGATGTCCATAAAGGTTCGAATCGTGAGGCCTTTCTCTTTCTGCTGACTTCCAATTGGGTTCACTGCTCCACTGTGAGCCGTCTCCGTCGAGTGACCAGCCCTGTAGTCGTGTTGCTCCTTATGGGCTGGCCTACATAACAAGACCTTATCGCGGATTTATCTATCCACAAGTCTTTCCACTGTTTTTAGTAGGAAAGATGTTAGGCTGATGGGCCGGAAATCCCTGGGTGAGTCCTAATTGATCCTACCTGCTTCCGGAATAAAGAATTCTCTCGCACCCGTCCATGCCGTCGAGACATATCCCAACGTCAGACTAGCCCTAGCTTTGATTTGTAAGGACTGAAAGATTTCAGAACCCAGCTGACCCTGGCCAGCCACCGTTACGGGTCCAGTTGGGCCGCAGGCGACTTTGTTTGCCTCTGAGGTGCCGTCCCCTTTTCTGCCAACCTTGAAAAGCCCGGGAAATGTGCCTTGATTAGGTGAGCCAAGGTGTCACCGTCCGACTCTGAGTATCCCCCTCCGGGCAATTTCAGAGTGCCAAGAATAGCGTTCGGATTTCGAGAAAGCAGCCTATCCAATCTAGCGGTTCCTTCATTTTGCCAGTACTGGCACGTCTGAACCTCTCTCTGGTTTCCCTGTGAAGCTCTACGAGGTCCCCATTCCACCAATGTGTTTTCCCAGCCTTTCGGACTCTTGTAGGTCGACAATTACTTGATAAGCAGCTTTGATGGCTTCCGTGAAAGTTTTGGCTGCCATCTCTCCAGGATATGCACGTCTTGAATTGACCTGGAAACCTCTGAAAATGCACTTCTCAGTTCCGTGGAAAACTGATCCCAGTCCGTTCTTCTTGGATTTCTGATCTATTTAGGGCTAGCAGGTACAACAGATTCCAACACGAACTCTATCTGTGAGCGATCTGACCGAGTGGGTTCATCTGAAACCCTCCGAATCTAGATATCATCCCTAAAACTACTGGTGCAGAGAGTCATGCCAATGATTTTCTCCCTGACTTCGGGGTGTTCCCCGAGTTAAGAATATCTGAATCAGTGGTGATTAGGCATTCTAGTAGGTAATTACCTCTTCCGTTAATCTACGTGCTGCCCCACAAACTATGGTGGGACCTTGAGGTTCTTGGATTAGCGAGATACCTATGTGCCTCGCAACAATGTCCCTCCGCAGAACTGCAGAGGCGCCTTTGCTGTTATGCAAGTTGATCTGGGTCATGATTAGACCAGCAGCAGTCCTCTTTCTGATGCCTATTGTGCCTGATGATTCACCAGAACGCTGTCTTAAGTGAGGGGTTGAATTTCTCCAACCGATGCGACGCGACGTAGCACCTCAGACGGGTCCCCCAGTTTGCCCGGGAACCACGCCGTAGCTCTCAACAGCTTGCGGAGCAACTTAACCCCACCCACCTCGAGAGATGCACCTTCCTACGACTCTGTCCCGAACTCTGGTTTGAGAAGCCAAGCTTTAGCCGCTATGCCGGCTCCATAAATACGAGGACCCCTCTCCTGCAGAAGGATGTCACGAATCTTGGCAATTGATCTGGGGACACCCTTTCAAACGCCCTCCAAGTATCCTCCCTGAAGATCTCGTACTGCTCTGTAGTGAGCAACAAGTCCGGGTAGTTGGCTTCGGCCGAGCGATCGTCAGTTCAACTTCCGACGACTCTCTGTTCGTCGGCTGTGGGGCCGCCTTGTGCCTTTTAAAAGGCTTAGCCACCTCCGGTGGGGTGCCCTCTGAACCCCTACCTCTCTTCTGGGCCTCAATGTTGGATGTCGGCCCTGTAGCTGCCGACGTATCAGCCTCCGCAGCTGCTCTACTAGCCTGCTGCGCTTGCCTCCTCAGTCTCTTTTTCTGGGAAACGTTGAAACGTCTTCTCTTATCGGGGGATCCATTAGCCTCTCTCAATACCATAGACTCGTTCAGAGGGACTGTCAATCCCACAGCTTCTGAAGGAGCTGAGGGCACATCCGTCACCTAAATATGGCTTGCCGGAGAGACAGATGGGGAGGAGAAGGTTAGGTTAGACCCGTTAAGGCCTAACCCCTCTACCCCCTGCGTCACCACCTTTCCTTCTTCTTTTACATTTTCGGTATTTTGCATGTTCATTTTGATCCCACAAGAAGCTTGGGAAATGAAGGTCCGCCCCTGGAGAGCCCCGCATGAAGGGATAAGACTACTCACTCGGGGACGTCCTCCGGTGTCACCGAGAGGCCGTGAGGACACCTTCGTAACCCCTAGAAGCCAAAGTGCCATGAGCACGATCACTCTAAATTCACGGCTTAGGGGGGTGGTCACGTTGAGTGACATACTCAATGTTCAAATATCCGTTTGCAGACAACCATAACAAACGGTTGCTATGTGGGCCGCAGGTCATTCCTGTGCCGATTACAAAACTATAAATTAGTCCGACAGGGGCCTCGAGCCAGGGATCCAGAAGGCCCGTGTTAGCTAGGCTCGTACACCCTTCTACCATACCGTAATCACACATCTTGAGAGAGCCCGCTTATAGGGATCCTCTTCCTCTCACCCAGGAGAGACCGTTTATAGAAATCCTTTCATTCATATCCATACGCATGCAGGCCGAGGTCCTTCTGACTGGTGGGAAATAAATGCAGGGTAAATGAAGATAGGGTAGAGGAGACTATAAGGAAATGAAGGAAAAGGGGGAATGCAAGAAGAAGAACTCAAAAGGAGAATAAGAAAGCACAGTAGAATGGAGAAGGAAAAAATACAGAGGCAGAAAGAAAGGTCCATGGAAGAGATAGAGAAAGCGGTAAAGGAAGGGAGCGAGTGGGAAGCAATAAACAGGGAAAGAGAAGGAAGGGCATACATAAATAAACTCAGATGAGAAAGTAGACAAAGTATCACAAGGATCTGTTAGGGGATGTGGAAAATAGGGTAAATGGAGAAGGAAGAAGAACGGAAGCAGGGGATGCGAATAGCGCAAAAACGAGATTAGTAGAGAAGAGATGGACGAGTCGATTGCAAGGCTGGAAAGAAACAAGGCCACAGGGCAGGCTTACTTGGAAAATGAGGAATTGAAATACAAAGGATTGGGGCTAGTAGAGTCTTCGATTAAAAAAGGAGACGGCAAACGGAAGTCCGGCCAAGAAGGGCGCTCAGGCAAGGGTGCCCGTTTAGTCCACTTCTATTCAGTGTTCTTCTAGCAGACTTAGAGAAAATCATGGAGAGGAAGAAAAGGAGGGATAATATTAAGAACAGGCAAAGATTTGAAAATGAATGGAAGATCAATAGCGTTATGGTAGAGTTGGTTGAGGAGTTTGGCTACCTATGATTTTGGTTTGAAACGAGAGTAGGAAGCGAGCTGCAGGTGAGAAAAAGATTAGAATGCGCGAGTTAAGTGATGAGTCAAGTATGGAATATAGGTGAGAGAAGGTTCAAGAACGACTGGAGGATGAGAGTGTGGATTCTCAATAGGCTAGTATGCTCAGTTTTAAGCTATGGAGTGGAGATTTGAAGTTGGAAAAAGAATAAGATAGTGGAAAGTCTGCTAGTGTATGCTAGTATACTGAGGGAAGAAATAGGATGGGAAAAAATCATTGTCTGGCAACTGAAAAAAGCCCGGAATTTCTAAAAGAAACTAAGAGGTGGAGGGAGAAGAAGAAATAGACAAGCTTGTGCACGAGAGGTTATGGATAAAGAGAGGAGGGGCAACATGGCTAAAAGGTTAAATTCGTACTTATTTTGGAAAAAACTCAAATGATATTTTTAAAAAATGGCAATGATAATGGAATGAGGATTGAAGTGAACAAATTCTCATTTGCGTATGGTTGAAAAAATTTACATCAAATTACAGATACATTATATTATTATATTCACCAATAGAATTGAGGATAACAGCCAAAGACAGGACGAAAGTAGAAACAATCCTCATATTGCCTATTCACAAGAAAGGCTAATTAGTGTTTCAATGAAGATTTGGACCAACGACTCAACTAATGAATATTTCAGTTCTTCATCAGATTATACAGTACATTTTATATTCGTTACCGCCGAGATAATCGGCGACAACCTTGTTCTGCTTAGATATTTGCATTTCATTAGTGTGATTTTAGAGGAAACAAGGTAATTACTAAATTTGACAAAAATGATGTAACAATTTATATACTTAATTAAATTTAAGCGCAATACACCGTTGAAATGGAAAAATAAATTTTAACAGAGACTGTTTGTCAAATTTCATTCTTCTAAATTAGAATGGAAATTATTTTCTAAAATTCCTGTTGTAGTACCAAACTTTTGCCTATGAAAAGATCCATTGAATTTGAAATAAGTTGAGTTCATAATAAAAACTGTCCCTTTGATGAAATCTTTTTGACTTAATCAAATACGTATTTTTATATTGTCCCATCTATTTTAAAATTCAAAAACGTTCAAAGAAATCATTACATGGTCATCAGGAACAGTTTCTTTAATAATAATTTTTTTTTT
>CAKNXH010000261.1:133266-153399 GCA_932178445.1 Andricus quercusramuli | reverse complement strand
GGAGGAGATCTGGACCTGGCAGCAGGAGATATGGATCTGGCAGGAGGAGATCTGGACCTGGCAGGAGAAGATATGGATCTGGCAGGAAGAGATCTGGATCTGGCTGGAGAAGATATGGATCAGGCAGGAGGAGATCTGGATCTGGCACGAAGAGATGATCCCGCATGAGGAGGTGACTTGACCGGATAACTCGAATGAGGCGTGGCAAGAAAAAGCGACAAATCAAGAGAAGAATGTTCACCACGAGGAACACCAGCTGTTTGGTCTCTGAAAACGTTTGCCGAATGTCAACCTTTCAAAAGTCATCCGGTCATCATCAGGAATTTTGGAAAATAATTTGAATTCTGATTCAGGAGAATGGAATTTCAAGACAAAATCTTCGTTGGAATTGAGAATTATAATCTTATTTCTGAACTAAAACGGTGGATATCGCTTAAAATTGAGATATTTTATAAATTCTGATATCAGTTTTGACGAATTCAGTAACTAGACATTTTCTCTTCGAAAAACAACTCTAATCAAATGTAGATATCTGAGCAGGACAATATTGACTCCTACGTGCTCTGAGATAACGATAATAAAATATAATATTTTTTAACTAATGAACTAGAATATTCGTTATAGTAGAATGGCCAAGCCAAGTCCTAATTATTAGAATAATTAGCTTCTTCTCTGATTATAAAATATGAAAATTGTTTCTCCCTTCGTCTTCACATTGGCAGTTATCCTGAATTCTATTGGTGAATATATTAATTTAATGTATCTATAATATTATGTACATTTCAACAGAATTGTTGAGAGAACTCCTTTGAAAAATAGGGAAAGAGCGAGATGGGGGAAAGAGTTTGAAATCTGTGGGAGAAAATACACAAGGCAAACTTTTTTGCACATTTTTTTCCTACGTCGAATAGCGGTCTCTGATAATCCAATTACAATAATTTTTTTGAACCTATTTCTCTCGATTGAAGTCTTTTTGTGCAATTCTGTTACTCAAATTGACTTTTCGTGAGTTGACCTTCTTAAAGATTTTTTCTGAATCAAGTCATGTCTTTTGTTTCAGAGTTCAGTTTACAAATTGAACGGTCAACTGATGGCAACTCTACTGTTGGTGTTCCTCGTGGTGGATATTCTTCTCCTCTTGATTTGTCTCTTTCTCTTGCCATATCTCATTATCCGCGTTCTCCGGCCAGGTCTCCTCCATCTGAAGAATCTTCTCTTCGTGCCAGGTACAGGGCTCCTCCTGCCACATCTTCTCTTCTTTCCAGGTCCAGGTCTCTTCATGCCAGGTCCAGGTCTCCTCCTGCTACATCCTCTCGTCATGCGAGGTCCAGGTCCCCTCCTGCCTGTTCTCCTTCTTTACGCCTGAGTAAATTAAAAATTGAAGAACTTAATTCTGTTCGGCTCATTCCCCACAGAAATCCGACCCGTCGGTTCGAAATTCGAATATATACTTTCCCTCTCGATGCACCGATTCGAATGAAAGGAAGATATAATGTCATTTTGCCCATGCCAACCGGGAGACAAACTGTATTATCAACGTCCAATGGTGAGGTTTTTGCAATATTACAGCAAAGCAATACAATACTCCGTGGAATATATACATTTATGTATGGCCCTCAAGCACGGGCAAAAATAAACATGTACAGCGACAAGGTTGAATTGATGGCCACAGAAGAAGCCGAAGAATCTCCTTTGGGCACCCATAACTCAATCATAAAGAATTTTCGAATAATAAGACTGAACTACTGTCTACCACAACATTAATTGACAATTTTCGTAATGTTGAGCTGAAATATTGAGGTGGCGGCAAAACTTTATATTTGAAATTTCCTGATTTTTCCATGAACAATTTTTCCTTTTGCCTCACCATTATCTTTCGAAAAGCAGCATTTCAATCTTGTAACATCCCTCACATAAAATATTTTATAATTGGAATAAAACAATAGCAGATGAAAAAGTATTTTTATATTTAAACCAAATTTTTCAACCAAAGACTCAAACTAAATTTGTAAATCTTCAACTTGAACAGTAAGCCAACATATTGAATTTTTGAACGAAAAGTTGAGTTTTCAAGCAAAAAAATTAATTTCCTAAAAGATGGATGTTATCAAATCTCAAAATTTATATGTAAGTTAAATACGGACGTGTTTGCAGAACAGTTTGAGTGTTTGTACAATATATGTACATTTATGATTCGTCGCTTGTTTATACAGCTGCTTAAAATTCTTGTTCACGATTTGCAAATTTGTGTAAAGATTTGAAATATCACAGAATTTCAAGGCTGTGAATTTGATAAAGTATTTATAATTTTCTATCATGATAGGGAATAAATAAAATAAAAATATAGAGAAAAATTCCTGAACAGAATCACCATTATCCTGACTTGGAACAGGTGAAGAATTATACTTTGACTTGAAAAAGGCAACCCACATGCAGCGGGAATTCCGGAAAGATATTTTAATTCTGATCTATAGACGAAAATAATTTTTGAAAATCCTTGTCAAAAGTCAGAATTCGTCATAGGTTGGAACCTTTTTCTTCGAGAAATTCGCAATAAAACATTTTTTTATTGCAATTAACTCTGATGAAATTCAAATATCTGAGCAGGGCAACCTTGGCGCATATCATCTCTGAGATAACGAATATAAGATGTATTATATAATATGTATTATATAAGATGAAGAACTGTAATATTCATTTTTTAAATTGTTCATCCAAATCTTCAATAATAGATTAATTAGCTATTCCTCTAATAAGGAAAGATGAGGATCTTTTCTACTCACGCATTTTCATTGGCGGTTATCCTGAATTCCATTGGTAAATACAATAAATGATATATCTGTAATTGCTGCTTCCTTCTGGATTTTAATTAGGTTTGATCCGAATGCCGCGAAATTCAACCTGAATTTAGTTGAAGTTTTCAATCGGGTTTCATTCTTTCAGATCGCATTTAAGCAAACATTCAGTTGAAGGGAAAAACAAGGAATTCTTTGAAAAATGGGAAAAGAGGGAAATAGGGGATAGATTGTGATATCTGTGGAAAAGAATACACAAGGCGAACTTCTTTCCCCCCTCCTTTCTTTTGTTATAAAAATGTCTGGAATCAAATGATGACAGTGATTTTTGGAAAAATATTTCTCTCCTCTGAATTCTTGTTATGCAACTCGTTTTAATATTACGTCTCTAGAGGAAAATGGCTCTCCCTGGCATTTTTTAAACTTCTATATAAAATCCTCTATGGTAGCGTTAACTGCCCTTATCTACTCAATGCATGTTGTCAAAGTTTCTTTCTAAATTGGTTCCTCTTTTCTTTCTTGCAGAGCTGAGTTTGCATTTCGAGTGCTTGCCTAATGGTGCTCCCATACCCGGTGTTCCTCGTGGCAGACCTTCTTATTTTCCCGAAAAGCCTCTTTCTCCAGCCAGTTCTCCTCGTCTTGCCGATTCTGCTCTTCGTCCCAGATCCAGATCTCCTCCTGCCATATCCAGATCACCTCCTGCCATATCCAGATCTCCTCCTGCCATATTCAGATCTCCTCCAGCCAGTATGTCTTATGTCCGCCTAGGTGGATTTAAAACTGAAGGGCTCAGATGTGTCCGGCTTATTCCCCACACGAATCCAAGCAGGCAATTCGAAATTAGAAGATACACTTTTCCTCTTGATGCACCAATCCAAGTAAAGGGAAGATATAGTGCAGTTGCGCCCGTGCCAACCGGTGGACAAGCTGTGTTATCAACATCCAATGGTGAAGTTTTTGCAATATTAGAGAGAAATAATACAATTCTCCGTGGAATATATAGAAAGAGAGAGGGCCCTCAAGAACGGATGAAAATAAACATGTTCAGCAGCGAGGTTAAAAAAATGACAACAGAGGAAATCGAAGAATCTCCCATAGGAAGCAAAAACCCAATCATAAAGAACTTCCAAAAAATAATAGTAGACGACTGCCTTCCAAAACAATAATTAAATTCCTGTTGGTAATGTAAAATAAAATACCAGGGTAACCACAAAACTTAATTTTCAACATTTCGTGCTTTTTCCATTACCAATTTTTCCTTTTGCCTACCCTGTGATGTTCGAAGACCAGCGTTTTTTTCTTGCAACATTTTTTACATTAAATCTTTTATAATTGGAATAAAACAATACCCGATTGAAACGTATTTTTACATTCTCATTCTAATGAGAAGGTATTGGTTTTATGTAAAATTTGACTTGGTCGGTTTTCATCAAATCTCCACGTTTTGAGACCCCCTGAGCCAGAAAAAAAGGTTTTTATCAAGGTGTCTGTCTGTCTGTCTGTCTGTCTGTCTGTCTGTCTGTAGGCACGATAACTTTCGAAAAAATAATCAGATTGGGTTGTGCTTTGGCACACTTTTTTAGGGCCTAAAAAGAAAGAACAAGTTCGTTAACCAGCTATTTCGGATGAAAATTCAAAAAGTGAGCACATTTTGAAAATTTTTGAGAACACTTTCTTTGAAGTTTTGGAAATTCTATGGACGGTTATTAGTAGGAAGCAAAAAGAGAAAAAAAATATCCTAATGACTTTTTCAGATAAAAAAAAAATTACCAGAGTTATAGCATTTTCAAAATTCCAAAAAACAAACGAAAATGAACTTTTTAAGCCGAAAAACGCACGTTATGAAAAAAAGTCAAGAGAAGAAAAACGTTGCTTTTTGAACACCTTACAATATTTTCATAATAACTTTTTGAATTTTTCAAAAAATAAAAAATTTAAATTCTGATCGCACAACAAAATAATGAGAAATCAAAAATTCCATTTTGCTGTGAAACTATGCAAGATACGACAAAAGATGACTGGACCAAAATTATGCACCTAAAAAAGATCTACAAATTTGTTATTATTTACTTTTTGATATGACGCGTAGTTTTTGTTTTATTTATAAAAAACAGCATTGAAAATAGAAAAAATAAATTTTTAGACGAATAACACAAGCTACGAAAAACATGACGAAGACAACATTTGTTCATTCAAAGAAGAGGTACAAATTTGTTATCCATCATGTTTCGATAGGACGCGTAGTTTTTATTTTATTCGTGAAAATAACATTGACAGTAAAAGAAATCAAATTTTTGGAAAACTTTGGAAAAATCCATTTTCGTTGTAAGAATATATTCAAAATGAAAAAAATAACTTCTTTGAAAAACGGAAAATCTGAAATAACATTTTAACTAATAAGATTTGTCGCTTAATTTATATAATTATTCTTGATTTGAAATCAAATACAAATCGCGAAGCGCGACGCCCAAATCGCGCGCCGTAAGTGCGCTCAAACTTTTTTGTTTCTATTATACGGTGCACAGAACCTAACGTGGAACGCAAGGTTCAAATGAATTTGAAATCAAATATCGAGCGCGAAGCGCGAGCATCTGGATGAGAATGTGTTCCTTAAGGTCGATAGAACCTTGAGTAAATAAATTTCCTTTTCAGTCTAAAATAAAAATAAATTTAACAATCACTTCATATGTAGAGGTTTTGATAATTTTCTAATATTTAGAAATAAACTTTTTCTTTTCATCGAAGTCGAACACGAAGTTCAAAGATCTAGAGGAATCGAGCGTAAAGCGCGATGTGAATACGCCCGAGCGCGTAGCGCGAGGTGAATACATAATCGAGCGCGAAGCGCGAGATAAATATATGATCGAGCGCGAAGCGCGAGATCCAACAGTCGCGCGCCCTAGGCGCGCTCAAACTTGCGAGCGAAGACATCTTATGCAACCCCCTACACTACATTCAAGGTATTACAGAACAAATAGGAAGAATTCTCATCAATATCCAAACCATATTTGAACTACCTGCAAAATTAAGAAAAGTTCTGAACAATCCTTAAGATAAAAAGGCACATCTCAGTGATCCGGAAGTAAATAAAGTCCGTTCCTCATGTCGCAAAGTCTATATTGGGAAAATCGGGAGGGCGGTGAGCCAACGTACGATGGAACCTGAGGGACAAATCATGACAAAAGTCATGGTAAAATCATGGGATTTGTCAACGGAAAATTTTGTTAGTGAATATCATTCTGGCGTGGAACCCAGAATTCTTCACTTAAAACGGGAATTTTGAAAAATGATTCTTTTTCTGATTTCAAGTAGCGGAATCTAAAAAAAGTATCTGTTCAAATTAGGAATTACAATCTTGGTTCCAAACTTCCCTGCTATGAACCAGGAATCTTTAAAAAAGAATTTAAATGTTTAAAAATCTTGAACAGTCGTTTGAAATGATTCGAATCACTTACATACATTTTGCAACTATCTCAATCGAAAAGTAAATATTTGAGCAGAGAAAGATTGACACCAATTATGTATGAGATAACAAATTTAAAGTATGCTATATAATATGATGCAGAATTGGTATATTCGTTCGTGAAATTAGATATTGAAGTCTTCATCAAAACGATAATTAGCTTTCCCTCAAACTAGAAAAAAATGATGATTGTTTTAACTCTCGTTTTTTCTTTAGCGGTTATCCTCAATTCTATTGGTGAATATAATAATATAATATATTATAATTTCATTTACATTTTTCAAGCTATACCCAAAATAAAATTCATGCGATTCAATCTACATTCTATTCTAATTTCTATTTTATGTTAAACTTAATTTGAATTCTTTCACAATGAAAACAAATTTATTCTGAAATTTTTCCGGGAAAATGCATGATGTGAGCGTTAAAGTAAATGTAATTCGAAAAGTATCGCTATTGATACGGAATTCGTACTATATATGCACGTGCACATATGGTTAAAATCATACGGGGTCATCCATAAATTACGTAAGAGCTAAATTTTCAGTTACAAAATAATTTTCAACCAAGTAACAAAAAACTACTATCGACTAATTATTAGAATTTTCAACCCATACATAAAAGATTTTAACCAAAAAGATAAATTTCCAATCAAAAATAAAACAGTAGACTTTTTACCAAAAAGATTAAATATAAAAGAAAAGAGTTGAGTTTTTTTATTGAGTTGTATTAATTAAGTTTTCATTTAATTGGAAAACGAGCAAGAGGAGAGAAAGAGAAATTCTTCAAAAAACAGGACAGTTAAGGAATAGGAAAAATAGTTTTTGAAGTTTTCAGAGATGATAAACAACGAAAACTATGTCTTGCGATTTTCTTCTCGTTTGAAGTTTTTTTGTACAATTCTTTTGAAAAATTTGACTTCCCTTGATTCTATGTTTCTACAGCTTTTTCTGAGTTTAGTTAACTATTTCTTGTTGCAGAGATTAGTTTACAGTTTGAGTGCTTACCAAATGGCGACCCTATTCCTGGCATTCCTCGTAGCAAATCTTCTGATTCTGCTGAAAAGTCTCCTCCTGCCAGACCGCACTCTTTGGTTTCTCTAGTCAGGGTTTCTCCAAACGATCCTGCACTTCGTGTCAGGTCCAGGTCCCCCCCTGCCATTCGTTCTCTCCTTCATATAATTGGACTTTCGATCGAAGAACTTGCATCTATTCTTCTTATTCCGCACACGAGTCCGCACCGTCGATTCGAAATTCGGCGCTACACTTTTCCTTTTGATGCAGAAATTCAAGTGAAAGGAAGATATCAGATCCTTGCGCCTATGCCAACAGATGAACAAACTGTATTATCTACGTCCAATGGTGATGTCTTTGCAATAATAGTGGATAATAATAGAATTCTTCGTGCAATGTATACAAGAAAATATGGCTCACAAAAACGGGCAAAAATAAATATGTACAGCGGCGAGGTTGCACAAATGACCAGAGAAGAAATCAGGGAATCTCCCTCGGGGAGGGATCACCCTATCATAAGGAATTTTAAAACAACAATCGTAGCCTAACCATCAATATTTAGAATTCAGAATGCTAATATTGTGACATTTTCAACAACGAATCATTTATAGTTGGAACAAAACCAATAAACTTTTTTAAAAACTATTTGCCGCCACACTTTTTTGTCCTGGCTTACCTCTCTAGCTTCTTTCACGGCCATGCATTTTCTTATGCAAGCTCTTGTGTTTCTATAGCTTCTTATATCTCTCCGAATTCGGGTCTCATTGACATATTCTAACCATTCTTTCAAAGGTCTGCCTCTGGGCACGCTGCCATTTGCTTCACCTTGGTATACTTGTTTTCGTTAGTCGTTCGTCTTTCATTCTCTCAACATGACCAAACCATCTCAAAGGGTTTCTTTCCCATACGTCAACACAGTTGTGTGCACAATCTTGTCATCTGCGAGAGCTGACGTACGAAACCTCACTGTCTCGAGATCCACACCTTCTTCGTCAAAGCTGGACATTTTTGGAGACTTGTTCATAAATATAATAAGTAGCCACGAGAACAACACATCCTTGTCTAACACCTTGCATGAGCTTCAACTGCTGATGCAACTATCTCAAGGACATGATTCACAAAGGCATCGAGATCTTTTGACCAGACTATTTCAATATTAAATTGATATCCACCTACAGAACCGTGACATCATTCAGATAATTAATGAGTCTGCATTTCTCAATGACGTCTGCAAACAATAGTATGTAAAATTAAAATCCAAACACTACACCATTCGCATGGACATTATATATAATGGGTCCAAGTACAGACCTTTGAGAAACACCTGAGGTTGAAATGTAAATTTTGGGAGAGTGGCCACAATACGTCGACTTGCTGGCCCTCCTAAAGAGCTGAATTAACATGTTACCTAAAGAAGGTTAGATTAGTAGCACACGATCTCGTAGGTGTCATCTTTTTGGTTTGAAAGAAGAAACAACTATTATCCTGGTATTATTTTATTCCGATTGTAAGAGACTCAATGTTAGAAATGTTACAAGGTGAACTGATTAACATGTTGGTTTCGGCATATCAATGGTTAAGGGAAAGGTTTGGTCGCCCTAATATTTCAGTTCGACATTACAAAAAAAATTATTTATTGTTTCTGTCGATAGTTGCCTTCTATTATAATTTGAAAATTCTTCGAGATTGGGCGACTTTTTCCTAAGAGAGATTCCTCCATTTCTTCTGGAGTCATCTTTTCAACTTTACCGCTGTTCATGTGTACGTTTACCCGTTCTTCAGAGCCATATCTTATTGTATATATTCCGCGAAGAACTGTATTATTTTGCTCTAATATTGCAAAGACTTCACCGCTAGAAGTTGATGATACAGTTTGTTCTCCGGCTGGCATGGGTGTAAGAAGCTGATATCTTCCTCTCACTTGAAATGGTGCATCGCGAGGAAAGTGGTATCTTCGAATTTCGAATCGCCGGTTACTATTCGTGTGCGGAATAAGACGAACAGATGTAAGGTCTTCAATTGTGAATCCACCTTAGCGGATGGAAAGAAGAGTGACAGGAGGAGATCTGGACCTGGTACGAAGAGAAGATTCTGCAGAAGAGGGAGAACTGACCGGGGAACGCTGGGAATGTGGGCTGACAGGAGAAAGAGCACCTTCAGTAAAACAAGATGGTCTGCCAGGAGGAACACCAGGTATAAGGGTGCTATTAGGTAAACACTCAAATTCCAAACTTAACTCTGCAAGAAGATATAGAGGACTCAATTCAGAAAAAGTTTCAATTAAAAATTTCAATATTTAGTTTAAAATTTTGATTCAAAAGTTTAGCAGACTGATTCACAGTTTTTTTAATTCTTGTTTCACTCTCTTGTTCCAGAATTAATTTTTTCCAAACAAACTTTTCAAAAATATAATGTTAATATTACTGTATTACATCATTATCAACAAATTGGGCTGGAACTATCTTAATCAAAATTGAAGATGGTTCTATATATTCTATTACTCTAATTCTGGATTGAAATATAAAATTTTCCACATGAAAATAGAATTTTCAGAAATAATTCTAATCCTGATTAAGGAAAATGGAATTTTCGAAAGAAATCCCTGTTCAAATTGAGATTTTTAATTCTAATTCCAAACTTTCTTGTTCCAAATCAGATGCCTTTTGGAAATCATTCATTGGATAGGAACTATATGAATTTTCCATTTACAAGATGGATTGCTTTTAAACGTGAAAGATTATATAAATTGTGATATCTGTTTCAACGAATTTACTATTTACATATTTGTCTCGAAACATGCTCTGATAAAATGTCATTATCTGAACCGGACAACCTTGAAACCTCGAAGATGAACTATGTATACATACTCTAGGAAAGAACTAGAATCTTCATTACTTAAATCGTTAGTCCAAGTCTTTATTAATACATTAATTAATTTGTTTTCTAATTAGAAAATATGAGGATCGTTTCTGCTCTCCTCCTATCCTTAGTGGCTATACTAAATTCTATTGTTGAATATGAGAATATAATATATCCTTAATTTTATGTGAATTTTTTAAGCAATTCACTATGTGTATTCTATGTGTTCATCGACATTTTCAGCAAACAAAAGGAAAAATTAAAAATTTTGCAGTCAAAATTTTTACAGTAACAAGAAGATTATTTTACCTAAGTATATTGTGATGAGAAATCTTTATACCTTGCTGAAACACGAATTTTTCTGAACAATAATTAAATCCTTTGTGAAGAAAATTTGTAGACTGACGGAAAAGTGTCGTAGATTGATGTTATTAGATTGTTTCGAGATTTCGATTGCTCCTGTTTCGATATAATGCTTAGTGCGATAGGTATGTCTGGCACCTGAGAGGTATAATCTCAGAACGTTGATAACAACGAAAAACCCACCGAGATCCAAACACACTCGGCGAAGGATGGCCGGATTCGGAGTACTGCCTTGAGAATGAACACGGGTGTGGTACAATAGGCTTTATAGCTTGAGCGCCAGGGGTTGGGACATCACGGCCCCCCCTGCCTACATGACAACTAACTACAACTAACTAGCTACTAAAAAAAAGGAGAGAAAAAAGACCACGATCCTACCCTACATTCAATGTATCACAGAACAAATAGGAAGAATTCTCAAACGAAACAACATCCAAACCATATTTAAACCTCATCCGAAAATGGGACAACCTCTAAATAACCCTAAAGATGAAAAGGCATCTCTCAGTGATCCGGGAATATATACAATCCCTTGTTTTTGTGGCAAAGTCTATATTGGACAAACCGGGAGAGTGGTGAGCCAAAGTGTAGACGAACATGAGAGTAAAGTCAAGCTATCACGTTTCACGCAATCAGCACTAGCTGAGCTGTGTATCGAAACACGACATAGCATTTTATCCGACAAAACAACCGTTAACGCAAAAACGTACAATATTTTTTCAAGACAACATAGAGAAGCAATCGAAGTCTTTAAACATCCAAATAAAATCAATAGGGACAATGGATTTAATACCGGTCCGATTTAGCTTTCCGTCCTCCCGTTTTTTTTTAAGAAGACTTGATTGGCTAACAAGCTTGACCAGTCCCCACTATGGGGCGCTCTAGCCAATCACAGGCATCGTAGAGAGTTTATATAAGAACAGCATTACCTGAAGCTGCAGTTTTAGGTCAGCCCTGACAAAGTGAACTGCAATGTTCAAGAAACGTTGACGAGATTCGTAGTTTTGCACACGATTAAAACTCGAAAAACCTCCTTCAAATTTATTATAACAAATTGAGTTACTTTCATTGAAGCCTATAACGCTGTGGAGAACAAAAATGTTCACGAATTTTTTTTCAATTTTGCTATCAAAATTTCTACAATAACAAATTTAATGGTTTTCATTGAAGCCTGTAGCGTGGTGGGGGAAAAAATTCTAAATTTTTTTTTCTACATTTTCATATCGAAATTTTTACAATAACAAATGTAGTACAAAGATAGTTTATTGACTCTTGCTGTAGGTGCCTCAAATAATACGTGGTCTCACAACGCACAATTTTTTGAATCCAGAATTTACTTTCGATAATAATCGAAAAGCTCCATTTCTTGACGGATTTAATAGTTTGAAACAGCGAATTTGTAAGAAGAATTATAATTCTCAGATGACACATGGTATTTTGTTTTAACAGAACAAACTTCAGAAATTACAATTCAGAATTCTCACACTCTGAAAACTTCCTCTTCGAAATTTTGGAAGATGTGAGTTACAACTGTTCAAATTCAGAATTATAATTCTTTTTCCAGACTTCCCTGTCCTAAATCAAAAATCTTTGGAAACTTTTTCAATTTTTAGAAATCTTATGAAGTCATTTGCAATCATTCAGATCATTTGAACTATCAATTTCAAAGAAAAAATTAACAATTAACCTGGTGAAAACCGTGAAATGACCGAGAATTTAAAAACATTCATCTAATAGACATTACAAAAATTTTCCATTTGAACGGTGAAGTTCGCTTAAATTTGAATGATAGCATATATTTGCAAGTAACTTAAATGAAATGCAAATATTCGAGCAGAGAGAGAGATTGACACTTATCATGTATGAGATAACGGATATAAAGTTCACTACGTATTCTGATGCAGAACTGGTATATTCATTTGTGAAATTGTCAATTAAAGTCTCCATTAACACATTAATTAGCTATTCCACTTATCAGAAAAGATGATGGTTGTATCAAGACTCGTCTTCTCATTGGCGGCTATCCTCAATTATATTGGTGAATATGATAATATATCTATAAATCAACCAAAAGATAAAAATTTCCAACCAAAAAGACAACTTCTCATTAAAAAATACAAAAGCAGACTTTTTAGCTAAAAAATTAAGTATCATCTAAAAAAGTTGGAGGTTCTTATTGAGTTGCATTAATTCAGTTCGCATTTGAGTGGGAAACTAGCAAAAAGGGAAAAAGAGGAATTCAACAAGAAAAGGAAAAGAAAGAAATAGAGGAAATAGTTTGAAATCTGTCGTAGATAATACACAACGAAAACTATATCTTTCTTCTTTCGTTTCATCCAAGTTGACTTTCCTAGATTTTATGTTTTTAAAGCTTTTTTTTTTAATTTAGTTATCTGTTTCTTGTTGCAGAGTTAAGTTTACAGTTTGACTGTTTGCCTAATGGCGATCCTATTCCTAGCATTCCTAGTGGCGGATGTTCTAAATCTCCTGAAAGGTCTTCTCCTGCCAGTACTCATTTTCCGGTCACTCTGGTCACGTCTCCTCCTATCGATCCTTCTCTTCGTGCCAGGTCCAGGTCTCCTCCTGCCACTCGTTCTTATTTCCACCTAAGCAAACTTACAATTGAAGAACTTGAATCTGTTCGCCTCATTCCGCACACGAATCCGCACCGTCGATTCGAAATTCGAAGCTACACTTTTCCTCGCGATGCACCAATTCAAGTGAAAGGAATGCATCAGGTCCTCGTGCCTATGCCAACCGGTAGATTACCTGTATTGTCGACGTCCAATGGTGAAGTCTTCGCACTAATAGTGGGAAATTATAGAATGCTTCGCGGAATGTATACAAAAAAATATGGCTCACAAAAACGGGCAAAAATAAATTTCTGCAACGGCGAGGTTGAAGTAATGACCACGGAAGAAATCGAGGAATCTCCTTCAGGCAAGGCTCACCCTATCCTCAGGAATTTCCAAACAATATTCGTCAACGACTTTCGTTCACAAAATTAATTATTTTTCATGTAAAGTAAAACTGAAATATTAGTGTGGCCAGAAAATTCTATTTTCTAAATTCTCTAACTTTTTGCAAATATTTCTATACTAATTTTTTCTGTAGCTTAGCCGTCAATATTTAGAATTAAAAATGCTAATATTGTAAAATGTTTAGCTTCGAATTATCTGTAATTGAAATAAAACCAAGAAATTGGACTTTTTGAAAGAATACTTGAATTGTCAACAAAATAATTGAAGATCAACAAAGCAGTGAAATTTTTTAATATACTCATGGATCATGGTTGTATAGGTTACCTGGAAATTTTGTTCTAGTAGACAAGAAATATCGATGATGTAGACTCTTCCACCTTTTTTTTTCATGCATCACGATGTCGAGTCGATTGGCTTGGAATTTATGACCCGTCTGGATAGTAGCATCCCAGTATAAGATGTAATCTCCGTTTTTCAACACGGCCATTAGAATGTATCTATAGAAAGACATCAATTCTGTTCAGAGTGCTAGCTTTAGGGTAATTTGTTGATGTATAATACCCGCCACATCATTATGTCTATGGGTAAATTCTCTTTGAACAATTACGTGACAACCATTTCTGGATACAGAACGCCCTTTCTCAGTCAAATATTGGATGCCTCATTATTTACTTTCTGTTGATTTAATGTTTTGGCAATTTCGCCGTGGATGGCTCACTGTCTTCATTACGGTTCTAATTCCTCTATGGCTTCTGCCCTGAAATTCAAGATCTCCTTTGTGGACAAATTCAAGGGCAACTGTATAACTTGTGACTTACACCGTTCCTTGACATCTACAACGCTCCTATGCACTCTACGGCTTGATAGAACTACTCTTTCAATGGCCGAATTACTAATGTGCATTCAGTACTTCGTCATTTCTACGCGCGCGGTTTTGTTTGAACTTTCAAGGTCGGTGTTGAACCATTTGATAGCCCAAAGTATTACGGGAGGACAAGGATGACATAGGTGTTAATTTCCCTGCTTTTGTTTTCCAAGCTAAAAGAACTCTTCAGAATCAATCTGAGTCTTGCAGTGAATGCAGTCGTTAGGCTGTTCTCAACTATCGTATCCTGAATACCCTTAGATTCGAGAATACCCAGGTATTTATATGACTCGCTCTCAGCCATTGTCTCGATGTCATTTTAATAATCGTTCTCCAGCTCTGCGGCTCCTAATTCTCCTCTGGTTAAATGCATTGTTCTGAATTCATCTAGTCCTAAATCCATATACATATCATTGGGAAACTGCTTTGCGACATCGATCACTTGATGCAGTTTCTGGTCCAAACCAGCGTATAGCTTCATGTCATTATGCATCGAAGATGGGTCAATTGATGACCATCATCGTTATCATGTATTCGGAACTCATGACACACGGTATTTAGTGTTATGCTCAATGTGTTAAACGCTGAACGGAACCACAGTGCAGCAAAGGAGCCTTCTTGAAACATACCAGTCGTAATGCGTATTAATCTAGTTATACTTAGTAGCCCATGATTTTATATATTTTCAAGACTTCAAGCAAATAGTTCTGTGATACGAAAGGAAACGCTTGCTTGTAGTGAATGTATGCCATGTGCAAGTTTCTATGAGGTTCACGAGCTTGCATCATGGCAATAGCGTCTGTGGTGACTAGATCTTCACTGACTTGCAAGTTTTTACAACATTCTTTTTGTTCTGCTGTTAGGATGTCATTCTCGTCGCAGTGAAAATATAGCTTATCTGCAATGATGGCTGCAAGGGATTTATGAATTGTTGGAAGACAGGTCAGCTCATTTTCAGGGTTATTACTTGCTCTTACTTCCTCTAGTTGAAACCACGCAGCATCCATAGCGCCTTAGTTAATTTTTTGCCAAACACCCAACCAACAGCGTTATTCATATCTTCCAGTTGAGGGACTCCAGTGTCTGGCTGGTTATTTTGCTTCAGATTCAGTTCATGATGGAACCTTCTTTCATCTACCTAAGAGGTTCGATTTTCTTGCCTTCTTGCACTGGTTATTTGTGCCGACGCAGTCTAGCAGTATGAACATCAAGTTTCTTCTATTGGGAGTCTATAATCTCACCCAGTATTGTTGGTGTCAATGTCTGGATGTAACAGGGGTGGATAATTTATGTAACGTGGTATGTCAGCTTTCTGGTTTCATTTCCTTTCTTAGATTGAGCAAATCGATTCAATTTGCACCTTACTGTGCTGAGATCCATGTCCAACCTGATATTCGATAGTGAATATCGATTACTTCCCTGCACAAAGATTGCATTTTTAGGCCTATTTCTGCAGCCAAACTTGCTAACGGCTGCTACAGCTGCACATTACCCAAAAGCTTGCAACTTTGACGCAATTAGTGTTGCTTTTGAATGCATAGGTGAAACCTTGCTGTTCATGTGTCGTATTAGTGCTCCTAGATCCGTTGCGATGTACATCTTGGGCAAAAAATGCCTTTGTGTTGATTCTACATGTCAGAGCTATAGTAAAGCATGACCAAATTTCCTTTCAAGGTGCAACAGTTTTCTGGGTTTTTGCTTTTTGCATCAACGTTAGTTTACAGATATTGAGCGTTTTTGGTATACTAGATTCTGCACATTCATTCTTGCGGCTAGATCTGGGAGCTCATCAACAGCTTAATTTCTGTTGAGGTAATTGGCTACAAATATCTAGCGCTAGCCATTGAATTCTCAGCAGGCACAGTTGATATTCCACTGCTTACCGTTTGTTGGAAATGTTCTTGTTGACCAACTGTTTGATAAGTGAGATCTGTCTGACAATCTATTCGACTAGTGGCGCCGACTAAGCAAATAGTCGGTCTAGGAAGGCGCTTCTAGTAATCCTGACTAATTCAAGTTAGTAATGTTTTAGTAGTCAGAGTTACTAATAAACTAGTCATCTGTACCACACATTGATTTGTACGACTGGGAATGCGACAAAGGTACCAACATGAACCGAATATGAACGCTCCAAACTTTTCATTGATACTGGTTGCTTTATTACAGCAGGAAATCAAACAATAGGAGATACAATGGATGATAAGTTTGTTGGCGGACGCATGTCTTAAGAAAAAGCTGCAGTAAAATCTAAATTTGTACCAATGAGAGAAGTCCTTCAAGCTTTCTCCAGTTTACTCAGAGTTTTGGAGATGGTTTTGAATTATATGAAATCACGAAGCGAACAAACTGAAGTATCAAGCAATTTTACACAAGAAAGATTATGGCGAGAAAAAGTACAACGCTGTTTTTGCGGAAAAATGGCTATTCCTATATTTCTGTATTTTAATTATTTCGAAGTGGATAATGTTCTAGGAAGTCACCAAGGAGTTCAGAAGCTAGAAGCAGTATACATTTTAATTCCTTGCTTACCGCCAGAGTTCCGATCCAGTTTGGAGAATATATTTCTAGCTCATCTGTTTCACTCATCCGATCGCACTAATTACGGCAATGGAAGTATTTTCAGATGTCTCGTTGATGAAATTTATTTCCTACAAGATCATGGAATAACTTTAAATGTTAATGGAGAAAAGAAAACAGTATATTTTACTCCGGGTTTACTGACTGCAGTGTCAAAGTATTTTATCCGTGTGACTTTCATTAAATGTTCGTTTTATTTTCATGAAGACTTGGTTTTGCTTGAAACAAAATGTTATAATGTTCTTCTTTCACGTAACTACAATATTTTATAGAAGCGATACGTTCGATGTTCGTTTATACTTTTAATAATTATTAGCTTATTTGTTTTCTTCGAGAGATTGTGAAACACTGTGCGATTTACTATTCAAAGTAAGCAAAAAACACTGTGATAAATAATAAATGATTTCAGTAATAATTTGAAGTGTTATTCAAATTTTTTATCGAAATCTGCAATTAGAAAGATAGTGGGCATGGGGACATATTTTCTTGGAACTTCTTAAGCTGAACTGACATCAGCGTCCCTAACTTAGGGACGCTGATGACAGTTCAGCTGCTAAGAGAGGATTTTTTTTGGGACATTTTATGCACCCTCCTACCCTACATCCAAGTTATTACAGAACAAATAGGAAGAATCCTCAACAAACACAACATCCAAACCATATTTAAACCACCTGCGAAAATACGAAAAGTTCTGAAAAATCCTGAAGATAAAAAGGCACATCTCAGTGATCGGGAAGTAAATAAAGTCCCTTGCTCTTGTGGCAAAGTCTATACTGAGAAAATAGGGAGGGCGGTGAGCCAACGTGTAATGGGACATGAGAGTAACGTCATGAGAAAAGCCATGGTAAAGTCATGACATTTGTGACTTAGAACAGAAACTAGGAATAATAATTTTTATTCTCATTTTGAATAAAAAAAAATTGAAAAATTACAAGTCAGAATCCCTCATACTTTAAAACTTCCCTCTTCGGAATTTTGAAAAAAGTGAGTTACTACAATTCTGAATTATAATGGAAAATTTTGTGAGTGAATATCATTCTGGCGTGGAACCCAGAATTCTTCACATAAAACGGGAATTCCCGAAAGGGATTTAATTTCTGATCTAGACGAAAGTGGTTTTTGAAAATCCTTGTCAAAAGTCAGAATTATTTATGTTTTGAAACCCTCTTTTTCGAGAAATTCGCAATAAATCTTTTTTTCTTGAAATTAACGCTGATGAAATGTAAATATCTGAGCAGGGAAACCTTGGCGCATATTATCTCTGAGATAACGAATATAAGATGTATTATATAATATGTATTATATAAGATGAACTGCAATATTCATTAGTTGAATTGTTCATCCAAATTTTCAATAATAGATTAATTAGCTCTTTCTCTAATTAGGAAAGATGAGAATTTTTTCTACTCACGTATTTCAGATTGCATTTAAGCAAAAATTCGGTTGGAGGGAAAAACAAGAAATTCTTTGAAAATTGGGAAAAGGGGGCAATAGGGGATAGATTGTGATATCTCTGGAAAAGAATCCACAAGGCGAAATTCTTCCCCCTCTTCTTTCTTTTGTTATAAAAATGTCTGTAATAAAATGATTACAGTGATTTTTGGAAAAATATTTCTCTCCTCTGAATTCTTTTTATGCAACTCGTTTTAATATTACGTCTCTAGAGGAAAATGGCTCTTCCTGGCATTTTTAAAACTTCTATATCAAATCCTCTATGGTAGCGTTAACTGCCCTTATCTATTTAAACAAATACCTTTTTTAGTGACTAAATATCATCTGAAATTTTCTAGCAATAGTGAACCCTGTGATTGGCATTCGCCGTTGGGCATCAATAAAATTGAAATTGAATTCTGTTACAAAAATTGTTTCTTTGAGTTTTTGTTGTCAAAGCTTCTTTCTAAATTGAATCCTCTTTTCTTTCATGCAGAGTTAAGTTCGCATTTCGAGTGCTTGCCCAATGGTGCCCCCATACCCGGTGTTCCTCCTGGCAGACCTTCTTATTCTCCCGAAAAGTCTTCTCCTGCCAGACCACATTCTCCGCGTTCTCCGGTCAGATCTCCTCCTCCTGCCGACTCTTCTCTTCGAGCCAGGTTCGAATCTCCTTCTGTCAGTCTCACTTCTATCCGCCTTGGTGGATTCAAAATTGAAGAACTCAGATGTGTTCGGCTTATTCCACACAAGAATCCGACCCGTCGATTCGAAATTCGAAGATACTCTTTTCCCCTTGATGCACCAATAAAGTGAGAGGAAGATACCTTGCACCCATGCCAAGCAGTGGACAAGCTGTGTTATCAACATCCAATGGTGAAGTTTTTGCAATATTAGAGAGAAATAATACAATTCTCCGTGGAATATATAGAAAGAGAGAGGGCCCTCAAGAACGCATGAAAATAAACATGTTTAGCAGCGAGGTTAAAAAAATGACAACAGAGGAAATCGAAGAATCTCCCATAGGCAGCAAAAACCCAATCATAAAGAACTTTCAAAAAATAATAGTAGACGACTGCCTTCCAAAACAATAATTAAATTAATAATAGATTTGATACTTTCACGATGATTCATTATAATAAATTTAAATATAAAATTTAAAGATTTTTCGGGTTTCAATCGTGTGCAACGAAATGATTTCAGCCTTATCTAAAGGACATAATTTTGCAGTCGCCCCCTCCAAAATCCCAAAAGAAGAAATCATCAGTAATTTGGAATCCACAATATACACCCTTCCACCCGAAAAAGCAAATGACATACGACGTAGGACAGCCAACATTTTACGCGAAGCCCAACTTCCTTCCTCAAACTTAACAAAACAAGAAAAAACAGCTATTAAAGAACTCAATCAGAATAAAGACATCATAATATTACCCGCAGAAAAGGCAGACAAAGAATAAAGAAGACTATAACAACAAAATCATGGACCTTCTTACTGACGATACATATAAAAAGCTTAAAAAAGACCCCACAAAAACAATAACCAGAAAAACACAAAGCCTCCTAAAAGACTCAAATCTTGACAGCGATACAATATCTAAATTAAAACCTACTAATCCTATCTCTCCAAAAATTTACGGACTTCCAAAAATTCACAAAAACAACACCCGACTCAGACCGATCTTCAGCGCAATAAACTCTCCAACTTACAACCTAGCACGCTTTCTCGCCAAAAAACTTAAGCCCTCCACAGGAAACTCTATCACACACATCCAAAACTCTTTTGACT
>CAKNXH010000261.1:0-133256 GCA_932178445.1 Andricus quercusramuli | reverse complement strand
CAAGAAAATAAGTCAACACAACCTACTAAAGAAAGAGAGAGAAAAACAACCACCATCCTACCCTACATTCAAGGTATCACGGAACAAATAGGAAGAATTCTCAACAAACACAACATCCAAACTATATTTAAACCACCTGCAAAAATAGGACAACTTCTAAACAACCCTGAAGATAAAAAGGAACCTTTCAGTGATCCGGGAGTATATCAAATCCCTTGTTCTTGTGGTAAAGTCTATATTAGAGAAACCGGGTGGGCGGTAAGTCAACGTGTAAAGGAACATGAGAGTAAAGTTAGGCTAAAACATTTCACACAATCAGCAGTAGCTGAGCATCATATCGAAACAGGACATAGTATTTTATTTGACAAAACAATCGTCATTGCCAAAACGTACAATAAATTTCCAAGAAAACATAGAAACGTCGGCAACATTCATAGTTTCGCACACGATTGAAACCCGAAAAATCTTTAAATTTTATATTTAAATTTATTATAATAATTAAATTCCTGTTGGTAATGAAAATAAAATACCAGGGTAACCACAAAACTTAATTTTCAACATTTCGTGCTTTTTCCATTACCAATTTTTCCTTTTGCCTACCCTCTGATGTTCGAAGACCAGTTTTTTTCTTGCAACATTTTTTACACTGAATCTTTTAGGAATGGAAAAAAACAATACCCGATTGAAACATATTTTTTTTTTTTTTCAAACAAGAGGGTCCAATTTTTAACAAAAGACTGAAGTTATCCACAAAATGAATAAATCCTAAGAAAGAATTTTTTTTGGGACATCTTATGCAACCCCCTACACTACATTCAAGGTATTACAGAAGAAATAGGAAGAATTCTCATCAATATCCAAACCATATTTAAACTACCTGCGAAATTACGGAAAGTTCTGAACAGTCCTTAAGATAAAAAGGCACATCTCAGTGATTCGAAAGTAAATAAAGTCCGTTCCTCATGTCGCAAAGTCTATATTGGGAAAATCGGGAGGGCGGTGAGCCAACGTGTAATGGAACCTGAGGGTCAAATCATGACAAAAGTGCTGGTTAAGTCATGGGATTTGTCAACGGAAAATTTTGTTAGTGAATATCATTCTGGCGTGGAACCCAGAATTCTTCACATAAAACGGGAATTTTGAAAAATGATTCTATTTCTGATTTCAAATAACGGAATTTTGAAAAAAGTCTCTGTTCAAATTAGGAATTACAATTTTAGTTCCAAACTTTCCTGCTATGAACCAGAAATCTTTAAAAAAGAATTTAAATGTTTAAAAATCTTGAACAGTCGTTTGAAATGATTCGAATCATTTGCATACATTTTGCAACTATCTCAGATGAAAAGTAAATATTTGAGCAGAGAACGATTGACACCAATTATGTATGAGATAATAAATATAAAGTATGCTATATAATCTGATGCAGAACTGGTATATTCATCCGTGAAAGTAGATATTGAAGTCTTCATCAAAACGATAATTAGCTTTCCCTCAAACTAGAAAAAAATGATGATTGTTTCAACTCTCGTTTTTTCATTAGCGGTTATCCTCAATTCTATTGGTGAATATAATAATATAATATATTGTAATGTCATTTACATTTTTCAAGCTATACCCAAAATAAAATTCATGCGATTCAATCTACATTCTATTCTAATTTCTATTTTATGTTAAACTTAATTTGAATTCTTTCACAATGAAAACAAATTTATTCTGAAATTTTTTCGGGAAAATGCATGATGTGAGCGTTAAAGTAAATGTAATTCGAAAAGTATCGCTATTGATACGGAATTCGTACTATATATGCACGTGCACATATGGTTAAAATCATACGGGGTCATCCATAAATTACGTAAGAGCTAAATTTTCAGTTACAAAATAATTTTCAACCAAGTAACAAAAAACTACTATCGACTAATTATTAGAATTTTCAACCCATACATAAAAGATTTTAACCAAAAAGATAAATTTCCAATCAAAAATAAAACAGTAGACTTTTTACCAAAAAGATTAAATATAAAAGAAAAGAGTTGAGTTTTTTTATTGAGCTGTATTAATTAAGTTTTCATTTAATTGGAAAACGAGCAAGAGGAGAGAAAGAGAAATTCTTCAAAAAACGGGACAGTTAAGGAATAGGAAAAATAGTTTTTGAAGTTTTCAGAGATGATAAACAACGAAAACTATGTCTTGCGATTTTCTTCTCGTTTGAAGTTTTTTTGTACAATTCTTTTGAAAAATTTGACTTCCCTTGATTCTATGTTTCTACAGCTTTTTCTGAGTTTAGCTAACTATTTCTTGTTGCAGAGATTAGTTTACAGTTTGAGTGCTTACCAAATGGCGACCCTATTCCTGGCATTCCTCGTAGCAAATCTTCTGATTCTGCTGAAAAGTCTCCTCCTGCCAGACCGCACTCTTTGGTTTCTCTAGTCAGGGTTTCTCCAAACGATCCTGCACTTCGTGTCAGGTCCAGGTCTCCCCCTGCCATTCGTTCTCTCCTTCATATAATTGGACTTTCGATCGAAGAACTTGCATCTATTCTTCTTATTCCGCACACGAGTCCGCACCGTCGATTCGAAATTCGGCGCTACACTTTTCCTTTTGATGCAGAAATTCAAGTGAAAGGAAGATATCAGATCCTTGCGCCTATGCCAACAGATGAACAAACTGTATTATCTACGTCCAATGGTGATGTCTTTGCAATAATAGTGGATAATAATAGAATTCTTCGTGCAATGTATACAAGAAAATATGGCTCACAAAAACGGGCAAAAATAAATATGTACAGCGGCGAGGTTGCACAAATGACCAGAGAAGAAATCAGGGAATCTCCCTCGGGGAGGGATCACCCTATCATAAGGAATTTTAAAACAACAATCGTAGCCTAACCATCAATATTTAGAATTCAGAATGCTAATATTGTGACATTTTCAACAACGAATCATTTATAGTTGGAACAAAACCAATAAACTTTTTTAAAAACTATTTGCCGCCACACTTTTTTGTCCTGGCTTACCTCTCTAGCTTCTTTCACGGCCATGCATTTTCTTATGCAAGCTCTTGTGTTTCTATAGCTTCTTATATCTCTCCGAATTCGGGTCTCATTGACATATTCTAACCATTCTTTCAAAGGTCTGCCTCTGGGCACGCTGCCATTTGCTTCACCTTGGTATACTTGTTTTCGTTAGTCGTTCGTCTTTCATTCTCTCAACATGACCAAACCATCTCAAAGGGTTTCTTTCCCATACGTCAACACAGTTGTGTGCACAATCTTGTCATCTGCGAGAGCTGACGTACGAAACCTCACCGTCTCGAGATCCACACCTTCTTCGTCAAAGGTGGACATTTTTGGAGACTTGTTCATAAATATAATAAGTAGCCACGAGAACAACACATCCTTGTCTAACACCTTGCATGAGCTTCAACTGCTGATGCAACTATCTCAAGGACATGATTCGCAAAGGCATCGAGATCTTTTGACCAGACTATTTCAATATTAAATTGATATCCACCTACAGAACCGTGACATCATTCAGATAATTAATGAGTCTGCATTTTTCAATGTCGTCTGCAAACAATAGTATGTAAAATTAAAATCCAAACACTACACCATTCGCATGGACATTATATATAATGGGTCCAAGTACAGACCTTTGAGAAACACCTGAGGTTGAAATGTAAATTTTGGGAGAGTGGCCACAATACGTCGACTTGCTGGCCCTCCTAAAGAGCTGAATTAACATGTTACCTAAAGGAGGTTAGATTAGTTGCACACGATCTCGTAGGTGTCATCTTTTTGGTTTGAAAGAAGAAACAACTATTATCCTGGTATTATTTCATTCCGATTGTAAGAGACTCAATGTTAGAAATGTTACAAGGTGAACTGATTAACATGTTGGTTTCGGCATATTAATGGTTAAGGGAAAGGTTTGGTCGCCCTAATATTTCAGTTCGACATTACAAAAAAAATTATTTATTGTTTCTGACGACAGTTGCCTTCTAATATTATTTGAAAATTCTTCGAGATTGGGCGTCTTTTTCCAAAGGGAGATTCCTCCATTTCTTCGGGAGTCATCTCTTCAACTTTACCGCTGTTCATGTGTACGTTTACCCGTTCTTCAGAGCCATATCGTATTGTATATATTCCGCGAAGAACTGTATTATTTTGCTCTAATATTGCAAAGACTTCACCGCTAGAAGTTGATGATACAGTTTGTTGTCCGGCTGGCATGGGTGTAAGAAGCTGATATCTTCCTCTCACTTGAATTGGTGCATCGCGAGGAAAGTGGTATCTTCGAATTTCGAATCGCCGGTTACTATAAGTGTGCGGAATAAGACGAACAGATGTAAGGTCTTCAATTGTGAATCCACCTAAGCGGGTGAAAGAAAGAGTGACAAGAGGAGATCTGAACTTGGCAGGAGGAGATCTGGATCTGGCACGAAGAGAAGATTCTGCAGAAGAAGGAGAACTGAGCGGAGAACGCTGGGAATGTGGGCTGGCAGGAGATAGAGCATTTTCAGTAAAACAAGATGGTCTGCCACGAGGAACAGCAGTTGTAGGAGCGCCATTAGGTTTAATACTCAAATTCCAAACTTAACTCTGCAAGAAGATATAGAGGACTCAATTCAGAAAAAAAGTTTCAATTAAAAATTTCAATATTTAGTTTAAAATTTTGATTCAAAAGTTTAGCAGACTGATTCACAGTTTTTTAAATTCTTGTTTCACTCTCTTGTTCCAGAATTAATTTTTTCCAAACAAACTATTCAAAAATATAATGTTAATATTACTATATTACATCATTATCAACAAATTAGGCTGGAACTATCTTAATGAAAATTGAAGATGGTTCTATATATTCTATTACTCTAATTCTGGATTGAAAAATGAAATTTTCCACATGAAAATAGAATTTTCAGAAATACTTCTGATCCTGATTAAGGAAAATGGAATTTTCGAAAGAAATCCCTGTTCAAATTGAGATTTTTAATTCTAATTCCAAACTTTCTTGTTCCAAATCAGATGCCTTTTGGAAATCATTCACTGGATAGGAACTATATGAATTTTCCATTTACAAGAGGGATTGCTTTTAAACGTGAAAGATTATATAAACTGTGATATCTGTTCCAACGAATTTACTATTTACATATTTGTCTCGAAACATGCTCTGATAAAATGTCATTATCTGAACCGGACAACCTTGATACCTCGAAGATAAACGATGTATACATACTCTAGGAAAGAACTAGAATATTCATTACTTAAATCGTTAGTCCAAGTCTTTATTAATACATTAATTAATTTGTTTTCTAATTAGAAAATATGAGGATCGTTTCTGCTCTCCTCCTATCCTTAGCGGCTATACTAAATTCTATTGTTGAATATGATAATATAATATATCCTTAATTTTATGTGAATTTTTGGAAGCAATTCACTATGTGTATTCTATGTGTTCATCGACATTTTCAGCAAACAAAAGGAAAAATTAAAAATTTTGCAGTCCAAATTTTTACAGTAACAAGAAGATTATTTTACCTAAGTATATTGTGATGAGAAATCATAATACCTTGCTGAAACACGAATTTTTCTGAACAATAATTAAATCCTTTGTGAAGAAAATTTGTACACTGACGGAAAAGTGTCGTAGATTGATGTTATTAGATTGTTTCCAGATTTCGATTGCTCCTGTTTCGATATAATGCTTAGTGCGATAGGTATGTCTGGCACCTGAGAGGTATAATCTCAGAACGTTGATAACAACGAAAAACCCACCGAGATCCAAAAACACTCGGTGAAGGATGGCCGGATTCATAGTACTGCCTTGAGCATGAACACGGGTGTGGTACAATAGGCTTTATGGCTTGAGCGCCAGGGGTTGGGACCTCACGGGCCCCCCGCCTACATTACAACTAACTAAAACTAACTAACTACTAAAAAAAGGGAGAGAAAAAAGACCACGATCCTACCCTACATTGAATGTATCACAGAACAAAAAGGAGGAATTCTCAAACAAAACAACATCCAAACCATATTTAAACCTCATCCGAAAATGGGACAACCTCTAAACAACCCTAAAGATGAAAAGGCACCTCTCAGTGATCCGGGAATATATACAATCCCTTGTTCTTGTGACAAAGTCTATATTGGACAAACCGGGAGAGTGGTGAGCCAACGTGTAGACGAACATGAGAGTAAAGTCAAGCTATCGCGTTTCACGTAATCAGCACTAGCTGAGCTGTGTATCGAAACACGACATAGCATTTCATCCGACAAAACAATCGTCATCGCAAAAACGTACAATATTTTTTCAAGCCAACATAGAGAAGCAATCGAAATCTTGAAACACCCTAATAACATCAATAGGGACAATGGATATAATACCAATCCGATTTTGCTTTCCTCCCTCCCTTTTTTTAAGAAGACTTAATTGGCTAACAAGTGTGACCAGTCCCCACCATGGGGCGCTCTCTCCACAGGCATCGTAGAGAGTTTATGTAAGAGTAGCATTACCTGAAGCTTCAGTTTCAGGTCAGCCCTGAAAAAGTGAACTGCAATGTTCAAGAAACGTTGACGAGATTTGTAGTTCTGCACACGATTGAAACTCGAAAAACCTCCTTTAAAATTATTATAACGAATTGAGTTACTTTCATTAAAGCCTATAACGCTGTGAAGAACAAAAATGTTCACGAATTTTTTTTTCATTTTGCTATCAAAATTTCTACAATAACAAATTTAATGGTTTTCATTGAAGCCTGTAGCGTGGTGGGGGAAAAAATTCTAAATTTTTTTTTTTTATTTTCATAACGAAATTTTCACAATAACAAATGTAGTACAAAGATAGTTTATCGACTCTTGCTCTAGGTAACTCAAATAATACGTGGTCTCGAGCAACGCACAATTTTTTGAATCCAGAATTTACTTTTCTTGATGGATTTCATAGTTTGAAACAGCGAATTTGTAAAAAGAATTATAATTCTCAGATGACACATGGTATTTTGGTTTGAGAGAACAAACTTCAGAAATTACAATTCAGAATTCTCACACTCTGAAAACTTCCTCTTCGAAATTTTGGAAGATGTGAGTTATAACTGTTCAAATTCAGAATTATAATTCTTTTTCCAGACTTCCCTGTCCTAAATCAAAAATCTTTTGAAACTTTTTGAATTTTTAAAAATCTTAAGAAGTCATTTGCAATCATTCAGATCACTTAAACTATCAACTTCAATGAAAAAATTAACAATTGACCTGGAGAACACCGTGAAAGGACCGAGAATTTAAAACCATTCATCTAATAGGCATTACAAAAATTTTCCATTTGAACGACGAAGTTCGCTTGAACGTGAATGATTGCATATATTTGCAAGTGGCTTAAATGAAATGCAAATATTCGAGCAGAGGAAGATTGACACTTACCATGTATGAGATAACGGACATAAAGTTCACTACGTATTCTGATGCAGAACTGGTATATTCATTTGTGAAATTGTCAATTAAAGTCTCCATTAACACATTAATTAGCTATTCCACTTATCAGAAAAGATGATGATTGTATCAAGACTCGTCTTCTCATTGGCGGCTATACTCAATTCTATTGGTGAATATGATAATATATCTATAAATCAACCAAAAGATAAAAATTTCCAACCAAAAAGACAACTTCTCATTAAAAAATACAAAAGCAGACTTTTTAGCTAAAAAATTAAGTATCATCTAAAAAAGTTGGAGGTTCTTATTGAGTTGCATTAATTCAGTTCGCATTTGAGTGGGAAACTAGCAAAAAGGGAAAAAGAGGAATTCAACAAGAAAAGGAAAAGGAAGAAATAGAGGAAATAGTTTGAAATCTGTCTTAGCTAATACACAACGAAAACTATGTCTTTCTTCTTTCGTTTCATCCAAGTTGACTTTCCTAGATTTTATGTTTCTAAAGCTTTTTTTTTAATTTAGTTATCTGTTTCTTGTTGCAGAGTTAAGTTTACAGTTTGACTGTTTGCCTAATGGCGATCCTATTCCTAGCATTCCTAGTGGCGGATGTTCTAAATCTCCTGAAAGGTGTTCTCCTGCCAGTCCTCATTTTCCGGTCACTCTGGTCACGTCTCCTCCTATCGATCCTTCTCTTCGTGCCAGGTCCAGGTCTCCTCCTGCCACTTCTTCTTATTTCCGCCTAAGCAAACTTACAATTGAAGAACTTGAATCTGTTCGCCTCATTCCGCACACGAATCCGCACCGTCGATTCGAAATTCGAAGCTACACTTTTCCTCGCGATGCACCAATTCAAGTGAAAGGAATGCATCAGATCCTCGTGCCTATGCCAACCGGTAGATTACCTGTATTGTCAACGTCCAATGGTGAAGTCTTCGCACTAATAGTGGAAAATTATAGATTGCTTCGCGGAATGTATACAATAAAATATGGCTTACAAAAACGGGCAAAAATAAATATCTGCAGCGGCGAGGTTGAAGTAATGACCACAGAAGAAATCGAGGAATCTCCTTCAGGCAAGGCTCACCCTATCCTCAGGAATTTCCAAACAATATTCGTAAACGACTTTCGTTCACAAAATTAATTATTCTTCATGTAAAGTAAAACTGAAATATTAGTGTGGCTGGAAAATTCTAGTTTCTAAATTCTCTAACTTTTTGCAAATATTTCCATACTAATTTTTTCTATAGCCTAGCCGTCAATATTTAGAATTAAGAATGCTAATATTGTAACATTTTTAGCTTCGAATTATCTGTAATTGAAATAAAACCAAGAAATTGGACTTTTTGAAAGAATACTTGAATTGTCAACAAAATAATTGAAGATCAACAAAGCAGTGAAATTTTTGATTATACATTTAAGCGATCAACCTATAAATATTAATTTTCATCACAATATTTTAATCTGATTCATTATTGTTGATATTTTTTTCAAAAACGTGTTCTACGGTGAATCTTGTTTTTCACCACAATCACGGAGTAAGTAAATTCTTCACTTCATTCCTAAGCCACGTATGCTCATGGATCATGGTTGTATAGGTTACCTGGAAATTTTGCTCTAGTAGACAAGAAATATCGATGATGTAGACTCTCCCACCTTTTTTTTCATGCATCACGATTTCGGGTCGATTGGCTTGGAATTTATGATCCGTCTGGATAGTAACATCCCAGAATAAGATGTAATCTCCGTTTTTCAACACGGCCATTAGAATGTATCTATAGAAAGACATCAATTCTGTTGAGAGTGCTAGCTTTAGGGCAATTCGTTGATGTATGATACCCGCCACATTATTATGTCTGTGGGTAAATTCTCTTTGAGCCATTACGTGACAACCATTTCTGGATACAGAACGCCCTTTCTCAGTCAAATATTGGATGCCTCATTATTTACTTTCTGTTGATTTAATGTTTTGGGAAGCTCGCCGTGGATGGCTTTCTGTCTTCATTACATTTCTAATTCCTCTATGACTTCTGCCCTGAAATTCAAGACCTCCTTTGTGGAGAAATTCAAGGGCAACTGTATAACTTGTGGCTTACACCGTTTCTTGACATCTCCAACGCTCCTATGCCCTCTACAGCTTGGTAGGGCTACACTTTCAGTAACCGAATTACTAATGTGCATTCAGTACTTCGTCATTTCTACGCGCGCGGTTTTGTTTGAACTTTCAAGGTCGGTGTTGAACCATTTGATGAGCCCAAAGGATTACGCCAGGACAAGCATGGCATAGGTTTTAATTGCCCTGCTTTTGTTTGCTAAGTTAAGAGAACTCTTCAGCATCAATCTGAGTCTTGCAGTGAATGCAGTCTTTAGGTTGTTCTGAACTATCGTATCCTGAATACCCTTAGATTCGAGAATACCCAGGTATTTATATGACTCGCTCTCAGCCATTGTCTCGCTGTCATTTTAAAAATCGTTCTCCAGCTCTTCGGTTCCTAATTCTCCTCTGGTCAAATACATTGTCCTGCATTTATCTAGTCGTAACTCCATATACATATCATTGGGAAACTGCTTCGTGACATCGATCGCTTGCTGCGGTTTCTGTCCAAACCAGCGTATAGCTTCAGGTCATCCATGTATAGAAGATGGGTCACTTGATGATCATCCTCGATATCATGTATTCGGAACTCATGAGACACGCTATTTAGTGTTTTGCTTAATGTGTTCAACGCTAAACAGAACCACAGTGCAGCAAAGGAGTCTTCTTGAAAGATACCAGTCGTAATGCGTATCAATCGAGTTATACTTAGTAACCCATGATCAAAATACTTGATTCTTGAAACCCAAAGCACAATCACACGCTTTAGTGAGTCGATGAGGCCTGGGGAGATGTTGTATATTTTCAAGAGTTCAAGCAAATAGTTCTGTGATACGGAAGGAAACGCTTGCTTGTAGCCAATGTATCCCATGTGCAAGTTTCTTTGAGGTTTACGAGCTGGCGTCATGGCAATAGTGTCACTGACTTGCAAGTTTTTACAACATTCTTTTTGTTCTGCTGTTGGGATGGCATTCTCTTTGCAGTGAAAATATACCTTATCTGCAATGATTCCTGCAAGGCATTTATGAATTGTTGGAAGATAGGCTATCGGTATAAATTCAGATCATCATGTCTGGACCTGAAGCTTTCCAATTACTTGCCCTTTTCAGAACCGTTAAAACATCTGAAGCTGTGATGATAGTCAGCTCAATTTCAGGGTTATTACTTGATCTTACTTTCTCTAGTTGAAACCACGAAGTGTCCATATTGCTTCAGTTAATTTGTTGCCAAACACCCGACCAATAGCGTTATTCATACCTTCCAGTTGAGGGACTCCAGTGTCTGGCTGGTTATTTTGCTTCACATTCAGTTCATGATGGAACCTTCTTTCATCTACCTGAGAGGTTCGATTTTGTTGCCTTCTTGTACTAGTTTTCTTTCGCCGACGTAGTCTAGCAGTATGGACATCAAGTCTCTGCTGTTGGAAGTCTATAATCTCACCCAATATTGTTGGTGCCAATGTCTGGATGTACCCGGGGTGGATGATTTAAGTAACGTGGTATGTCATCTTTCTGGTTTCGTTTCCTTTCTTAGATTGAGTAAATCGATTCAATTTGCACCTTACTGTGCTGAGAGCCATATCCAACCTGATATTCCACGGTGCATCTCGATCCCTTCCTTGCACAAAGATTGCATTTTTAGGCCTCGTTCTGCAGCCAAACGTGCTGACGGCTGCTACAGCTGCACCTTAACCAAACGCTTGCACCTTTGAAGCAGTTAGTGTTGCGTTTGAATGCATAGG
Source organism: Andricus quercusramuli (assembly GCA_932178445.1). NCBI lineage: Eukaryota > Metazoa > Arthropoda > Insecta > Hymenoptera > Cynipidae > Andricus > Andricus quercusramuli. The sequence goes on along the minus strand of CAKNXH010000261.1, from coordinate 122,006 downwards.
TGAAACTTTGCTGTTCATGTGTCGTATTAGTGCTTCTAGATCCGTTGGGATGTACATCATCGGCAAAGGATGTCTTTGTGTTGATTCTACATGTCAGAACTATAGTAAAGCATGACCAAAATTCCTCTTAAGGTGCAGTAGTTTTCTGGGATATCGCTTTTTGCATCAACTTTAGTTTACAGATATTGAGCGTTTTTGGTATACTAGATTCTGCACATTCATTCTTGCGGCTAGCTCTGAGAAATCATCAACAGTTCCATTTCCGTTGAGGTAATTGGCTACAAATATCTAGCGCTAGCCATAGAATTCTTAGCAGGCACAGTTGATATTCCACTGCTTACAGTTTATTGCAAACGTTCTTGCTGGCCAACTGTTTGATAAGTGAGATCTGTCTGACCATCTCGCATCTCACCATCACCACCGTTCCACATGCTATGGCCCCCAGCAGTGGCTCCAGGGGCGCCCTGACGATCTTTGGGAAGCAAACATTAAGCCATTTCCTTTTCGGGGTGAGCGCTTGGTGAAAAAAGGAGTAATTTGAGAAAGAGAGTATAGATTTTTACATTTTTGTATAATTGACATGTTATCCATTTAAATAATACGTTCGTTCCGAAAGACTGCTCCGCCACAGGTTCCTCATTAATTTCTCTAGCGGTCGCACCAAAAGAAAAGCCTCACAATTTCATCATGTGAAGCTCCCCACTTTGGCCTATCAATATCCAAGGTCTTCAGTTTCAGGCGTCATTCACTACACTGAAACTCTTTTCATAAACTATTTGTCGCCATACTTTTCTATCCTGGCTTACCTCTCACGTCCATGATTCATGGATGAATAATTCATCCAATTAAATTGGATTTCTCAAGTTTACAATCATCCAAGAACATCGTACTGCGAAGTCGTTTCCAGCCTGGCGACTTGTTAACAAATTTCCAAACAAAAATCGGATTCTTCCCGATATCATTTTCAGCCTGACTGGTGTAATTCACCAAATAAAACTTGACTCTTGCTTCTATACTTCGCATTAGTAAATTCACGTCTTGTTTGAGGTAGTCTAAATGACCTCCTTGACTCTTTCTTCAAATTCGTAATTTAATATTATGTCTTTTATAACGAGCGCTAGAAAGCAAAGAGGGAAACAGATCCTCGTATCGCAGGTGTTGAGGAAGCGTGGTATATTCATATCATGCTTTCTTATGATTTCTTCATGGTTTAAAACCTTGTAAAAATAACTACTAGACTCTTCGACTGATGTCAGAATGGCTAGTTCATGACATTCATAGTTTACTAAATAGATAAATAGACTTGCATATCCACAAAAGCAGATACAAAAAACGACCCTAGAAATTACGTATATAGTTTTACTGATGAAGATGAAGGGAGACAATGTAATAGGACATAGGACAAATATTTTCGTTCTCCTTGTGTCGAGGAACAATTAGTAGAGGTTGTTTTCTGTTCGAAGCCGCAGTCTTAATCCTATTGCTTATCTCAATTCCAAAAACGTATTGCTTCACCAGAATCTCAATCCTAATAAGGGACAGATTTTGTATGCAGTGACTAATAATCAGAGCCAGTAGGGCGACTATCTTCTTTGACAACATTTTTAATTTCATTCTATCATTTACACCCAATTGAGACAAGGTGTCCAAAACGATTCATGGGTCTCATATCTAATCGTACTTTGAACTAGAAGGCCTTACTTTAAGTCAGACCGTTAAAAAATCTGTTTATTATAACTTTTTGACCTGCCTCTGCCCCTTCTAATAACAATATCGTTGATTCCTGCTTCCGATTGGTCCTCCGGTTTCTGATTGTACTCCTGTCTCAGACGATTGTTCCCGTAGTTGCGCGATGCTGGTGGCTCGACGTCGATGGCATCGATAAATATGATTTCTGACGAAGAGGGTTCCTTGAGTTTTTTGAACCATCAGTCTGTGCTTTAGGTGCGAGTTTTAAAAGGTTGCATGATTCTTTTATTGAACTACGAGTTTTAACCATTTCTTGCAAGATCTCTTCAAACAAGAACTCATCTGAAGTCGAATTCCATAATGTTTCTTCATGAGAATCATTAAGAATTGATGAAATCAAATTTTTCCTTATATTGGACTCATCGTGGTGAAGAGCAGCTAGTAAACTCCCTACATCGCCAAACAACTCCACTGACAAAACATTAACATCCAGAGTTTTCAGGAGCTCATTCAGACCTTTTCTCACAGCTGCCAGACACGCTTTCAATTTGACTTGCTCCTCCAAAATTCTGTCGCTCCTCTTAATTACCGACTGCAGATTCAACTTAATTAACAATTCTTCGACTCTAGTATTCAATTTCGGACTTTCGATGACCATACGGTTGGACGGAGGCGGACATCTAAACACTTATTTCTTCAAATCCTTCTCAGGAAGACCTTGTTACAAGATATCACTCCAATGGCTCGCAGCTTGCTCTCGAATGGGCTCTGACGATATTTCTTCTTGACTGAAACGACGTCCGATGGCTATAAGCATTTCCTTCTTCAAAACAATTTCGTCCCCAAGTGCAGCTGTCGCTTGAGTTGCCGCTGAAGATGCAGGAGCGACTGCGTTTTTCTTATTAGAATTGGCCGCGTTTGAAAAGCATCTGTTTTTTCTTGTTGAACTGCCATTAAATCTGCGGGACCCAAACAATTACTGAAGGGGAGTCAGACGAATCATCGGATTTTGAAGAACCCTACTAGGCACAAAATGATCCATTTGACCAGGGAGTTATAACTCTCATCCGTTTTGAAATCTCGCTTCTCTTGGAAACCAAGAGGAACTCATAAAATTCTTTACAAAAATTGTTAGAAGTCATAACTTCTTAAGGAGGCAAGAGGGCTTCCCGCACGCGGTGGAGCTCTATTTTTTTGAATGGAAGGGCAGTTTTTGATCCACTATTTGAAACTTAAATGTTTATTTTTGCTAGAGAGGTAATTTTCTACAGCTCCGAATAAAAACTTCAGTTCCAAACTAGTAGACAAAGAAAAATCAAAAATTGTTTATGTTCGTTAAAGATTCATGTATTTTGTTGATAATACGTCTTTTTTGGTAGAAAAGTAATCTTCTTGGTTCAAAATACATTTGTTTCTGTGAACAATTTTTTTTACTGAAACATAAGCCATTGTATTTTTTGTTGACAATTTATCTTTTCGTTCAAAATTCAACTTTTCAGGTCTTCTGAAACACTCATCTTTTTGCCTTGAAGATTTTATTTTTTTTTTTGTCAATGCGACTCCTTGATCAAAAATTAATTTTTGTTGTTGAGAATCCAACTATGCGGTCGAAGATACAACAATAATTTTGTTACAAAATGCGACTATGCTGTTAAAAATTCAACTATTTGGTTGCAAATTTAACTATTCTGTTGAAATTTAATTATTTTGTTGATAATTCAAGTATTTTATAACAAAGTTTCAATCTAGAATTGTTTTATCCTGGTTATAAAAGAGTCGATGTTGATAATATTACTGGATTGAAATGCTGGTTTCTGAATATGAGTGGTCAAGGAAAAGGAGAAATTCGTCGTGGAAAAATCAGGGAAAAGTCAGGGGCTTTAAAAAATTTACTTTTCCAGGCACCCTAATATTCTAGTTTTACATTACAAGAAAAAATTTATTTAATGTTGTGAATGCAAATCTTCTAATATTTTTATTTGAAAATTTCTTATGATTGGGCGATTGTTGCCTAAGGGAGATTCCTCGTTTTCTTCTCTGGTCATATCTTCAACCTCGGCGCTGTACATGTTTGTTTTTACCCGTTTCTGGAGGCCATATTTCATTGTATATATTCCACGGAGAACAGTATTACTTCGCTCTAATATTGCAAACACTTCACCATTGAAGGTTGATAATACATATTGACTTCCGGTTGGCATGGGCTCAAGGACACTATATCTTCCTCTTACTCGAATTGATGCATCGCGAGGAAAGGTGTGTCTTCGAATTTCGAATCGCCGATTCAAATTCTTGTTTGGGATAAGCCGAATAGACCTGAAATCTTCATTTTTAAGTCCACGTAAAGAAGAGAAACGACTGACAGGAGGAGTCCTGGATCTGGCAGGAGGAGTCCTGGACCTGGCACGGAGAGAAGGCTCAACAGCAGGAGGAGACCAGACGGGGAAACGCGGAGAATGTGGTCTGGCAGGAGAAAGAGACCTTTCTAGAAAATGAGAATGTCTACCGCGAGGAACACCAGGAATTGGGGCACCATTAGGTAAACACTCAAAATGCGAACTTGAATCTGCAACAAGAAATAAATAATCCAATTTAGAATAAAGCTTTAAAAAAATAGACTCAAGGAAAGTCAACTTCTGCAAGAAAAAACTGCACAAAAATACTTCAGACAAGAGAAATATGTCTCTCGAAATCAGTGTAATCGGCTCATTAGAGATAGTGTCACAAGAAAGAGAAAAAGGAGGACGATAAGTTTCCTTTCTGTTTTCTGTTACACAGATTTCAAAAATTTTCCCCTATCCTCCTCTTTTAGACTTTCTCGAACAACTCCTTTTCTTCTCTTCTACTCGCATTTCGCCTGAAAACGCACTAAATTAATAAAACCCAACAAGAATTTCCAAACTATTTTGGTTAAAGCTCAATTCTTATGGTTGGAAAGTCTTCTATTGTATTTATGGGTGAGAATTAATTTCACTACGTAGAAAATAAAACATTTTCGTTGACATTTTTTTCTTCCTTGTTTCAAATCTTCATTATCTGACATTTCAAATATTTTGTTGCAAATTTAGTTATTTGGTTAAAAATATAACTATTTGGTTGATTTTGTCCTCTTTGATTGAAAGTTCAACTATTTATTTGTTCATGGAACTGCAGGTTGATATTTCTACTCGAAAATTTAACTACTCAGTTGTAAATTAATGCATTTCGTTGAAAATTCATTCATGGTTCCCAAAAATCCCACTAATTTATTATAGGTTGTCAGAAACTCTTTCTTCAGGGCTTTGCAATTCATTTTCTCAATCACAAATTTTAATAATGCAATTTCTTGTGGACACTTCGAACTGTTTTCAAACAATTCAGAATAGATTAAGTGAGGAAAATCGCACTTTTCTTGTGGATAGCTTAAGAAATTACATAAAATTATAAATAAATTATATGATTATATTTACCGATAGAATTGAGGATAACCACCCAAGACAAGACGAGAGAAGGAAAAATTCTCATCTTTTATGATTGGATGGAAAACTTATGATTGTATCAATGAAGAATTTGATTAACAACTTGAATAATGAATATTCTAGTTTTTCGCCAGAGAATATAGTGTATCTGATATTCGTTGTCTCCTAGATAATAAGCGTCAAGGTTGACCTGCTGAAATATTTGCGTTTCATTAGAGTTGGTTTCAAGGAAAAATGTAATCAATAAGAACTGTTTAAACTGATATCACAATCTATATGGATGATTTTAAATTCCTGGTTATTCATGATTTTCAATATAAATCTGAATTCCATTCTTCTCAATCAGAATTAGAGCCATGTTATAATTTTGTACGGAAATTCTCGGAATGAAAATGAAATTTATAAATCTAGACGAAAATCCCTTATTTCAAACGGGATATATTTATATCATAGTAATTATATTATTTTACGTTTTTTTTTTCAAATTCCATTTTCAAATGGGGAAATTATATTTCTCTACTGGAATTCCATGTAGCAACTTAGGATTAAAATTTTTTCGAGGGTTAGTACATTCGGATAATTTTTTTTTTCGGCGAAGTAGGTGTTAATCTGGGAACAGTAAAGGTGCGTGGTTTATCGTTTGCAGGTGATAATGTTGTTATCAGAGAGTAAATCAAAGACTTGTAAAGAATGCTGAGCAAACTGAATACAAGTATAAGGAACATGAGCCTCAAAATCAACGTGAATAAGACAAAAATTATGGTTTTTAAAGTAAATCATAAATCGTATATTACTGAAGAAATTGGCAAACTTAAGTGGCCTTATGAACTGCAAAAGATGTGGCAATTATGACAATTTCGCGTAGAAAAATATTCTGGTGTGTAAGCATACAGTGTGATTTTTTTTCTACTGTTTGTATTTATGTTTTCGAGTTAACTTGACTCAAAATATTTTAATGGCTGTCAAAATTTGAATTTCGCGCCAAAAATTGTTGGAAAAATTCATTAGTTGTCTTTTTTAAAGATCTTCAATTTGGCCGCAGTGTCATATTGAAGGCTCTGACGTCCAATATCCCGGACAGATATCTAGCAACAAGGTAGAGTTTCACTTCATTCGGCGAATTTAGCAATTCAATGCAGAATGAACCAGAGGCTGTAAGATCTAACGATGACCCAAAACAATCTGATCACAGGTCTTTATACATCAGGAACTCCGCATAAAGATGAAATAGGTTCTCTTCTACTCGCTGGTTGCAGATTGAGCAGAGTTGCCCTTTCGCAAATTCAAACTGAAAATCCCCCATGGAAAATCTACCCCTGACCGCTCCCATGAGATGAACCTGAGCAAGGAGTCTGCAAAATTTGAAGGAAGTCCCATCTTTAATGAACTATTGCCCCAATGGATCTATCGAGAGATGAGGTCGCACCTGAAGCAAATAATTCTGTGCAAGACTGTTCAGGTCTAAGTCTCTAAGATGTGCCTCGAATTTATATAGGATGATCTCTTTGTTGGACTGCAGACTTTCCACGTCTAGTCCAGGCCATAAGCCATCCACTCCAGACAACAAGAGGAGACGCTTATCCTGTCGGACCCGATGGAATTTTCACGCTGCCGTACTAGAGTCTGCCATAGCCTGAAGACGCTTCAGTCATATTCTGGGGAACCTTCCGTCCCTCATACCCAGCATCTTTTCTCACCAGTGTAAAACCAATTTTAGGATGTTATGGGCAGCTGAGACTCACCCAAGCTTTAATCTAAGTGCATACCTTGGAGTATATATAGAAAGTCTCAAAACTGTCGTGGAGAAGGTAGTGTGGATCATTTCCACCTCCTTACAATATCTTAATCCCCAGATCCCTATACCAGAGAAGATAACGTTTGAGACAGGCTCTGGTACAAGATTTTTTTGATCCGCCAAGATTTCGACTTTGACGCCTTAAGAACGTCGCAAAGCTTTCTGAGGAGGAAAAGATATATTTTTGTTAAATTTATGTTCAAGTGAGCTTGAAATAAATAAAACAGTAACAGCAAGTCAAATTCCAGAAATATATTTTGATTTTAATGTATATTCTAATGTTATTACCAGTTACATGAAACATTTTGATCTGACTTCGGACCACAGACATTATTACATTTCAGTTTTACATTCGTTTTTAATTAATGGTTTGGAGGATTGTTATTCGCACGTGATTTTACATGCATAACTTTAAAATTAACCATGATTGTGCGGCGGACACCTACTGGTGTTTCATCAGCTTCTGCTCGGGTTAATGTGGTCACTGTACCGCTTGCCATGTTTACTTTCGCCCGTCGTTTATCGTAATTAGTATATGTATATATTCCAGCAAGAACATTATAATTCTCCAATATTGCAAAAGCGTCACCCTCAGATGTCGACACTACAATTCTTTCTTCAGATGGCATGGGGCCATAAATATTACGTCTCACTTTCAATAAAAGTGTATTGTTAGCCGGAAAAGTGTATCTCCGAAATTCGAACCTTCGGCGCGGATTCTTATTGGGAATGAGCCGAATTAATCTAAGTTGTTCGAGTCCACATCCCAATCCGTCAGCAGAAGGAAGCCTTATAGGACGAGCCACCCAACTAGCAGGAGGAGACCTGGACCTGATTCGAAGAGCAGACTCGGCAGGAGGGGGAGATCTGGCCGCAAAATGTGGAGAACGTTGTCTGGCAGGAGAAAGAGACCTTCCAGGAAAATAAGTAGGTCTGCCACGAGAAACACCAGGAATGGGGGCACCATTCGGTAAACACTCGAATTGTATACTCAAATCTGCGAAAAGAAAAAAAGGATTACATTTTTTCAAGGTCATATTTTCTGAACCGATTGTGAAAATATTGCGAGACAAGGCTGTAGATATAAAAGAAGTTATCCCTGAGAAATTTCTTTTGGGCGACAGGTGAACATTATTTTTTCAGATATCAATTTTCAACCAAGGGTACTAGTACGAAACATGTATAATATTTATAATATCGAGGTCAGAAGGAAATGGCAATTGGGAAGGAATGCGGATATTTTTCCGGTGAAATTCCCCGGTTGTTCTTATCACAAAAGTTTAACTACATATATATTTGTTTGCTATTATATTCACCGATACAATAACAGATGATTGCCCAGGTGAAGAGAAGATTATGAAAGACCATCATTTTTTCCAAGGAGAGGATCAACTGATTTAATGTATTGATGTAGAATTTCGCTGACAGTTTAATAAAGGAATATTTTAATGCTTCATTATGAAATGCATAATATATCTTATAGTCGCTATCACATAGATAAAGGGTGTGACGTTTGTATTCCTGGGATATTTACACTTCATTAGTCAGTTTCAAGATAATAAAAAATTTTATTAAATTTGCTTGATCCTGTTTCACAAATTTACGTACATTACAGTAGAAAATTATCTACACGACTAGCACGAGCGGCAATAAAAATTACTTATAATATAAAACTTGATAAATCGCTAGTAAATATAGCCTGATACTTCCAGAAGGCTCTAACACTTATAAAATTCCACGTCGATTAACCATGAAATTTACAAGACGTAATCTTTACAATCTTACTCTAAAGATCCAATTTAAAAATCGACAAAAAAAATTGGGTGAAATATTGTTAACTGGGGGTTTCAAGTAACAGATTCATATTTCTGTAAATAATAAACGTTTTGAACTACTGTTCCACTGCAAACACAGCCACACAAATAAAAAGTAATAATAAAAGTATCAAAGCACGTTTATTATATCTTATTGGTGTCTTTGAATCCGAATGCGAGGTCCAAATAATGACGACAAGTCAGTGTTTTGACATAACCTCAAAAAACCTCAACAAACTTTTTTCCGAGTCCAGTGGTCAGAGCATGTTTGCTGTATGGTTTTGAGGCCGATGAATCCGAATCCTTAGTGTAGAAAACTCCAGCACTCCAGGGACGTGAAAAAGAGACGATTTTTTCAGCGACCCCAGAAACATATAATGAGCATGGTCTGATCCTCGCCCTAGAAAAAAATTTTCTATGAGTTTTTTTGAGGTTATCTTAGAACCCTGACATTTTGTGGTTTTTTGGACCTTATATTCGGATTCAGCGACCCCAAAAACATCGTAAACGTGATCTGATCTCCATATCCAGAAAAAGATTTTTTATGCGGTTTTGGAGGTTATGTCATAAACCTGACGTGTTAAGGTTTTTTGGGCTCCGGATTTGGATTCAGCGACCCCAAAAACATATAGTAAACACGGTCTGACCTCCAGACCCGGAGATACAGCACGAATGGCAGGAGGAGACCTGCACCTAGCATAATCAGAAGACTCGACAGAAGGAGAATACCTGTCTGGAGGACGCGGAGGATGAGGTCTGACAGGAGTGGACCTGTCACGAGAAGAAAAAGCTCGGCATGAGGAACACTAGGAATAGGGTCATCATTAGGTAAAAACTCCAAATGGAAAGCCAACTCTGCAAAAAGGAAGAGAGGATTACATTTTTTCCAAGTTTCATGAATAAATAATTGTATAAGAAATTGTCGGTAAATTAGACTCTGATGCTTGAAAATCTTTAAAATACTTCGAAATCTTCTGAGATCTTTGAGACCTTTGTGAAATCATTTTAATCTTCGTAAAACCTTGGAAATCTATGTGGAATCCTTTAAAATCTATTTGAAAACTGTTGCAATCTTTTAAAATCTTGCGATATGTTTGGAATGTTTGGAAACTTTGAATTCTATTTGAAATCATTAAACGCTTTGTGAAAATTTTCAAAACTTTGGGAAAACTTGTTGGTAAAAAACTAATATTTTTGATTGAAAATTCAACTATCACATATCAGAATTCATAACTTATTTGAAAATTTATCTTTTTAATTTACAAATAAGATGTTGCAATTGATGCTTTGTTACATAATGTTAAAAATGTTACAAGATGAAACAGCTGGCCTTCGAATTTCATTTGTTAGACAGAAGAAAAGATCGATCACGAAAAATCAGACATATTTAAATGTTGTGGAAGACAGTCGTGTACAATTATTGTTTGAAAATTCCTAAAGATTGGATTCTCGTTGGTTAAGGGAGATTCCTCGCTTTCTTCTGTGGTCATTATTTTGACTTCACCGCTATCCATGTTTATTCTTGCCCGTTTTCGAACGCCATTTACCATTGCGTATATTCCACGAAGGATTGCATTACTTCTCTCCAGTATTGCAAAAACGTCACCATTGGGCGTTGATAAAACAGTTTGTTCTCCGGTTGGCAAGGGCGCCGAGAAACCATATCTTCCTCGCACTTGAAGTAGGGCATCGTGAGGAAAAGTGTATCTTCGAATTTCAAATTGCCGGTTTGGGTTTTTGTGGGGAATAAGCCGAACTGATCTAAGTTGTTCAGTTGTAAGTCCACTTAGGCGAAATGAAGGCCGTATGGCAGGAGGAGACCTGGACCTGGCACGAAGTGAAGATTCGGCAGGAACAGAAGAGCTGACTGTAGAAGCTGGAGAATGAGGTCTTGCAGGAGAAGACTTTTCAGAATATTTAGAAGGTTCGTCACAGTGAATACCAGGAATAGGTTCGCCATTAGGTAAGCAATCGAACTGCAAACTCAGCTCTGCAAGAAGACCCAGAGAATTCAATTTAGAAAAAAGCTTCAAAAACAGAAATGCCAGGAATGTCAACTTCCGCAAGACAATTGCACAAAAAGACGTGATTGTGGAGAAGCATTTGTTCATAAATGAATTTTAAAAAATTAACTTACAAAGTCAACTTGCGTAACAGCATTGCGAAAGAAGACTTTAAATTCAACTAATTGGTTGAAGGTTGAACTATTTTGAGAACAATTAATTTTATTCGCCTCAAATGTAGTGAAACAATCAAAGATGGATTAAACAAGAAGTTTCAAACTTTTCCATATGAACAACATCATTTGTTAAATATTCCTGCATGATTACAAAACTTATGAGGCTATAAATAACGCAGTTGATTCAATAGGAAATTCACTTTTAGTCTGACAGATTTACTTCCATTTATTCACTCTTTGGATTCTATTTCTTTAACACAAACATTATAAACTCCTCCAGAATGACTTCAGAATAAGTTTGCGGTCATTTTGGACAAACCTAATTAAAGTTTGGAAGAAAATAGAAATTGAAAATAGAATTAGGAATGAATCCAACAAAATTTTGATTTTCTTATAGCTGGAAGAATGTATATCAAATTATGGATATATTAAAATACAGTAGTCACCAATAGAAATAAGGATCACCGCCAAAGATAGAACGAGAGCAGAAATAATCCCCATCTTTTCTAATTGGAGAAAAATCTAATTAATTTATAATTACAGGCTTGGATTGACAATCTAATTGATGAAGATCCTCCTTCTGCATCAGATTATATAGTTTACCTTATATTTGTTATCTCAGATCTGTTCAGATATTTACATTTCAATAAAACGACTCTCGAGGAGAAAAGTGTAAATACAGAATTCTTCAGAACTGATATCACAAATTTAATATTTTTTGGACTATCTGAATAATTATAAACGACTTCTAAATATTTCTAAACATTCAAAAAATTCATTTAGAGATTTTAGATTCAGAACAAGAAAGCTTGGAATGAAAATTAAGATTCTCAATTCTTGAAAACTTTTTACTTAACGCAAATAAATAATTTATATTGGAGAAATTCCAAAAAATACGGGCTTCAGCATAAATTTTATATAAAACTGATATTTCACATTTTTGGGGGCATGTCCCGGACTCAGTACACAGGGATGAAGAAGGTTAAATTTGAAATTCATTGAGTAAAAATTATTCATGAAAATGTTTCCAACCATTAATTCAGAAGTTATTTTTAATTTCTGTTCTGAATTAGTGAGAAATAATTTTAAACATCTGTGTGTACAAGTAACGAATCATAAACGTTCAATATTGTTCAAACATTCGAACAGTTTTCCAAATTCATTTAATTATCTATTTCACCAGCGCACTTGAATAACAGTACTGTCTAACAAAATTAAAACTTCACTTTTTGTGTTTGAAATTGAAAATCATAATGTGGAAGCATCCAGAATAGGGCTTGGCGTAAAATACAATTTTCAAAAAAAAATAGCCCTTTTCTTTTACTTTCCCCATTAAATCAACTATGGAAAATGGAGTCCTGACACAGAAAAATAATTTCTGATCAAGTTTGTTCAAACTGCCCTAAAAATAAAAAAACGTATTCTTCATTATAAACTTTCAATGTAATTTTATTAATGTTCTAAAATGAAAATTTGACTAATCCAGTTGAGCAATATAATTTTTAGTTGAAAACGCATCTCTTCTAGTTAAAAATGTGTCCTTTTTGGGAAAAAATGAATATTTTTGGTTGATACTAATAAAATTAATGAATGTTGTGTAATTCAATTGTCAACTATTATTGCTTGGAAATTCATGACGGTTGGATATTTTCTGCTTATGGAAGATTTTTTGTTTTCTTCTGGAGTCAATATTTTAAATTCTCCACTGTCCATGTTTACTTTGGCTCGCTTATGAAAGCCATTCATCATTGCATACATCTCACGAAGAAATGTATCATTTCCCTTCATTATGGAAAAGACGTCACCAGTGGACGTTGACAAAACCGACTGTCTTCCGGTTGGCATGAGCGCAAAGCCAATAGATATTCCTTACATTTGAATTGGGGCATCGCAAGGGAAAGTATATGTTCGAATTCCGACTTGCCGGGACAGATTCTTATGGGAAATAAGCCGAACTGACCTAAGTTGTTCACTTATAAGTCCGCCTAGGCGGGATGAAGCACAAGTGGCAGGAGGAGACCTGGACCTCGCACGAAGAGAAGATTGGGCACGAGGGCAGGACCTGGTCGGAGAGCCCGGAGGATAAGGTCTGGCAGGAGAATAGTTTTCAGGAGAATCAGAAAGGTCAATTGCAACGAATACCAGGAATAGGAATAAGGCGAACCGATGTAAGTTCTTCAATTGTTAGTCTGCCTAGGTGTAAATAAGAATGAGTGGAAGAAGAATACCTGGACGTGATACGAAGAGAAGGATCTATAGGAAGATACCTTACCAGAGTGACCGGAGAATGAGGACTGGCAGGAGGAGACTTTTCAGGGAATCAGAAGGTCCATTGCAAGGAATGCCAGGAACAGGTTCTTCATCAGGATCTTCATTAGGTTTTATTGTTATAAGAGAGTTGAAGCACAAAAGCGGTTGTGGAATTGGAGAGCTAGGAAGAGAATTTATTGGTAATGCAAAGTGAAAATAAATTGTTTCGTTGGAGTAGGGGGTATTTCCACGAATTTGATGTTGTGGGACTGGAAGAGACGTAGGTAGAAAAAAGAAATGGAATAGTGGAGAGCCAAAGCTGCCAAGGGGGTAAAGGTGGAGGCTTCAGGAGGTTTTCAGAGTGAAAAAGAAAGGAAGGGCTAGTGGGGGAGTTATAACGGAGGTTAGGGATGGATTAGAAGAAGAAATTCATGGAGAGGAAGAGGGGGTATCCGTGCAAATAAGCGCAGTTAAGATAGGTGGTGTGACTGGCAAAAGAAAGGGGAAAGCTTCGGAATGGAGTATAAAGATGAGATAATGAATAAGAAGGGTAAGATTTTAGGGACTGGATAAGAGACAGGGGCTAAGCGATGGCGATTAGTATGGCAACAGGGGATGAAGAGGGAGAATTAGGATTCTGGATGAGGAGGAAGAGCGTCGAATGGCAAGGTGAGGAATAAGTTTTGACGGGGGAGAGGGTCAGCAGGACAATTGTGAGCTAGACGAGGAAGCTGATAGAGAATTATCAGAAGCAGTCAGGAATACTACGCTTTGAAGGGGAGTCATTAGGAGAGATATGAGAGGATTTGAAGAAGGAAGTGAAAGAATCTGTTTGGAAGAAGGTATTCAGAAAGAAGAAGAAAGGAATGGTGAAGCCGTGGTGGGATAGGGAATGTAAAAAGATGGATAGGAAGTTGAAAAGGAAGTACAAGAAGTCGTAAGAGAGAACTGTGAAAGAAGTATATGTAGATGAAAAAAATGAGAAGAATGAGAAAGGGGTCTAGTTTGATGTGTGAGAAAAAGAAACAAGAAAAGGAGAAAGAGCTGAGAGAGGAGTTGATGTAGAATGGGAATGAGCGAGAAGATAGGGAGAGAGGAGTGGAGTGAGCTTTTCAAGCAATTGTTTCAGGGCTCAGATTCACGATTGAGTGATGATTTGAGCAGAAGGAAGAGAAAGGGTGGAAGAGATGAAGGAGTTGAATGACGAGTGCCACTGTATGAGGAAGGAGATAGGGATAGGACGGAAAATTATAGAGAGATCACGCTACTAAATACGGCGTTCACAGTATACTCGATGATGTTGGAGTAGAGGCTGCAGAAGAACGTCGAGGGAACAAAATATTGCCGGAGACGCACGGGAAAAATTCCCTGTTCCGAGTCTTCTTCCAAAATTTCGAAAAGAAAGGTTTCAAATTATGACTGAAATTCTGTGTTGCAACCTAGAATCAAAACATATGAATCTTTCATAAAATTTGCTTGGAAATCTTTTAAATTTTGAAGATTTTGTGAATATTTTTTGAATCTGTAAATTCCTTGTGAAATATCTGGAATCTATGAGAAAAATTTAGAAAACTGCTGGAAATAAATAAGAATATTATATGGGCCTCTGAAGGTTTTGATATCCTTGTGAAATCTCTGGTATCTTCTTGAAATCGTTTTAACTCTTCAAGAGTTGTGTGAAATCCTTGAAAATCTCTGAAATACTTTGAAATTTTTTGGGGTCTTCAAGACATTTCAAGAACCACTTTAATTTTCGTGACATCTTTTCTCCTGAAAGAAATTATCTGTTTGGTTCGAAAATCTGATTCGTTGGTTAAAAAATCAACGCTTTCACTGAATACTTCAACCATTTCATTGTAATTTAATTATTTTGTCGATAATTCAAGTATTTTGTTCAGACCTTATCTCTTTTGGTTGAAATAAACGAATGCATTTTGATCTTGTATTGTTTTATTTTGAATACAAAGGATTCGATTTCATTAAATTTTGCAGCCACTCTATCATTTTAGCTTCACGTTGAAAAAAATTTCAATCACAGTTGTGGTAGACAGTCATTCACAATTATTGTTTGAAAATTCCTCAAGATTGGACGATCTCTGCTTAAGGGGGATTCCTGGATTTCTTCTGGGGTCATCACTGTGACTTCACCGCTATCCATGTTTATTTTTGCTCGTTTTCGAACGTCATTTATCGTTGCATAAATTCCACGAAGAACTGTATTATTTCTCTCCACTATTGCAAAGACGTCACCGGTGGGCGTTGATAAAACGGATTGTTCTCCGGTTGGCATGGGCAAAAAGGAACTAGAGCTTCCTCTCACTTGAATTGGGGCATAGCGAGGAAAAGTGTATCTTCGAATTTCAAATCGCCGGTTTCGATTCTTGTGAGGAATGAGCCGAACTGATCTAAGTTGTTCCATTGTAAAGTTACGTAGCTGGAATGAAGCACGAATGGCAGGAGGAGACTTGGTCCTGAAACGAAGAGTAGATGTGGCAGAAGGAGAAGACCTGCCCGGCGATTTAGAAGGTCTGCCACGGGGAACACCAGGGATAGGGGCGCCATCGGGTAAGCACTCGAAAGGGGAACTCAACTCTGCAAGAAAGAAAAGAGGATTCGATTCAGGAACATGCTTTAAAAACATTAACTCAAGGGAAATTAAGTGGCTTGAAGAATGTACTAGAAATTATGGATATATTTTAGTATCATATTCACCAATAGAATTGAGGATAAATGCCAATAATAGGACCAGAGCAGAAAAAATCCTCATTTCTTCTGATAAGAAGGAAAGCTAACTCAAGTGATAATGAAGTATTGTGTTACAAATTTGTTGAATGAACATTCCACTTCTTCATCAGATTACATGGTATATATTATAGTCGTTATCTGAGAGAATGAAGCCGTTAAGCTTGTCTTACTCAGATATGTATATTTCATTAAAGTAAGATTGAATGATAAGATGTGTTATTACTAAATTTAGAGAAGATAATATCGAGGAATACATAATCTTTTACAATTAAGAGCAATTTACCGTTTAAATGGAAAATTGATATATGCTGTCCACCTGAATAATGATTTCAAATCCCTGGTTGTCTGCCGGTTTTCTCAAGATAAATTGTTAATTTTTCTGGCCTTACCGGTGTTTCTAGTCAACTGACTGTCCGTGGACGCTCTCACGCCATCCTCCTCATCCTTGTGTATCAAATCATTATTGTCTTGTCGGTTTCCATCATAATCGCTTAAATCGGTCATGAAGACTTGATCATCAGAGAAATCGGATTGTTTTTAAGAATCGGAAATTAGATGCCACCTGTTTCTTCTTACTGTAATTTTTTCTGTCTCAATCTAATACGAATTTGAGTGATAATCTATTTTCACCACTCTTCCATATGCTATCAAATTTGTGATAAATACAGTCTTACCTATGCTCAACGCAGACATGTCTATGTCTTTTTTTATAACTCGCTGGCTGCTATTCCCTTCATTATTTTCCTGTTGAATAAACTAAATTTTCAGGGAGCAAGGTCTGTAACTGATTAGGGATTATTAGTATTAGGAATGAACGACAGTAAAGTCACGCTAACATCTTTGGACTTTTTTTATAATGGTTCTAGCATTTTGGACAGCTCTTTCTATTCGGCCATTGCTTTCCGTGAGAATCAGCGAAGCTATATCGTGTTCAAAATCAAAATATTCGCCAAATATTTTAAATTTAGAACATAATTGAGGTCCATTTTCACTGTGCATGTTTTCGGATATGCCATGTCTGGCAAACACCTTTTAACATTCAGCGATGACATCAGAACAATGAGATATCATATTCTACAATTGGGTGGTAGGGCCTTATCACTAGACGGATTGTTTGGCCCTTTCGCGACGCTTACTCATCCCTAAATGTCCATAATCGAGTCTTCAAATTATTTTGGGTTGTAAAGATGAAGGGATTATAAATCAGAAATTGTACAAAAGATATCCTTCCGTAGAAGACATCGTCTCCTTGAACGCGTGATATTCCACCAAGCCGTCGCTTTCTCTAACCGACTCTGTGTAGCTCGTTGATGACCTCCTATGAAATAAATACTTTTTTTTTGTTTCTGATTCGATATATTTGAAATCAACACTAGTCGTTTGTGGGTTACTCAGTGAAGCGTATGCTCAAACAAGCAGACCACCCGGAACATATTTGACTTCATAGTTGAAACTCATTAAACGAGTTCTAAAACGCTGCAGGCTAGGGGTGTGGGCATCCAGGCACTTAGTTTGTAGCATCTGCAAGAGCGGCTTGTTGTCTTTCTCAATAGTTATTCCTATTCCAGTGATGAAATGTTCAAATCTGTTGCTTGCTTAAGTTAGGCTAAGAGTTTCTTTTTCTATTTTACTGTACCTTTGATCTGCTGGAATCAACGTACGGGACACGTAAGCCATGGCTTACGTGTATTGAAAAAGTATCATTTCAAGGCTAGTTTTCGATATTGAAACAGTCTTCCAAAAAATATAGCCTCGGGTGGTTCTATTCTAATTCCACTTTATTTGGATGCCACTAAGCGACGTTTAAGTGCAAATGTTTGGGATCAAAATAGGACTGAAGTGATTCCATGATTTTGACTCCTTTCCACCATGAATTGTGTTTGTTCCCTTAAAAAAAGCGGAAGAATCTTGATAATTCACGGTGAATGCGTTCCACCATATTACCCTGGGAGTGGCGTATAGATGAAAAGATCAGTTGGATGTTCTCTTGTTCCAGACCATCAATCCAGAAAATTGGGTCCCATGATCACATATGATCTTTTCGGGTTTCCCGAATTAAGGGATGTAATCATCACGAATTTTGGATAGAGCATTCTTAGTTAATGCTCTTCTCATGAGGTACAACTTAAAGAATTTGCTGAAGGTATCAATTGTTGAAAGGATGTATTTAAATCCTCTCTCGGTTGCAGGAAATTGGCCGTAAAAGTCAATTGAGAGTAATTCTCCTGGTTTAGAAGGGGTCACATTTCTCATTAGAGAGAAACATGTTTGATTAGTAGCCTTGCTTAATTGACAAGAGGGAGAGCTGGAAATTCTGTGCCGGATTGCCTTAGCAAATTTGGGGTAATGAAAAGTTTCTTTTAACATACGAAAGCACTTGATAGGTTTAAAAATGATTATTAACAAAATACAACCAACGATCCTGAATCACGTATCATTTTGAACCTTCTTTACGAGCGTCGTGAAGCGGAGGTCGGAGGAAGGTTGTTTTGCTAAGTCATACAGAAAAACTCGTCCTTGGTTGACATCTGAAATCGTGTCATCCGTGTTGTAAGGGATTCTGCTGAAAGCATCGACTACCAAGTTGAATTTACCCTCGTAGTATTCAATGTTGAGGGTATAGTCCTGGATAGCGAGAATCCAGCGTGTTAATTTGGAGCCTATAAGCTTGCAGGTTTGCAGGAAAATAAGGGCTCTATGGTCGGTTTTAATAGTAAACTGTGTACCGTAGATAAAAGATCTTAACTTCATAAGTGCCCAACCAATAACCAACAATTCTTTCTCGGTAGTGAAGTAATTGAGTTCGGGTCCCTTTAGCGTCCTACTAGCGTATGAAAGCCTTTTCCCTATCCGATGTCCATTCTCATATCACCCTTTCCTTTAGGAGTTCCAAGAGTGGAACGATATCTTTGGCATGATCTTTCGAGAATTTGCGAGGAAAATTGATCAGCCCTAAGAAACCACGCAAGTCCTCAATTGTGTTTGATCGGGGATATTCTTTTATCGCCCTGACCTTTTCCGGGTCTGTTTCGATTCCCTTGGGTGTTAAAATATATCCCAGTAATTTTACTTCTTGACGAAAAAAAATTTGATTTCTCAAAATTAGTGGTGAGATTATGTTCTACTAAACGTTGGAAAAGCATATCTAAATGATGAAAGTGTTGATCTAAATCCCTAGATATGCATACCAGGTCATCGAGGAAATTCATCACGAAAATTCTCTCAAATAAAAATCCAGTCCACGTACTAGAGCAGCAGTGCTAGTTTTTGATCCGGAGGGTGTGACGCAGAACTCGTAACATTTTCTCTCGAACAAGGTCTCAATGTAAAAAGACTCCCATACAAAAGTTACCTCACTGCCATTATCGATCAAGCCGTTAACCGGATTATCTTACAAATTCATTTGTATAATAGGACACTTGTGTAACCTCATATTAATTACTTCGTCTTCTCCAACCATTCTCTAACAATTCTTTACACAAATTCGTAGGAAATTCAAAACTTGAGATTTCTTTTATCATAAAATTTTCTTTAAGCGGCCTCGAGTTTGAAGCTACAACTTGGTCAGGTATGACATTATTTTCAAACTCGAGGCTTAGGGGTTTCCCGCTTGGTTCGAATAAAAGGAGTTCTGTGAATAGCTAGTGGAGGGTTTAGGAATGTTGGGTTGGAATTTGGCAGTTTCAGGGTTTGGTAGATAATTATCTTGCTTAAGAGGCTGAAAGCTTTAATCAGGGATACTGCTAATTGGGTTATTTTGGCCGAAGTTAGTTACATTCTGACTTTCCTGGGGTGATATTAAGGGTTGTATCCCAGAATTATTTGGCAAGTGGCTAATTGAAGAGGTGGGTGATACCATGGAATGATTGTTTGCGATAGTATTTTTTTTAACGCTTGAGGATCATGATGTTGAGGAGGGTTGGGGTCTGGATTATTTCCACCCCGATTGTAGTTATTATAATTAAGGTTACGGTTACGGTTTCGATAGCGATCTGGATTATTGCCATATTGTTGGCGCTCATTGCCGCGTGTCCGCCATCCCTGATTATAGTTTCCCTGACTGTTATTTTGACCTGAATGTTGATATTGATCACCGTTATCAAATGAATGCTGATGAGGATCTGATGAGGTAGACTTGAGTCGAATATTTCAAGAAGTTCAACTAAACCCTCAAAGTCCTTAATGTCTCTAACAAAAATAGCAGTTTTAATGTCTTCGGAGAAATGTCTACATAATTTATACAAAATCTCAGAATTCGAAAGTGGTCGAATTAGATGCTTTGCATTCGTTGTCATTTGGATAGCATAGGCCGCCTGAGAGATTTTACTCCGCGAATCAAATCGTCCAAATTCCAGCTCCCTGCTGATTTGGTGCTGTACGTTCTCATTCAAAAATTTGCAGGTAAATTTGGCTTTGAAAGAATCGGTGTTATCCCTGTCTGAAGACATGAGATTCCACCAATCTTTAGCCATGCCCTCCAAGGAAGCCACAATCACGTGATGCTGCTGCGTTTTACAAACGTCAACAGCATTGACGTAAACTTCGAAATCCCTTAGAAACTGAATCGGCCTTTCCTTACCATCTCCAGGAAATTTCGGAACGGGAAGGTTCTTCAACCATGGCATCTTACGACACGGGAACTAAGTTATTTAAATGAATTTGAACCTTTGAATCAGTTGAAGCATGATGGAACCATTCAACCGAATTCGGAATGCTGGACAAAAAGGTCGCTAATTCAGATGTATTTCTTGAATAAGAAGAAGTCCCCTTTGTTTGGAAATTTTGGAACCTTTTACTGTGTGTGATGAATTCAGATTCTTCCCGATTTTAGAACCTTTTTAAACCTTTAGTTAATCTTATTTTCCTGATTTTGATGTTACTGAAAATGATATCAAATCAATTTGACAGCCTCTTATCCCATCAATCATGAATGTCTAAAGCATGTCATAAGATCAGTTCCTACTTTTGAAGTTGGAATTGAGGTCTCAGAATTCACCAAATCTTTTCATAAATTGAACCACTCCCCTTTACTATTACCCATTGAAATATCGGAGCATATTGTAGTCGCTTTTGCTACCGATTTATTTACTTATTTGATTTGTTCATTAATTTGTATTTTCTTCGTTGACCAAAGAAAGGTAACGCTCACAAATTATAATTTGACTTGGTAAAGGGGATTTTTGACATTTGAATGATGGATTGCGCTTACATGTAAATGATTATAATAATTTTAATATCTGTATTAAAGTAATCAGTAATTATATATTTTTTTCATGAAACTAACTTTAACGAATTGTAAATATCTGAGTAGGACAAAGTTGACGCCTGTAATCTCCGAGATAACTAATATCAGATATACTATACATATGGTCTGATGAAGAAATATAATATTCATCAGTTAAATTCTTAATCAACGCCTTTATTAAAAAATTGATTAGCTTTTCCTCTGATTCTAAAAAATGAAAAGATTTTTTTCTCTTGCCCTATCCTTGGCAGTCATCATCAATTGTATAGGTAAACATATTATTATAATATATCCATAATTTTCTGTACATTTTTTGACCCATACGCACATCAAAGGTTGTGCGACTCAATCAACATTCTATTCTAATAGCTGCTTTCTTTCAAACTTTGATTAAGTTGGTCCAAAATTACTAAAAATTTACTCTGGATTTGTTCCGGCAAAATCCATAATGTGTGTGTGAGAAATGTAATTTAAAAAGTTGAGAAAATTAAATTCAATCTGCTGGACCAGAAGAGTATTTTCTGTTGGAGAAGATGCGTAATCTATAAGTAGATCAGTTTTCAGTCGCATGCTTGATCATACGAGATGAAATTTTTAACGAGGGATGAATTCTTAAACTGAATAGATGAATTTTGAAGTAAATAGTTCACTTCTCAACAGATAAAGACTTTTTACAGGGGAGGAAAAAATGTCAACCAAATTAATAATTTGTCTACAAAAATATGGAAGTTGTTAAAAAAGTGCAAGAAGAGATGAAAAGGGGAAAGAGTGTGAAATCTTTAGAAGAGGATGCATGAGCCGAAATATTTCTTCCTATTTCTTCCGTTGTTGTGAAACTGTCTCTAATGAGCCGATTTCACTGATTTTTTGGAAAATATTTCTCCTATTTGAAGTCTTTTTGCACAGTTCTGTTAGACAAGTTGACTCTTTGCATTTATGTTTTTGAACCTTTTTTTTAAATGGAATCCTCGGTGTCTTCTTGCAGAGATAAGTTTGCCTTTTGAGTGCTTGCCTAATGGTGCCCCAATTCCTGGTGTTCCTCGTGACAGACCTTCTCAATCACCTGGAAGGACTCCTCCTGCCAGACCATATTCTCCGGGCTCTTCGGACAGGTCTTCTCCTCCTGCCGAATCTTCTTCCAATGCCAGGTCCAGGAATCCTCCTGTCATTCTTGCTCCACTTCGGCTAGGTGGACTTACAATTGAACAACTTAGATCAGTTCGGTTCATTCCCCACAAGAATCCAAACCGGCACTTTGAAATTCGAAGCTACACATTCCCTATTGATGTACCGATTAAAGTGAGGGGAAGGTGTAATGTTTTTGAGCCCATGCTGAACAGACGACAATCTGTATTATCAACGTCCAGTGGTGATATCTTTGCAATAGTGGGCGGAAATAATACGTTCCTTCGTGGCTTGTATGCAATGTGGCATGGCTTCCATAAACGTGTAAAAATAAACATGGACAGCGGTGAATTGGAAATAATGACCAAAGAAGAAATTGAGGAATCTCTCTTAACCAAGGATCATCCAATCTCAAGGAATTTTCAAGCATTGATCCTAGACGACTGTTTTCCACAACATTAATCTTGTATACTTTAAGTGAAACAATACGAGATTAAAATTCATTTGTTCATTTCAACAAAAAATATGAGTACTAAACATTTGAGTAAGAGAAATTAAAAATACGTCAAGCAGGCTCTTGAAATAATCTTTATCTTCTGTTGGAGAATTTTCTTCCAATACAATCAAGAATTTTGAAGTTCATGCAGAAAAATATGGTTTTTTAGGATTTTCCGCCGAAATTTTAACAAAATTATTCCGAAATTATTTTTCTAATCTGGACTCAATTTCCCATAGTTGCTTTAAATGTTAAAAAAGAAAAGAAGAGAATTCGTAGATGAATAATGAAGAAAGATGTTCTTACGTCTTATAATTTTATATATTTATTTAAATGTATGTTAGATTCATGTTCTATAATATTATATCTTCTATTAAATTTTATTTGATAAGAGATTTTAGTGCGAAGGTGGAATAGATAATTAAATGTATTTGAAACACTGTTCGAGTGTTTGTACAATTGTGTACATTTGCGATTCGTCACTTATTTACACAGCTGCTTGAAATCTTTCTTCAAGAATTTAGAAGAGAAATTAAAAATAAATTCTGAGTTATCAATCCAAAAACATTTGCATAAAGTTTGGGGGAAAATATAGAAAAAAATAATTCAATCATTTCCTTTTGGATTATTCAGGGTTGCCACGTCGATTAAGTATTGAACAGAATGTGCTTGAAACATTCTTCGTTTTAGAGAAAAAACATAGTGTAATATATTCCGAGCACTCAATTTATGAAAAATTTGATCAAAAATGGACAAAGACGAAACTTATTTTTTCAATCTTCAAACAAACTTTCAGGATGTCACATGACCGGGAAATTAGGAAATTTCTTCTCCCTGGAATCTACTATACGCGAATTTAAGATGGTTTGATATAAATTATCACTCTAATTCTGACTCTTAACAGGGAATTTGTTGACAAATCTTATTTCCACTTATAACAGGGAATTTTCTAAACGAATTTCAATTTCTGTGGACGACTAAAATTTTAATTGCAAAAGAAAATCTAAAAAATATCCCTGTGGCATGTCAGCATTTGCCATAATTTGAAACATTTATCTTAGAAACTTTAGGAAAAAGAACTACTATATTTAGAAATTTGAATACTGAGAGACAAATTATAGAATTCTATGAAGACAGCAAAAAATCTTCACAAGATATTCATAATCAAATGACTACTTCTTTGGACAGCCATGGCCTTAATATTCAAAAATCAATCGAACGATTTGGAAATCCATCAATGATCAGAAATCTAAAATCAGTGATGATTTGAATGCTGACCTAACAAACCCGAAATGTAGCCTTGAGTTCGTACACCACTTTATTTTCCTGTTGACCAGGAGCATCAAATCTTTGGACAAAAATTCAATTATGATTTCCGAGGCTCACGGCATCATGACATTGCTGAAACATGGTCATCGACTTCTGGTGCTTCTATCCCAGAAGCTAAGCAAGAGCGGGAAATTTAGGCAAGAGACTTCGTACAATACTGTTCCTTGGAGTCCAGTCTCTAGCGGAGGATGACCATATGCGGCAGGCGGCACAGTTGAAGATGAAAATTTCACCTATGAATACTTTTTTAGAACAAGTTATTCCCGTAGAATGGTAAGAGGGACTGTATTAACGGACCAGATGATTTAATCCCGTAAGAACAGCCTTTTGCATCCGGCTCGCGATGGACTGAGCCTGATGATGGCAAGACTCGATTTTGTTGAGTTTGCTAAGAAATAAAGCTTTCACACCTCCAACACAGCCAATTATCAGAATTCTCCTCTCAGAACTCATTCTCCGGGTTTTCCGGATAGGTCTGCTCCTTCTGCCACATCTACTCTTCCTGCCAGGTCCAATTCTCCACCTGCCATTTGTGCTTCATTCCAGCTATGTAAATTTACAATGGAACAACTTAGATGAGTTCGGCTCATTCCTCACAAGAATCCAAACAATGACCACAGAAGAAATCCAGGAATCTCCCTTCACCAGAAGTCATCTAATCTTGAGGAATTTTCAAACAATAATTGTAGGTGATTGTCTTTCACATAATTAATTGAATTTTTCAATTGTAATTTGAAGCTAAAATTATAGGGTGGACGCAACATTTTTCA
Organism: Andricus quercusramuli; assembly: GCA_932178445.1. Taxonomy (NCBI): domain Eukaryota; kingdom Metazoa; phylum Arthropoda; class Insecta; order Hymenoptera; family Cynipidae; genus Andricus; species Andricus quercusramuli. Next base: position 97,111 of record CAKNXH010000261.1, on the reverse strand, counting down.
ACATCGAATATTTCATACAATATTTATAATAAATCAATACCAGGTTGAAATTTATTCGTTCATTTCAATCAAAAAATATTAGATTTAAACAAAATAATTCAATTATCGACAGAATAATTCAATTTCAATAAAATAGCTTAATATTTTACCGAGAGAGTTGATTTTGTAACCAACGAGTTGAAGTTACAAGCCAACAAGACGAATTTTTCAGGAAAAAGTGGAATTTTAAAATAAATAAATTTTTGAAGTACTTAAATAAATTTTTAACATAACATTCCAATTTTAAAGCGACATGATTTTTCAACTAGAATTATGAATCTTCAATGGAAATTTTCAAATAAAAAAGGATAAATTTGCAATCAAAAATTAATTAGTTAGACATTTCGGTGAGAAGAATTAATTAATTTTAAAACCAGAAGATTATTTTTTTCGACAAAAACAATAGAATGGGTTAATTTTCATTTAGAGAAATAAGTTTTTAACCATTTCAATTGAATTTTCAATGTAGTAGTTGAATTTGGAACCAAGCAGATGAATTTTCAACCAAAAAATTAATTTTTCATAAGAAAAAAAGAATCGGGAAAATTGAATAGTTAAATTTTTAGTTACAAAAATGAATTCTTGATGAAAAAGAAACTCATTTTCAACCAAATATTTTAATTTTTAATGGAATTATCAACCTAATAGTTGAATTCTCAACCAGAGAAGTGAATAAGTCACCAAGAAGATCAATATTCTACAACAAAAGAAACAGAAGAGTTTCAACAATATACAGAAATTTTCAAACAAATATGTAGTCGAATTTTTAACTGAAGAAGATCAATGTTCAAACAAACATGATATAGTTGAATTTTTGGTTGAAAAATTAAAAATTTTCCATAGAAAAAAAAATTAATTTTGAATCAAGAAATTAGATTTCCACAAAAAAAATCTAATTTTTGATAAAGGACATGAATTTTCAAAAGAAAAGTTGGATTTTCAACTGAAGTAGATTCTTCTATTTATTATTATGAAGAGATTTCTATATATCTGTTCATTCCCAAGAAAAGGATAATTATTGCACAACTAGCGCAAAAAATTTTCTAGTTCTTTGAAATCAACATTTGTGAAAGGAGGTATTCCTTTCTTTGAATTGTGGCCAACTGCCCGGAAATTGGCTACTGATAAGGGGAATTGGGGGAAATTAGGAAGCTGAGTGCAGGTATAGTCAGTCATAAGGCCCTTTCATGTCGTTAGGATATTTATTCAACCACTCACAGGTATGCGTCAGATAAACGAGGTCGAGTTTCCGGAAATCCTGAAACGTCCGTGGAGCCCGTACTGCGGAATCCAGGGGATGGAGGTCCACCTCGTCCAGCTATCCAATTGCGCAGAATAATATAGGGTATCCTTTTCAGTAGTGGCACAGAAACACTTTCAGGCACTATTACGCGGAGTGAGGTAACGAAAGCCAACTCGGTACTTTCCAAAGAAATGCTCTCGGTCGCGTATTAGCGAGGACTCACGATTTGTGGTCGACGACCTGCTCTTGATCATTTCGGGATTCGTCGACCTCGATCGCCAAATCTCGAGCCTCACCCCTTCCGGATTAGATCAGGGCCGGAAGGAGCAATGGCCCTACTGTAACTTCACGTTACACCCCCTCCCCCCAGTGCGGGACGGGGTGTGCACCCTTAAAGATCTTGTTCTGGACCCATCAGAAGTTCCTGTTCGTCTACGTATAAGATTATGCAGTCGTCATCATCCGAATCCAGATCCGAATCCAGATCCTCCTCTTCGCTGTTAGTGATAATAATTTTCAGAACTTCGAGGAACTCAAGGTGGGTCTTATCCCAACTTGTCTTTTTATATCTTTTTCTATCCTTATTCGGTGCCGTGTGTCCTGTCTTGCTTATCTCATCCCTGTCCCAGCAGTATTCATCATGGAACAGATATAGGTTTCTCGGTATTTTTATGCCACAGAATCTACACTTCCACCAGTCCAAGATTTCCATTCTCTGAAACAAATAAATGAAACGACCTATTCGGCCAAACCAATAATAATCAACAGAATAAAAAATAATAGTCTAACGCTAATTTTGTTATTTATGCGTTTCTTTGGCTAAGTATTCTTTTCTCTCTATAATTTAGCCTAACTCTAATTTGCCAAAGAAATCTTTGAACCTCCTCCTCTTGCCATCTTCTATAGTTGTTGGAGTCCTGGTGATCTGAAACAAATAACTTAACCTAGACATCCCCCATTCTATAGCGGGCCCAATACTAAACTCAAAGTGTCATCAGTGAACTCCACAATTTATAGGTGAACTTATTGTTTTATTTTCTTATTTCCTACATATCTAATTCTTTGTTCTATGTGGTGTATTTCTAATAAGTAAAAAAAAATAATAATTTTTATTCTCACTTTTTGAGGTATGCTGCGACTTCTTCTCTTCTTTTCTGTTTTATCTCTTCCCATTCTTTCTCTATCTTTTTTTTCTCGTCGTCCGTAATTTCCCAAGTTGTCAACTTAATTTTTCCCTGCAACCTTTGTCTGCCGAATTCTCTTTCTATGTCTTCTTGTCTGTGTCTTTTTTCTCTTCTTATTTCTAACTCCTCTAATAAATCCGCAGTTTTTTTGATTTTTTCTTTCTCAATTTTCTTGATTTCTTCTGTTCTCTTCCTGTCTGCTTCTTCTTTTTCTTTTTGTAGCTTCTTTTTATATTTATTAATTCTTTCTTCTACCTTTTGGTTTTCTTCTTTTTTTTATTAATAACTTCTTCATGTTCACCTAACCAGTCTTCCTTATCGGTCTCCTGTTTGGGCTTTCTTTTTACCTCTTCTTCTTTTTTCATTTGCGCTCCTTCTTCTTTCGTGATTTTCTTGTCCTGTTTTTTATCTGTATTATTTTTCTTACGGATGTTGATTAGTTTCCTAATCTTCTTTTGTTCTTCCTTAATTTTCGCTTCCGCTTCTTCCTTCATCTTAGCATCTGTTTCTTTTTTCAGTTTCTCTTCTTCCTCACGTCTTTCGGTTTCCTTTAGAAGTTTTAGGATTTTTATAATCTTTGTTTCTTCTTCTTTTTCCTTTCTCTTTTCCTCTTCTTCCTTGATCTTCGCTTCCTCCTTTTTCTTCATTTTTCTTCCTCTTCTTTGCGTCTATCCTCTTCTTGCAAGAGTTTAATTATTTTTTGCAAATTAAAGAATTCCTTCCTCTTTTTCTCTGATTCTTTAGTTTGCCCTTGAATTGCCTTTGTTGCATCTAAGATTTCAATTCTGAGATTTTCCAAATCTTCCTCCATTTTTTTTATATTTTTTTTTGTTGCCCTTTTCATTTCTTCTTCCACTTTCCTTCGATCCTCCTGTCTTTGCCAACTCTCGGCCATTTCCTGAAATGAAGAAAAACATTTCTGTCCTAATTTGTCTTTAAATAAACATTCTCATTCGTAAAAATAAGAAGTTTCGTCTTTATTTGTCTGTCAGTTGTCTTCAATTCATTCTTCCTTTTTTTGTTACTTCTAACTTTGTGATTATTGTTAAATTCTTTTTATGTCATTTATATTCCAAGTACCTATTGATTTTCCACGCATTTTTCGTAACTCATAAACTGTTAGTGATAATTTCGCAATAATTTTATAAGGACCTTCAAAATCTTTATTTAGTTTCCTCGCTATTTTCGCCTCTTCATTAGATAAGGTTTTATCTCTTTTATGAACTAAATCGCCTATTTCAAGCTCAAAATTTCTTCTCCGCAAATTATATTGAATTGCTTGTTTGTTATTTGCTTCATCCAGATTTTTCTGGACTTCTTCCTTAATTATTTGTAATTTGCGCAACCTGTCAGTCAATTTATCCGTTTCTTGGAATTCTATTTCGTCAGAATTTTCCAATTCTTTTCTTAATGTTTGTAATGGCTCAAATTCTCTACTGAAATTCAGAAATGCGGGGTGAAATTGGTTGAAGAATGTTTACTCGTATTCAGAGACAATTGTAAATCTTCTAAATTTTTATCCCATTCGCTATGATCTTTATCTAAATACGCTTCAATCGTTGTTTTTATTGACCTATTACATCTCTCCGTGGGATTCGCCTGTGGATAGTATTTCGGCATTCTGAGATGTCTGATACCAAATTTCTGGGCGAGTTCCCCAATCGTCTTATTGACAAACTCGGCACCATTGTCTGAAAGCAAAAATCTGGGACTTCCCCACTTCGAAATTATCTTTTTGTGAAATTCACTCTCAATCGTTGGGCCGTTCGCCTTCTTGATTGGAATTATTTCTACCCATTTCTTAAATAAGTCAGCAAGCACTAATATGTATTTGTTTCTGGATTTCGAATTAGGAAGTGGTCCCATGATGTCAGTGGCGACCACTGTCCATGGCTCCTCAACAATTCTTTTTCCCATTAGTCCTATTTTTTTCTGAATGCTGGGCTTTGTTTTTCTACAGATTTCGTATTTTTTGATATATTTTAAAATTTCTGACTACATTCCGGGCCAACAATAATTTTCGAATATTCTCGCGTAAGTTTTCTCAATTCCTTGATGACCAGACTGTTTATTATCGTGTCCTTCGCATAGGACTTTTTTCCTAAGTTTTTTGGGGATAACTAATTTCCATGGATTACTTTCGGATAATAAGGATGATTTTAAGGGGTCTGGTCTGTAAAAATATAATTGTCCATCCCTAATTCGCCATTTCTCGTGCTCTTCAGGTTTCTTTCTCACCTGCCTAAATTTGGTGTTATACCATTCATCCGTTTCATCGATAAAATCTTTATTTTTACTTTCTATGCTACTCGCTAATATAGACGCTACGGATTTTTCTGATTCATTTGTTCTCGATAACGAGTCGGGAACTAAATTTGCGCTTCCCTTCCTATATACAATTTCATAATCGTACTCTATGAGTTCTAGGGCCCATCTTGCTAGGCGGCCTGTGGGGTTTTTCAAATTGTGAAGCCATTTCAAGGCAATGTGGTCTGCTAAGACTTTAAACTTGTATCCTTCTATATAGGGCCTGAATTTCCTTATCGCCCATACGACGGCTAAGCACTCTTTTTCGGAAGCGGAATATTTTCGTTCTGCCCCATTTAAGCCTCTACTGGCATATGCTATCACGTGTTGGTTCCCTTTGATTATTTGAGTGAGTACAGCTCCTAAGCCTGTATCACTCGCATCGGTTTCTATTTGAAAAGGTTGTCTAAAATCAGGGCAAGCCAGGATAGGTGCTGTCGCCAACAACCCCTTTATTGTTTCCAAAGCTTTTTCCTGTTCGTCTGTCCATTCTTATTTTCTACCTTTTTTTAATAATCTATTTAAGGGTTCTATTAATTTCGAAAAATGTGGTATAAATCGCCTGTACCACGAGGCCATTCCTATTAAACGTTGTAATTGTTTAATTGTTTTTGGTCGCGGGAATTCTAAAATTGGTTTCATTTTGTCCTCGTCAATGTGTAGTCCTTTACTATTTACCACGAATCCTAGGTATTTTATTTCCGAGCAACCAAATTCGCACTTATCTGGACTGATTGTTAAACTTGCTTCATTTAATTTATCCAAAACTAGGTTTAAGTAATTCATGTGTTCTTCGAACGTTTCTGAAACTATTCGCCCTTATAATCCTCCCTGACCGTTGCCCTTATTTTGAAAATGCCAACATTCACTTTTTATGTGACCTGTTTTACCGCAAAAATAACATGTAATCTTACTTTTATAATCCCTAGGTTGTCCCTGTTCTTTATTCCCAGAATTAGAGTTCGCTGCATTCTGTGCACTTGAATGTGCGTTCCCATTTTTCTGATTTATCCCGACATTCGCTTTTTCGATATTCTGTTTTTGATCACTAGTTCTTTCTCCCGGTTTCTGGTCGCTTACTTGTGAATTTTCTTCGGGTGGAAATGTTATAGTAGGTCCATTTCAATCGCTCGCTGATTCTTATTATTAAAATAACCTCTTGCTCGTGGATACATTAGTTGTCGCATCATTGAAATTAGTGGATTGTACGATGTACGACCGAAGCCTTTTTCTCCTTACTTTTTTCCTATATAGATTTACTTTCTCTATTTTTTCTTACCTAACCTGTCATTTTCCTCCCTCTTCTGTCCATTTCCTATTCAAATTGTGCTTTTGTTTCACCATTTTTCTTCTTTTTGACTTTAGGAAAAACTCAAATCTAAATTTCTTCGTAAACTTTTCGTTTATCTTTTCGGAATTTCGCGCACTTCTTACTCTACATTTTTATGACAGTATACATATATATATTTTCAAATTTCCGTCCTCAGTCTCGTGAAGAACTCAGCGTGGGAAGGAGGTTGGATTTTGGCATTTTGGAAATGTGGGTTAAGGAGTTGGGCGCCAATTGTGGCCAGCTGCCCGGAAATTGGCTACCAATAAGGGGAATTGGGGGAAATTATGAAGCTAAGTGCAGGTGTAGTCAGTCATAAGGCCCTTTCATGTCGTTAGGATATTTATTCAACCACTGACAGGTATGCGTCAGATAAACGAGGTCGAGTTTCCGGAAATCCTGAAACGTCCGTGGAGCCCGTACTGCGGAATCCAGGGGATGAAGGTCCACCTCGTCCAGCTATCCAATTACGCACAATAATATAGGGTATCCTTTTCAGTAGTGGCACAGAAACACTTTCAGGCACTATTACGCGGGGTGAAGTAACGAAAGCCAACTCGGTACTTTACAAAGAAATGCTCTCGGTCGCGTATTAGCGAGGACTCACGATTTGTGGTCGACGACCTGCTCTTCATCATTTCGGAATTCGTCGACCTCGATCGCCAAATCTCGGGCCTCACCCCTTCCGGATTAGATCAGGGCCGGAAGGAGCAAGGGCCCTACTGTAACTTCACGTTACAATTGTATAAGCAATAGTTAATTTATAAAAGGTGAAATCAAATTATTTACTTTCATTTTCAATTTTCTAAATTGAAGAATGAAGAAATAAAGAATGAAGAAAATTCATATTCTTGTGTTGTAAATTCAACTTTTTCCCAAAAATTCGTCTCTATAGCTTAAGAATACAACATTTTACCGATTTTCTTCTTCATTCATTGAAAAATATTTTTTGCTTGAGAATGTAATTCTTCTATTGAAAATTAATATTTTTTGTTAAGTAGCTTCCAATATTTTGGAATTTGAAAAATATTTCTGAAATCATTGTCAAATCAATGAAATATTTGATAAATCCTTTGGAACTTTTAAGATCTATGTAAAATTTTTGAAGTATTTCTCCAAACTTCGGAATCTTTCAGAAACCATTGGATGTTTGGTGAAAATGTTAATGTCTTCGGGAAATTTGTTGATATCTGTGAGATATTTTGTGATCTTTGAAATCTGCTGGAATCTCTCAAATCTTTGCAACATCTCTGAAGTATTTGAAAAGTCTACTATAAACCATTTTTTTTATTTGTAAAAGCAGCCTCATATTACTGGATTGGAATAAATTGTTCACAATTGGTTTTTTCCTGTTGAAAATTAATTTTTTTACTAAAAATGTAACTATCTACTTTTGGTGAAAAAATTACATTTTCAGTTAAAAATTGGACCGTTTTGTTGTAACTTTGCAAAAGTTGCCAAGAATTTTGCGGCCACCCTATTATTTTAGCTTCACATTACAGTACAAACATTCGATTAATGTTGTAAAAGACAAACATCGACAATTATTATTTGAAAATTCCTCGAAATTGGATAACTTTTGGTTAAGGGAGATTCCTCACTTTCTTCTGTGGTCATTCTTCTGACTTCGCCGCTGTCCGTGTTTATTTTTGCCCGTCTTTGAATGCCATATATCGGTGTATATATTCCACGAAGGTATGTATTATTTCTCTCCACTATCGCAAAGACGTCACCAGTGGGCGTTGATAAAACGGATTGTTCTTCGCTTGGCATGGGCAAAAAGGAACTAGAGCTTCCTCGCACTTGAATTGGGGCATAGCGAGGAAAAGTGTATCTTCGAATTTCAAATCGCCGGTTTGGATTTTTGTGAGGAATGAGCCGAACTGATCTGAGTTGTTCTATTGTAAATTTACATAGCTGGAATGAAGCACGAATGGCAGAAGGAGACTTGGACCTGACACGAAGAGTAGATGTGGCAGGAGGAGCAGACCTGTCCGGAAAACCTGGAGAATGAGGTCTGAGAGGAGAAGTCCTTTCAGAAGATTCAGAAGGTCTGCCACGTGGAACACCGGGGATAGGGGCACCATCGGGTAAGCACTCGAAATGCAAACTTAACTCTGCAAGAAAGAGAAGAGTATTTAATTTAAGAAGAGGCTTCGAAAACGTTATCTCAATGAAAGTCAACTTGCGCAAATCAGTTGCACAAAAATACTTAAGACGGCAGGAGTATTCTTACTCAAATCAGTTTTTTGAAACTCGAAAAGTCAACTTGGGTAACAGTATTTTCAAAGTATTCTTATTTATTCTTTTTTAACTTGTTTTTTTCTAAAGTGCGAACTGAATTAATAAAACGCAGTAGAAAACTCCAACTATTCTGGTTGAAATTTTTTTTTTCACGTGCGGAAAGTCTACTATTGTATTTTGAATTATTTTTTTTTCAAATTTCATCTGTTCGGGTCAAGTGTGCGACTAAAAACTGATTCATTGATTTATTATACTTTTGGTCGACCAGATTCAATTTCATTTTTTCTTTCACCATCATTGCGGATGATAGACTTGATTAAAATGTGAATGAGAATAGCAATAAAGAATAGAATGGAGATGAGACCGAAGAAATTTTGATATGCGTAGCTCAAAGAATGTAAATAAAATTACTGATATCTTAAAGTATTATATTCACCAATAGAATTGAGGATAACCACCAACGAAAGGACAAGAGAAGAAAAACTCATCATCTTTTCTGATCAGAAGAAAACGGCAATTAATGCTTTAATGAAGGCTTGCTTCAACTATTTAACGAATGAATATTCCAGTTTTCCTTCAGATGACATGGTATATGTAATAGTCTTTATCTAAAAGATTATGTGAATTAAACTTGCCGTGCTCAGATATTTACATTTCATTAGTCAGCTTCAATGTAAAAATTCATCATTACTAAATTCGTTTGAAATTATAGCAATTTTTCAGATTGATCGCCGAAAAGTGTTGGAAAGGAGATCTGTCAATATTATACCACTTTTCAAGATATTTAATTGCTCGCTGATACACTGTGGTTACTTGAGATTCAAATTTTTGGCGCTGCTGCAGATTGATACGAACGAGACGTTGATCAACTGGACTATGTCGCAACATAGAAACAAAACATATAAATCTTCCATAAAATTTACTCAGAAATCTTTTAAATTTTAAAGATCTCTGTAAATATTTTTTGAATCTTCAAATTCCTTGTGAAATATGAACGATGAAAAGCTCCATAAAATGTATCATTTTTCTATTAATTTTTCACACGAAACCAATCTACTCACCGAATCGGTCTCTTCACCCAGGAAAACTAAAAATTCTGAAATATTCAGGGAACTTTTCTATATATCTACAAAAATCTGGAAATCTCAGCAACTGCTTTCGAAAGCGTACTCGAACTTCTTCAAATTGTAATCTGAATTCAACTAAAATAATCAATTTTGGGTTGCAAAGTTATCTTATTCATTTAAAAATTCGCGAAGTTTGTTGGAAGATTTTCGTTTTTTGTTAGAAAATTAACATCTCTTGGTGAAAATTTAATTATTCCAGTACAAGATTTATAATTCTACATGGAAATTCATCTTTTCATTTCTTGGGCTTGAAAATTTAATTCTTTGGTTAAAAAATCAACTCTTTTGTTAAAAAATCTAACCATCCCTCATGAAAAAGAAGTATTGGTAAGTATAGGATCCAGTACTTTTTTCGCGAAAAAGTATTGAATTTCCAATACTTATTCGCAAAAAAGTATTGTATCCAATACTTGTCAATACTTTTTTGCGTAAGAGATTTCATTAAAATTTGATTATTTTGTTGATAATTGAAGTATTTTGTTCAAACCTTATTTTTATTGGCATCGCGAGGAGAAATTTATCTTCAAATTTCAAATTGCCGGTTTGGATTCTTGTGAGGAATAAGCCAAACTGATCTAAGTTGTTCAGTTGTAAGTCCACCTAGTCGGAATGAAGCAAAAATGGCAGGAGGAGACCTGGACCTGGCACGAAGAGAAGACTCGGCAGGAGCGAGAGACCTGATATGAGAAGCCGGAGGATGAGGTCTAGCAAGAGAAGACTTTTGAGGAGATTCAAAAGATCCGTCACAGTACATACCAGGAATAGGTTCGCCATTAGGTAAACAATCGAACTGCGAGCTTAACTCTGCAGAAAAGAAAGACTACACCAACATCACTTGTTGTTGGACGGTTTCCCCGACGTATTCTGTGACGATTCCACTTTCTTTTCCCGAGCTGAGCGATCCTGTTATTTGGAGTGCATCCTTGAGTTTGCAGAATCTACATGATTTGTAATTGCAGTGAAGTCCTTTTTGTGGCTGGCTTTGCTCTCCGCCGCCTGTGAACACAAGCACGTGTACTTTGCTTTCTTGAAGTGCCGAGAGATTGAAATCATCATTCAAAAATGTTGATCCGTTATGCAATTAAATATATTTACTGAACGGAGCATCATCTAGCAAAAATGAAAGATATCCAGTTTTAAAGTACGCAGCCGAGTGTAATACTGGTCATATAGATTAGCATCACAATCGGGACGATTGATTGGAAGTAGAAAAGTTAAACTACTTTCGAACAGCTTTACGTGGCAAAGTGTTGGAGGACATTGGAGTGTTCTCAACTACTAAGGACAACTACACTCTGGCTTGGGATGTCTTGATAAAAGCTTACGAAAATAAGCGTCTTCTGGAATCTTTGAGATCTTTGCAGATCTATTTGAAGTCTTTGTAATCCTCGTGAAATATTTGAAATCTATGTGAGATCTTCAGAAATCGATTAGGAATCTCCTGAAATTGTTTGAAATATTTGCAGTGTTTGGGAATCATTAAACGCTATATGTAATATCCCAAATATTTTTGAATCTTCGAAATATTCCTGTAATCATTGTGGAATCAATGAAGTATTTGGTGAATCTTCTGGAACTTCTGAGATCTATGTGAAATCTTTTAAATCTTTGTCAAAACTTGTGACTCTTTTAGAAGTCATTGAATGCTTTATGAAACTTTTGAAGTTTTGGGGAAATCTTTGAAATATTCTGAATTGTATTGCAATCCTGAAAATCTTTCTTAAATTTTTTGACATATTTAGACTGCTTGGATATCTTTTCGAATTTTTCAGACCTTCGCTAAATCTTCAAAATTTTTGTAAAATCTCTTGAGTATTCGTGAAATCTTTCGGGAATTCTGAAAAATTGTTAAATGTTTTGAACGTTTGGAAGTCACTGTGAGATCTTTAGGATATATTTTTGTCCTCTTATTTAATAAGATATTTAATGAGTCCTCTTATTCTTCTTTTCACATCAAAAGCAGCTACGTCAAATTGTGATCTGATAAACAAAAATTATTTCTGATCAAACTTCTCAAAATTTCCAGCAAAATAAAAAAAAAACCCATATTTCTCTTGAGTAACTTTTAAAATTTTCGATTGTCTCAACAAAATGTGAAGGAGAAAGATGAAGATTTCCATAAAATGTATCATTTTTCTATTAATTTTTTTCATGATACCAATCTACTTACCAAATAGGTCTTCCCACCTGGAAAACCTTTTGTTCAAAAATTTAACTATTTTATTGAAATTTAATTCTTTTGCTGATAATAAAATAATTCCTGAAAATTGGTTGACTTCTGGTTAAGGGAGATTCCTCACTTTCTTCTATGGTCATTACTTAGACTTCGCCACTATCCATGTTGACATGAGCACAAAGAAACTAGTGCTTCCTTCACTTGAATTGGGGCGTAGCGAGGAAAAGTGTATCTTCGAATTTCAAATCGCTGGTTTGGATTCTTGTGAGGAATGAGCCGAACTGACCTAAGTTGTTCCATTGTAAAGTTACGTAGGTGGAATAAAGCACAAACGGCAGGTGGAGACTTGGACCTGGCACGAAGAGTAGATGTGGCAGAAGGAGTACACCTGTCCGGAAAACACTGAGAATGAGTTCTGAGAGGAGAAGTCCTTTCAGGAGATTCTGAAGGTCTGCCACGAGAAACACCGGGAATGGGGGTACCATTAGGTAAGCACTCGAAATGCAAACTTAACTCTGCATTCAAGAAAAGAGAATTTAATTTAAAAAGAGGCTTCGTAAACGCTAACTCAAGGAAAGCGCAAACTGAATTAATAGAACGCAGTAGAAAACTCTAAGTATTCTCTTTGACATTTTTTCCCCCGTTCGGAAAGTCTATTATCGTATTTTCAATTTTTTTTCAAATTTCATCTCTCTTGGTTAAACGTGCGACTAAAAACTAATTGATTGATTTATTATGGTATGAAAGCTTTATTTCTTACCAAACTCAACAAAATCGCGGCTCGCCAGCATCAGGCTCAGTCCATCACGAGCCGGATGCAAAAGGCTGTTCTTCTGGGATTAAGTCCGTCAATACAGTCCCTTATACCATTCTACGGAAATTAGTAGTTCTAGAAAAGTATTCATAGGTGCAATTTTTATCTCCAACTGTGCCGCCTGCCACGTAAGTTCTTGCTTTCCTTCTGGGATAAGAGGACCAGGAGTGGATGACGTATACGTTCCAGTTGTGTCGGGGTTGGTTGTTCTGGAAAACCATGATCGATTGATTGTAGCTTCGGAAGCCTACAGCTTCTGATAAGACTCATTAATTCTGGATTTCTGATCTTTGGTGAATTTCCAAATCGTTTCATCGGTTTTCTCCTCTTCTTGCTCAAGAAAATACTGCTTTATCGCAGGCCAGACTTTGATGATCTGTTCCACAGCTGGAAAAGGGATAGGCACCGAGTCACAACATCCCTCAAAACGTAAGTGCTGTAGTTGCTTCTAATAATTTCAAGATTGACTGAACAAAACTTTCGAAAAACAGAGTTCTTGAATCCATAATTCATACTAGATTTATCAGCCGTAGGAGAGCTAACGTATTGAATATTGAGACCGTGGCTGTCCAAACAAGTCATCATTTGATTATGGATTTCTTGTGACGATGTTTTGATGAAGATTGTAATTCTTCACGGAAATCCCCCGTTCCACGTGAGAATTATACTAATTAGTTTATAAATTTGTATTTCATGTCGAAGATTTCCTGCCCCCAAATCAAAATTAGATTTCTTCACGAAACTCTGTGTCGCATTATAGAATTATAATTCATTTTGAAAATTCCCTCTACCGATTCAGGATAATTGTAGTTCTTTACGTTTTGGATTCATAACTCAGAATTTAGTTTTGAAATTTCTTTCCTAAATTCTTGAAGGAAAATTCCAAGCAGCTGTGTAAACGAGCGACGAATCGCAAATGTACACAATTGTGCAAACACTCGAACAGTGTTCCAAGTACATTTAATTATCTATTCCATCTTTGCACTCAAAGCACTCAAATCTCGTATCAAATAAAATTCAATAAGAGATAATATAATAGAAAAAAAATCTAACATAAATTTAAATTAGGTATAAAATTATAAGACTTATTAACTTATTAACTTTTTTCCATTTGAAGAAACTATGCGAAATCGAGTCCAGATTAGAAAAATGATTTTGGAATTCTCGAACAAAAGATAAATATCTCCATTTAATCCATTCTTTAGTGTGAATTTCTTTCATGGAATCAGCCTACTCACTCAATCGGTCTACTCGTCTGAAAAAGCTGGAAAACCTGGAATTGTAAGGAAACGGTGACATACCTGGAAGAATCAGGAAATGCCAGGAAATTAATTCAAGAGCGTGATTCACTTCTGAAAAAAAATTGAAATCTGGAATTATTTAACAATGTTTTTCATTTGTAAAGGCAGCTTTATATTACTGTTAATTTTTAATTTCTCTTACCCAAATTTTTAGCTATTTAATTTGAGGTTCAAAATTTATCTTTTTTGGTTAAGAATCCATATATTTCTGCTGGAATATTTTGAAATCTTTGAAATCTTCATGAAATCTTGAAAATCTGAGTCAAATGTTCCAACACTAACTCTTATTTTCCTTTCTACATCAAAAGCAGCTATGTCAAATTGTGTCCGGATACAAAAAAATAATTTCTAATCAAATTTCTTCAAATTCTCCGCAAAATAAAATTAAGAAAAAACTATCTTTCTTGAATAACTTTAAAACTTCCAATAGTATTAACAAGATGTTTAGATGAAAGATGAAGATATGCATAAAATTTATGATTTTTGTAATAATTTTTTTCATGAATTCAATCTACTCACGGCATTGGTCTTTCCACCTGAAAAACCTGTATATCCTAAAATATTCAGGGTTCTATTTTTGGTGAACAAATTATCTTGTTTAGTTGGAAATTGAACCACTCGACATGAAAATTCATCTTTTCAATATACAAATAAACCATTCTGATTAATGACTCATAATTGTACTTGAAAAATCATCACGATCTTTTTTGTTTGAAATGAAGAAATTAATTCAAATCTCGTATTGTTTCATTTTTAATACAAAATATTTTATTTCAAAAAATTCTGCAGCCATCCTAGCATTTCAGCTTCACATTAAAAGCGAAATTCAATCAATGTTGTGGAAGACAGTCATCTACAATTATTGTTTGGAAATTCCTCAAGATTGGACGATCTCTGCTTAAGGGGGATTCCTGGATTTCTTCTGTGGTCATCATTGTGACTTCACCGCTATCCATGCTTATTTTTACTCGTTTTTGAGCGTCATTTATCGTTGCATACATTCCACGAAGAACTGCATTATTTCTCTCCACTATTGCAAATACGTCACCAGTGGGCGTTGATAAAACGGATTGTTCTCCGGTTGGCACGGGCGCAAGGAGATTGTATTTTCCTTTCACTTGAATTTCTGCATCACGAGGAAAAGTGTATCTTCGAATTTCAAATCGCCGGTTTGGATTCTTGTGAGGAATGAGCCGAACTGATCTAAGTTGTTCCATTGTAAAGTTACCTAGGCGGAATGAACCACGAATGACAGGAGGAGTCTTAGACCTGGTACGAAGAGAAGATTCGGCAGAAGGAGAAGACCTGTCCGGAGATTTAGAAGGTCTGCCACGGGGAACACTAGGGATAGGGGCACCATCGGGTAAGCACTCGAAAGGCGAACTCAACTCTGCAAGAAAGAAAAGAGGATCCAATTTAGAAAGAAGCTTTGACAACATTAACTCAAGGAAAGTCAAGTGGCGTGGATCAGTTTTTCAAAAAGGATTACGACAGGAGAAAACTCGAACTATTCTGGTAGATCAAATTGAAGAAATTTCAACTTACGTATGGCTTGAAAAATGTACTAGAAATTATGGATATATTATAGTATTACATTTACCAATAGAATTGAGGATAAACGCGAATGATAGGACCAGAGAAGAAAAAATCCTCATTTTTTCTGATTAGCAGGAAAGCTAACTCAAGTGACAGTGAAGTATTGTATTACAAATTCGATAAATGAATATTCTACTTCTTCATCAGATTACATGGTATATATTATAGTCGTTATCTGAAAGAATACAGCCGTTAAGTTTGTCTTACTCAGATATGTACATTTCATTAAATTCAGATCTGCTGGTTTTCTCTAGATCAATTGTTAATTTTTCTGGCCTTACCGGTTTTGCTAGTCAACTGACTGTCCGCGGACGCTCTCACGCCATCCTCCTCATCCTTGTGTATCAAATCATTATTGTCTTGTTGGCTTCCATCATAATCGCTTAAATCGATCAAAAAGTCTTGATCATCAGAAAAATCGAATTTTTTTCAAGGAGCGGAAATTGGATGCCACCTGTTTCTTCTTACTGTAGTTTTTTCTGTCTCAATCTAATACGAATTTGAGTGATAATATATTTTCACCACTCTTCCATATACTCTCAAATTTGTAATAAATACAGTCTTACCTATGCTCAACGCAGACAGATTTTTTTATCTACGTCTATTTTTATAATTCGCTAGCTGCTATTCCCTTCTTTCTTTTTCTATTGAATAAACTAAATCATCAGCAACGAAGGTCTCTAACTGTTCAGGGATTATTAGCACCTTTGATCAAATTCTTCTAGAAAAAAAATTCTGGAGGAGAAATATCGTTTTCAAGAGGAGTGGAATGATACGACAGTGAAGTTACGCTAACATCTTTGGACTTTTTTATAATGGTTCTAGCATTTTGGACAGCTCTTCCTGTTTGGCCATTTCGCGACCCTTGCTCATCCCTAAATGTCCATAATTAAGTCTTTAAATTATTTTGTCCTGTAAAGCTGAAGGGAGTATCAATCAGAAATTGTACAAAAGATATCCTTCCGTAGAAGACATCATCTCTTTGAACGCGTGATATTCAACCAATTCGTCGTTTTCTCGAACCCACTCTATCTAGCTGGTAGATAACCTCCTATAAAATTAATATAATTTCTTGTTTCTGATTCGATGTCTTTGAAATCAATACTATTGGTTTTTGGGTTTCTCAATTAAACGCATGCTGAAACAAGCTGTCCACCTGGCACATATTTGAGCTTTCCATTTTTATGACATGCTTTTGCTTTAAATCCAATAAATGATTTGAAATTTTTTTTGTCAAGTTCAATCTTTCAAATCAGAATTGAAATTATTTTCCGAAATTTCGTTCTGTGTGAAAAATTCCCTGTTCAGAGTCTCTTTTGAAAATTTCGAAAGGGAAGGTTTCAAATTAGGACGAATTCTGATATGTGACGGGGATTTTGCTATTGCTAATATCAATTCTTCACGGAAATTTCCAGCTTGGGAATGAAAATTATAATTCTCCACGGAATTCCCCCTTTCCAAGTGGGAATTATATCACATTAATACGATTGAGGATTTCTGTTTAATTTCAAAAATGTCCTGTTCCGGAATCAAAATTATAATTCTTTACTTTAGTTGAATGCGGCAATTTAAAATTATAATTCTCTTCAAAAATTCCCTGTTTCTAGTCTGGATAACGGTGAGTCTTCCGATAGTTTTTTTTTCATATATCTTTTATCCACTCCCTGTTCCAAATCAGAATTAAGAATCTTTCATAAAATTTTAAATCTTCAAAAGTTTTGTTAAATTCTTGAAAATCTTTGAAATACTTGGAAATTTTTCAACATCTCAAAGGCGTTTGTGAAATCATTTCAAATATTTTGGAATTTTAAAAATATTTCCGAAATCTTTGACGAATCAATGAAATATTTCCTAAGTCCTTTGGAACATCTGAAATCTATGTAGAATTTTTGAAATGTTTCTTAAAACTTTGGAATCTTTCAGAAATCATTGAACGTTTGTTGAAAATGTTAATGTCTCTAAGAAATTTGTTGATATTTTGGAGATATTTTGTAATCTTCGCAATCTGCTGGAATCTCTCAAATCTTCACAACATCTCTGGAATATTTGTAAAATCTACTGAAAACGATGTTTTTTATTTGTAAAAGCAGCCTTATATTATTGGATGGAAATAACTTCTTCACAATTCTCTTTTCTTCTGAAATATTTTTTCTTACTGAAATCTGTCTTTTTGGCTTGTCACTTCAACTCGTTAGTTACAAAATCAACTCTTTCGTTGAAAAATTGAATTATTCTACTGAAATTTAATTATTTTGTCGATAATTGAATTATTTTGTTGAAATCTCTTCTTTTTCGCTTGAGATGAACGAACAAATTTTAACCTGGTATTGATTTATTCTGAATATTGTATGGAAGAATCGATTTCAAAAAATGTTGCGGCCAACCTATTATTTTAGCTTCACATTCCAAACAAAAAATGCAATTAATGTTGTGAAAGACAATCATCTACAATTATTGTATGAAAATTCCTCAAGATTGGATGATTTCTGGTTAAGGGAGATTCCTGGACTTGTTTTGTGGTCATCCTTGTGACATCGCCGCTATCCATGTTTATTTTTGCCCGTTTTTGAATGCCATCTATCGGTGTATATATTCCACGAAGGTATGTATTATTTCTCTCCACTATCGCAAAGACGTCTCCGCTGGATGTTGACAAAACGGATTGTTCTCCTGTTGGCATGGGCAAAAAGAAACTAGTGCTTCCTTTCACTTGAATTGGGGCATCGCGGGGAAAAGTGTATCTTCGAATTGCTAAACGCCGGTTTGGATTTTTGTGAGGAATGAGCCGAACTGATCTAAGTTGTTCTGTTGTAAATTTACATATCTGGAATGAAGCACGAATGGCAGAAGGAGACTTGGACCTGGCACGAAGAGTAGATGTGGCAGGAGGAGCAGACCTGTCCGGAAAACCCGGAGAATGAGGTCTGGCAGGAGAAGTCCTTTCAGGAGATTCAGAAGGTCTGCCCCGAGGAACATCGGGAATGGGGGCACCGTTAGGTATGCACTCAAAATGCAAACTTAACTCTGCAAGAAAAAAAGGAGAATTTAATTTGAAAAAGAGGCTTCGAAAACGTTATCTCAAGGAAAGTCAACTTGCGCAAATCAGTTGCACAAAAATACTTAAGACAGGAGAAGTATTTTCTCGTGAATCAGTTTTAAAAAACTCGAAAAGTCAGCTTGGGTAACAGTACTTTCAAAGTATTCTTCTATTTTCTTTTTTAACTTGTTTTCTTTTTGTGAAGTGCGAACTGAATTAATACACCGCAGTAGAAAACTCTAACTATACTGGTCGAACTTTTTTTTTCACGTTCGAAAAGTCTTCTATTAGTCAAACTTTAGTCAAAATTAGATCAAACGTGCGACTAACAACTGATTTACTGATATCTTAAAGTATTATATTCACCAATAGAATTGAGGATAACCACGAAAATTTCCAGTTAGAGATGAAAATTGTAATTGTTCACGGAAATACCCTGCTCCACGTGAGAATCATAATGATCAGATTATAAATTTCTCTTTCATGTCAAAAAGTTCCTGCCCCCAAATCAAAATTATATTTCTTTACGAAATTCCATGTAGCAGCTAAGAATTATAATTCTTTTTAAAAATTCCCTCTTCCGAGTCAGGATAATTGTAATTCTTTACGTGAATTTCTGTTCGTATTTCTGCAAATTATTCCCCCTCCTAAATTATATTTATAAATATTTTTGTAAAATCTGCTGCTGCAAGCGAAAATTGAAATTCGTCTGGAGAATTCCCTGTTATAAGTGAAAATAAGATTTTTCAATAATTTCCGTGTTCAGAATCAGAATTAGAGTGACAAAATATATTCAACCATCTTCAATTAGTGCATAGTAGATTCTACGGAAAAAAATTTCCTGATTTCCCAGTCATGTAGACATCCAGAAAATTTGTGTGAAGATTGAAAAAACGAGTTTCGTCTTTTTCCATTTTTGATCAAATTTTTCATAAATTAAGTGCTCGGAATATATTATATTATGTTTTGTTTCTGAAACGTAGAATGGTATAAGGACAATCTATTCAATGCTTTATTGATGTGGTATTTCTGTTCTAAATTCTTGAAGAAAAGTTTCAAGCAACTGTGTAAACAAGTGACGAATCGCAAATGTACGCAATTGTGCAAACACTCGAACAGTGTTCCAAATACTTTTAATTATCTATTCCACCTTCGCCTTTAAATCTCTTATTAAATAGAATTTAATGAATGATATATAATAGAGAGAAATGTAACATAAGTTTAAATTATATATACAATTATAAGACTCAATAACATCTTTCTTCTTCATTTATCTACGAACTCTCTTCTTTTTCTTTTTTTCCATTTGAAGCAACTATGGGAAATCGTCTCCAGATTAGAAAAATAATTGAAGAATAATAATTTTGTTCAAATTTCGGCGAGAAATACTTGAAAACCATATTTTTCGTCATAAACTTAAAAATTGTAGATTTTGTTGGAAAAACATTCTCGAACAAAAGATAAACATCTCCATTTAATCCATTTTTTATAGTATAAATTTCTTTCGTGGAATCAGCCTACTCACTGAATCGGTCTACTCACCTGAAAAATCTGGAAAACCTAGAATTGTTAGGAAACTGTTATATACCGGGAAGAATCTGGAAATGCCAAAGAATTATTCCAAGAGCGTGGTTGACTTCTAAAAAAGTTGTAATCTGGAATTATTTAACCATGTTTTTCATTTGTAAAGGCAGCTTTATATTACTTTTAATTTTCAATTTCTCTTACTCAAATGTTTAGCCCTTTGATTTGAGGTTGATGATTTATCTTTTCGGTTAAGAATCCATATAGTTCGTTAAAGAAAAACAATTATTCTTTTTGGTAGAAAATTCATACTCATATTTTTCGTTGAAATGAACAAATGTACTGGAAAATTAATCGTTACTTTTACATCACAATAAAATTTCAATTAATGTTGTGAAAGACAGTCGTCTACGATCAATGATTGAAAATTTCTTGTGATTGGATGATCCTTGGTTAAGAGAGATTCCTTAATTTCTTCTTTGGTCATTATTTCCACTTTTCCGCTGTCCACGTTTATTTTTGCATGTTTACGAAAGCCAAGCCAAATTGCATACAAGCCACGAAGGAATGTATTATTTCCGTCTACTATTGCAAAGACATCACCATTGGACGTTGATAATACAGATTGTCATCTCTTCAGAATGGGCTCAAAAACTGTATACCTTCCCCTTACTTTAATCGGTGCATCGTTAGGCAATGTCTAGCTTCGATTTTCAAATTGTCGGTTCGGATTCTTGTTAGGAATGAGCCGATCTGATCTAAGTTGTTCAATTGTGAGTCCACGTAGCCGGAGTGGAGCAAAAATGACAGGAGGAGACCTGAACCTGGCACGGAGAGAAGATTCGGTAGGAGGAGAAGACCTGTCCGGGGAGCCTGGAGAATGCGATCTGGCGGGAGGAGTCCTTCCAGGAGATTGAGAAGGTCTGCCACGAGGAACACCAGGAATTGGGTCACCATTAGGTAATCAGTCGAAAGGCAAACTTATCTCTGCAAGAAGACAATATTTGTAATCTTCTGAATTGATTGGAAGGATCCAAGTCGATTCGGTCCAAAGGATGGTAAATCAACAATCTCTCAATACGGGCCTGGGGCAATAGAAGGTTCAGAACATCAAGTTTGAACATAATGATAAAGCGTTACGAGATTCGAAAACACAAAGTCATCATATAAGGCGAACCACTCGGTCCCATTTGTATCCAAGGTCTTTTGTTTCAGGCGTCATTCACTCCACTTGACATTCTTCATCATGCATTTCTTATAAACTGTGTGTCGCCAAGCTTCTCCGTCCTGGCATGTATGTATGTAGTCGCCACCGTATTTAAGCGTTCTAGTGTTGATATTGTTTACACTAACATTGTGAAATATTTTTTAATCTCTGTGAAATCTTTGAAATATTTTGAAGTCTTCTGAAATCTTTTGGAATTTCGGAAATGTACGTGAAATCTTTCAAATCTATGTAAAATCTTTTGAAATCTTCGTAAATTTTTCAAAAACTTGTGGAACAATTCAAACATTTTTGAAATATTTTCAACTTTTAAAAATATTTGGATATTTTCTGAAATCTTTCAAATTTTTGTAGAGTTTTTGAAGTAATCGTGAACTATTTTTCTTGATTCAATAAAAAATTGGTGATTGTATTCGAGAAGAATTCAAATAGAAGATGTAGATATCCATGAAATGGGTTGTTATTTAAATTTTTTTCATGGAACCAACAGACTCACATTCTCAGTGTACTTACCTGAAAAATTTGGAAAACTTGGAATTATTTTTTCAACTGAAAATGTAATAATTCTATTTTTAGATGAAAATTCATCCTTTTCCAGTTGAAAATTCATTTTTTTTTTAATTCTTCCTTTTTGGTAGAAAACCATTCCTCATGGTTGGAAATTCATTTTTTTAGTTGGAAAATCCACAATTTCAGTGAAACATGAATTGCAATAATATGAATCTACTGAAATGATCCATTCGTCAGGGTAGTTGAGACTAAATTTATTTCAAAAAAAGAAACAAATAATAAATGCATCATTATAAATAAAATTAATGCTTTATTTCGTAATATCTGAACAAGCGAGATACGTGGTGAGACTCGGTTCCTTGAAGCCCAATGAGCTTTAACAAAAAGGAATTCACAATTACCAAATGACAGTTTTCGATGCTTCGACCTCTAATTTTAGAAGGTGATCTTTCATCATTTTATTCCGATTATAAACGATTTGATGTTGAAAAAGTTGCAAGATTGAAATTTTGATCTGTCAAAACTAACGATTAGGAAAAAGGAAAAATTACTCATGGAAAAATCAATATTTCAGTCTCGCATTACATAACAAATTTATCTATTCTAGTGGACGAAAATCCTCTATCCTTACTACCTGAAAATTCTTTGAGATTGGCTGTTTTCTGCCTAAGGGAGATTCCTCGATTTCTTCTGTTGTCATTTTTTTAACCTTGCTGCTGTGCATGTTTATTTTTACCCGTTCTTGACTGCCATATCTTTCTTTATATATTCCACGAAGAGTGGTTTTATTCCGCTCTAATATTGCAAAGACTTCACCACTGAACGTTGATAATACCGATTGTTCTCCTGTTGGAATGGGCTCATGGACACGATTTCCTGTTCTAACTTGAATTTGTAAATCGCGAGGGAAATTGTATTCTCGAATTTGAAATCGCCGGTTCGGATTCTTGTGCGGAATGAGCCGAACAGATCGGAATTCTTCAACTGAAAGTCGACCTAAGCGCAAAGTAGAAGGTGTGGCAGGAGAAGACCTGGTCCTGACGCGAAGAGGAGACTTGACAGGAGAAGAAGACCTGACTGGAGAACGCGAATAATGTGCTCTGGCAGGAGAAAGAGACCTCCCGAAAAAACAAGATGGACTGCCACGTGGAAAATTAGGAATAGGGGCGCCATTCGGCAAGCACTCGAACTGTGTACTTAACTCTGCAACAGAAAAGAAAGAATTACTTTTGTTTTAAGTTGGTATTTTGTGAACCGCTTGTGAGAACATTGTGAGATACGACCTCGAAATAAGGAAAGATTTTATGGAATGTCCTTCTAACTAAATATTAACTATATATATTATGCTACTATATTTACCAATGCAATTGAATATGATTGCGAAGGTAAAGGCCAGAGCACAATCGACCCTCATGTTTTCCAACGTAAGGATAAACTGATTTATGCATTAATGCAGAATTTGGTTAGCAGTGTAAGAAAGGAATATTCTGGTGTTTCATCATAAAATAAATTATATATCTTATAGCAGCTATCTCATAGATAAGAGGAATGACGCTTGTTTTTCTGACATACTTAGATTTGACTAGAGTCAGTTTCAAGAAAAAACAAATAAATTACAGGAATCTTGATATATAACAAAATTGAGCTTCTCAATCCTGTTCATATCGTAAATTCTCTTGCAGATTATTCTATGAAAGTTTTTTATTCATGTGATCCCACAGAACCTGATTTTAATCACAAATATCCTGTTCTTATCGAAAGACTACTAATGCCTGGCCATATTATAACAACTCAATTTGGAGCACTCAATATTGCCTATATAACTTCAAGGAAAGTTCAGAAAATTCCTCGTAGAGAAACAGCTGGTTCTAATATGATCCCATCATCTGTTATAAAAAAATATTCTATATTTTTACTGATTCCATTAAAAATTTTGTTCAATTTTCCGATTTGAATTGGTTATTTCCTCCTGTCTGAAAAACTACCCTTTATCTGCCCTGTTAGGAAGGAGGGTGACAAATCTCATTTTTAGTTACAAACCCATATCAGTTTCTTGGGAATTCTCTAAAATATTCGAATGATGTATTCATAATTTTAAATCCCAGGTGGCTTTTCGTGTGATTTCGTTTAATCAGCATGGATTCATCCCTAGTTGTTATACTGCTACCAGCATGCTGAGTTCTACTCAAAATATTCGTCAATTACTAACTGTACATGATCAAGTCGATATAATTTACACTGACCTCTCAGAAACATTCCATAAAGTAAACCATGCCATATGATTAAGGGAGCTACAAATAGTTGATCTACCGGATGATATGATTAGTCTATTACACTTTTATTTATCTCCAGGCACACATTCGTTCATTATCTAAATGAGTGATCTTTTGGCTGATCTCAATTGCTATCATAATTGCTCTTGTTTTCCTTTCTACATTCAGACCAACTACGTGAAATTGCGTCTTGATAAAAGAAATAATTACTGACTGACTTTTCTCAAATAATCTTAAAAATATTTTCAGCTTAAAGCATTCAGCTTAGTACAGAATTCGACTATTTTGTTTGAAATTTATTTATTTACGTAAAATTTCACAGGATTCGATGCTAATGATATTAGAGACTGAAAATTTGGTTTTCAAATAATAATAATTAGCTTTACATAACAATAAAAGTTTAATTAATGTTGTGGAAGACAGAAGTCTACTATTAATGCTTGAAAATTCCTTGTAATCGGATGATCCCTGGTTAAGGGAGACTCCTCAATTTCTTCTTTGGTCATTATTTTAACTTCTGCGCTGTCCATGTTTATTTTTGCTCGTTTGCGAAATGCAATCATCGATGCATATATGCCACGAAGAAAGGTATTATTTGTGTCCAGTATTGCAAAGACGTCACCATTGGACGTTGATAATACCAAATATTCTCCGGTTGGCATGGGCCCAAGGACATTATTCCTTCCTCTCACTTTAATTGGTGCATCCTTAGGGAAAGTGTATCTTCGAATTTCAAATTGCCGGTTTGGATTCTTGTGGGGGATAAGCCGAATGAATCTAAGTTGTTCAATTGTCAGTCCAGCTAGGCAAAAAGAAGCACGAATGGCAGGAGGAGACCTAGGTCTGGCATGAAGAGCAGACTTGGCAGCGGGAGACCTAGATCTGGCACGGAGAGAAGGTTCTGCAGGAGGAGAAGACCTGGACGGAGAACCCGCATGAGGTACGGCAAGAGAAAGTGTCAAGTCAAGAAAAGTAGGTCCGCCACGAGGAACTCTAGGAATAGAATCGCTATTGGGAGAATTCTCGAACGCTAAGTTTAACTCTGCAAAAAGGAAGAGAAAGTTCCATTTAGAACAAAAATTTCAAAACGTTAACTTGAGGAGAAGTCAATTTGCGCAAGAGAAGCGCACAAAAAAAATTATGACGGGAGGAGTATTCTTTCAGAGTACTGCAAATGAAAGAAATATTTTTGCAAAAACTAGTGTAATCGGCTCATTAGAGACAGAGGTGGAACAAAGGTAAAAAAAGAGAGAAAAAGTTTTCCTTGTTGATAAGATAGCACAAATTTTAAATCACGTATAGCTTAAAAAATGTACATAAAATGATGGATATCTTATATTATTATATTTACCAATAGAATTGAGGACTACCGCCAACGATATAACAAACGAAAAAAAGATCCACATCTTTTCTATTAGAAGAAAAACTCATTAGTGTATTAATAAGAACTTGGATGACCAATATAACAAATGTTAATATTACAGATCTTCGTCAGATTGTATGAACAGTATATCTGATATTCGTTATCTGAAATATTAATGGCGTCAAACTCCTCCGTCTCAGATATTTAAATACTATTTGAGTTATTTTCGAACAAAAGATGTACAATTGCTGAATTCGTTAAAACTGATACAAAAATGTATGAGATCTTTCAGTTTCAAAATGTAGTTATAATTCTCAATTCAAACACAGATTTCTTTAATTCTATTCTTCTGAATCATAATTCAAATTATATTCTATGATTCCCGTTTCATGTGAAGTATTCTCTGATTTACGTCAAAATTATATTTCTTCACAGAATTTTCATTTTTATTAAGATATACAGTAACCCACTTGTTCAAAAATTGCAAGAATTGTAATTCTTTTGGAAAATTCCCCATATCAAGTGAGGAATATGTTTCTTTTAGAAATTCCCTATCCCTGCTCAGAATTAGTGTTATAAATCATATGAAAAATTTTGATTGAATTCCCACTAAAATCATTTAAAATTTTTAAAACATTCATGAAAAATTTGAAATCTTTTGTAATCTTTTAAATTTTTTGAAATCTTGGAAATCGTTAAAAATTGGCGATACATTTGTGACATAACTAAAATCTTATTGAAATTTTTATGATATTTGCTGAATCTTTTCAGTCTGTAATCAGTTAAGCATGTAGAATAAGTCTTATCATGAAAAACAAATTCCAAACTCTTCTATATTTTTCCTAACAAAAATATCCAAAAATAAAAATTGTAATGTAAATGTTAATGTTAATGTTAAATGTTCTGGCTTGGAGGATGTATTTTCTGGTTGAAAATACAAATCGCTCGTTTAAAAATGAAACCATTCCATTAAAATTTAATTATTTTGTTGATGATTGAAGCATTTTTCTCAAAATTTATATTTTTTGTGAGAATAAACAAATAAATTTTAATCTTGTACTGTTTTATTCAAATTATGCAAGACATAATGTTGAAAATGTTACAAGACTGAAAAGCTGGTTTTTGGATATTAATAGTTAGCTTTACATAATAATAAAAGTTTAATGTTGTGGAAGACTGTGTTCTTCCATTAGTGTTTGAAAATTCCTTGCGATTGGATGGTCCTTGGTTAAGGGAGATTCCTCACTTTCTTCTTTCGTCATTATTTGAACTTCTCTGCTGTCCATGTTTATTTTTACTCGTTTGCGAAAGTCATTCCTAATTGCATACAAGCCGCGAAGGAATGTATTGTGTCCCTCCACTATTGCAAAGACGTCACCAGTGGACGTTGATAATACAGTTTGTCGTCCGGTTGGCATGGGCCGAAGAACATTACTCATACCTCTCACTTTAATTGGGACATCGCTTGGGAAAGTGTATCTTCGAATTTCAAATTGCCGGTTTGGATTACTGTGGGGAATAAGCCGAACTGATCTAAGTTTTTTATTTGTAAGTCCACCTAGGCAGAAAGAAGACCAAATGGCAGGAGGAGTCCTAGATGTGGCATGAAGAGCAGACTCGGCAGCAGGAGACCTAGATCTGGCACGGAGAGAAGATTCTGGAGGAAGAGGGGAGCTGACCGGAGAACCCGAATGAGGTATGGCAAGAGAAAGTGTCAAGTCAAGAGGAGGAGAAGGTCCGCCACGAGGAACGCCAGGAATAGCGTCACCATCAGGTGAATGTTCGAACTGTAAGCTCAACTCTGCAAGAAGCAACAGAGAATTCAATTTAGAAAAAAGCTTTAAAGACATGAACTCAAGGAAAGTCGACTGTACAAGACAAGTGCCCAAAATAAATTAAGACAGCAGAAGAATTCTTCTGTTAATCTGCAACTCCAACTCTTTGTCCAAAAGATTGAATTTCATTTTTTCTATTTCGAATTTCATTCTTTCAACACACACACTATGGATTTCTCAAAAATAAATTTAGATTGAATTTGTGGTAATTTTGGACAAAGTGTATTAAAGTTTAAAAAATAACAGCAAGTAGAATAGAATATGGATTAAATTGTACAAATTTTGATTTGCGTATAGCTTGAAAAATGTACATAAAATAATGGATATATTATATTATTATATTTACCAATAGAAGTGAGGATAAATGCCAAGAATAGGACAAGAGAACAAATGATTCTCATTTTTTATAATTGGAGGAAAAAGTAATTAATGTATTGAAGAAGACGTGAATAAAAATTTTTACTGATGAATATTCTAGTTCGTCATCAGATTATGTAGGATATCTCAGTGTTGTTATCTCACAAATTCTAGGCGTGAATCTTATCTTGCGCAGATATTTACATTTCATTAGAGCGAGTTTTAGAAAAAAATGTATAATCACTGAATTCGTTGGAACTGATATCAAAATATATATAATCTGAAATAAACTGAATTCAACGCTTGAATGGAAAATTTACATATTTTTTGCCCGATGAATGATTTTAAATTCCCTGGTTTTCTGCGGCTAGTTGTTGATTTTCCCCGGTGAATCTAGAACTTGTGGAATCTCGTTCCTTGTGGAAAATTCCATGTTCCAAGTTAGAATTATATTTATCGACAAAATTTTCTATTTTGATTCAGAATTATAGCAACTAATTTTTTACAAAATCTCGAAGGGGAAGGTGTCAAAGTATGACAAATTCTGACTTATAAGAGGGATTTTCCCCAATTTCCTTTCACAAGGCAAATTATAATACTACACATAGGGGAATCTAAACCATGGGAAATCTATTGAAATCTTTTCAAATTTTTGAAATCATTCTTAAATCTTTTATAAATTTGTGAAGTCGTTTTTGATCTGTTGAATTCCTGAAAATTGTTTGGAATCTGTGATGTCTTTGAAATCTTAGTTTGCTCTAAGAATTACAAATTGGATAGGGATATTACTCGATTGATATTCTTTGTATTTCGTACATAATGTTTGCTTAGTATTAAGACCCCTCATTACATCAGATGCATAATAGCAGGGATATTTTTCATTTTTGTCGGTCGAAATAGTGGGATATGCTCTTGCAATGATTTGTGCATATCATAAAGTATGTCACAGGCTTGTTCAGAGGTGTCACATTTTGAGAACATAGTTCAATCATTGTTCAATAATGGTACATATGAGGCAGAAGAATTACGTTTTTTGAAGCTCAAGTTTTGTGAATTACTGTTCATTACTCAATTGTGATCATGATTTCCAACGTGAGATAGCTCAAAATAAATCTCCAGTGATGGATGATAATGATCTTCTGACAATGTAAGATTTGAGCATTTCACAATTCCTAGATTAAAGTTGGAGAAGAAAGATCCAGAAGCCTAGAGTTGTAATTTTAATTTTTGTTAAATTGTTAAACACCGAAGCATTATATTATTGGCATTAGTGGACAGGATTTAGAAACTAACATTGTTGATGGAATGGAAGTTTCTAATGTGTCCCCTCAGGGTTAATATTCTGTTTGTATCTCTTTCCTATTCCTGTGCACATACCTCACATACTTAGTTGGTTTTCGGAGGAGGAGCTACAGTTTAAGATAAATTCCAAATCACCGAAAGCAAATATTTTATGAACTTGGAGAACCCTTTTCCCTAGACGTACAGGTGCTACGACTTTCCGGAGATGAATCTAAATCCTTCAAATAAATGTCCACCCAGGCGCAAAGAATGAGAAATGGCAGGAGGAGACCTGGACCTGGTATGAAGAGACGTCTCGGCAGGAGAAAAGCGAGGATGATCGTTTGTACGCTAATGAGGTCGGTCCTGATAATGTTGTAGACGAAAGCCATCTCCCATTATAAATTGAAAATTCATTGAGATTGGATGTTTTCTGCCTAAGGGAGATTTCTCTATTTCTCCTTCGGTCATTTCTTCAACCTCACTGCTGTACACGTTTATTCTTACCCATTCTTGAGTCTGATATAATCTCAAAAAGGACATTTAAAAGAAAGTTTGCAAATCTGCAGTTTTCCTCTTGAGGTTTGCATCAGTTTCGAGTAGGAAGAGTTGAGTAAAATCTGGGCAGGTTAATATAGGTGCCATTCCTATTATTGGTTATAATTGTTTAATATTTTTAGGCTTAGGGAATTCTAGAATTGGTTCTATTTTTTCATCGTCTATTTGGAGTCATTTGTCGTTAACTTTAAAGCCAAGGTATTGGATTCCTGAGCAGTCGAATTCAGATTTGTCCGGACTGATCGTTTATAATTATTGTAGCCGTAATTATTGTTAGCCGATTTTTAATTTTTATTACCGTAGTTTGTTTTTTCGAAATTTTGTTTACCGTCGTTATTTCCCGAATGATCTTCGGCTTTTTCCTTTGGAAATTCAATCATCGGATTGCTTTGACCTTGATTTGAGTCTAACTTCATTTGATTAAGCATTGGTAACATTGCATCATAGGGATTAAATGGATTTGTCTATTTGTCTTTGTCTTTGTATTCTTTGTCTATTGTTTTGGAATCTAGGTTGATAATTTGGATGAAATCTAGGTTGAAAATTTGGATGAAATCTAGGTTGAAAATTTAATTGGAAAGACGGTGAGAATCTAGATCTGAACTTCTGTTGTTATTGATTTGGAAGAGGTAGAAATGGAAATCCAAATGGTAAGACTTGCCCTCGAATTTTTGATTTGGCTAGTCTCTGTCCTCTGAAGGTTCCTCTGTCATCGAAGTTTTGTAATTTTAAATTTTTGTTATATAATTGAAGTATTTAGAAATTTTTTGAAATTCAAATCTTTCGAAGTTTTTGAAATCTTTTTCAATATTCGGATCCTTTTAGGTATCTTTGAAATTTTCGTGAAATTTTGAAATCTTGGTGAAATTTGTCAAATTTGTCAAGTTTGTCAAAACCTTTGTGAAAGAATTAAAATCTTTGAAATACTTCTAATGTTTTAAAATATATGAAATCTTTTAAATGCTTTGAAATTTTCTCAAATTTTTGAAATATTTTCAAATTTCTTCAATCTTCGGAAATATTTTAAATCTTTGCGAAATCACTGAAATATTCGTGAAATCTTTACAATATTCTGTATCATTTCGTATTCTTTTTGAAAATCTTCAAAGTATTCTGATATCTTCGTCATATCTTTGAAG
The DNA here is from genome assembly GCA_932178445.1 of Andricus quercusramuli. NCBI lineage: Eukaryota > Metazoa > Arthropoda > Insecta > Hymenoptera > Cynipidae > Andricus > Andricus quercusramuli. The sequence goes on along the minus strand of CAKNXH010000261.1, from coordinate 66,648 downwards.
TATCCTGAAATCTTTAGAAATCTCCAAATGTTCGTGAAATATTTGTGAAATCTTGGATATCTTTGTAAAATCGTTCTTAACGTTGAAAATCTTTTGAAATCTTCAAAATCTTCATTAAGCTTTTAGAACTCTTAAAAATCTTCTGAAATTTTTCAAATCTCTGGAGTATATTCAACTTTTTCTCAATCTTGGAAATCTTTTAAAATCTGTGAAACTTTTGAAATTATTTAAATCTTAGTATAATATTTAAAATCTTTGCGAAATCTTTTTAAATTTATGAAAAATCTCTGAAGTTTTTGTGATAAGTTTGAAACCTTGACATTTTTCCAATCTTGAAGGTATTCGAAATTTTTAAAAGCTTTGTGAAATTTTTTCATTTATTTTTAAATCTTCAAAATCTCATGAAATCTGTAAAACCTTCGTGGAATCATTGTAATCTTAGTCAAATCTTTGAAATCTTTGCGAATAATTTAAAATCTGTGTGAAATCTTCAAAATTTGCGTAATTTCTATAAAATCCTTAAAAATTTTCATATTGTTTGAAAATCCTTTGAAATTTTTGAAAACTTTTGAAATCCTTGGAAACTTCATAAAATCATTACCATTTTTAAAAATATTCTGAAATCTTAAAAATCTCTTGGAATCTGTGAAACATTTGAAATGCTTAAAATGAAATTATTAGCTACATTTCGCTTTGGGGTTTTTGGACTCTTTTCAAATTTAAAATTATTCTTGAAATTTCTAACGACTTTTAAATATTTTTTAAAATGATTTAAATTTTTCTTGAAATATTGAAAAAATTATGCAAATATAAAATTAGTACCTCAAAATCCTCCAGATTCTTTTTCAATAATTTTGGAAATCTTTTGGAATGTTTTGAAATCTTTCTGAATATTCTCTGCAAATAAATTTTGTAAAATAAAAAATCATTCAACATTCTCTCAGAAATCTTGGAAAAATTTTTTAATATCATGAAACATTCAAAAATTCTTAAAAAGCTTCTACATTCTGTGGTCAATTTTTTTAATCTATATTTTGTTTTGAATTTGTTAAAATCTTTCCAGATTCAAAATTATTTTGGGTTCTTTTACAAATTTCTAAATATCTTCAAAACTCATTCAAATTTTTTCTAAGCTTATTTAATCCTGCAAAATTGAAAAATCTGCAATCAACATTCACACATCGAACGTCGAAAATAATTCTTTCTTGGTGGAAAATTGAACTAATTGGTTGTGGGTTGAACCACTTTGTTGATAAATCATTCATTTTTCCAAGTTTGATCGTTTTAGTTGAAAGTTTATATATTCGGTTGAAAGTTCAAAAACTTTTCTGAAAACCTGTTTTTTTAAGTCTTAGAAAAAAATCCTCTTTATGTTTTACTAGGATTTGAACCCAGGTCCACAGGTCCCCGGTGTGGTATAACAACGTTCTTATTAGAAAATTGAGTTTTGATGTTACATATATTGATTTTGAGCTAGAGAGAAATTTTCCACAGCTGAGAACAACCATTCTGGTTCACTCGATTGATTTTTTTGTTTTGTTTGAAAATCAGTTTATATAATTTATCAGTTTGGTTGGGTAACCATTTGGTTGAAAATTCTACTATTTTGTTCAAATTTGATTATTCTCTTGCTAAGTTGAGTATTTTTTTGAAGAGTAATATTTTTGGTTAAAATAAATAAATAAATTTTGATTTGGTATCATTTTATTTCGATCATAAAAGATTCGCTGTTAAAAATTTTACAAGATTAAAATGCTAGTTTCGCGGTTAGCCTGATATTTTTGTTTGGCATACTGAAAATACCTAATCAATGTTGATGACCAGAGCCGTCTACTACCATTGTTCGAAAATTTCTGAAAATTTTTTGGTCCCTGCCTAAGGGGAATTCCCCGATTTCTTGTCCGGTCATCTCTCTGATCTTGCCACTGTTCATGTTTACTTTTATCCGTCTTTGAGTGCCTTTTCTCGCTGAATATATTCCACGGAGAAACGTGTTGTCTCCATCTAATACTGCAAAGACGTCACCATTGGACGTTGACAATACAGCATGTACTCCGGTTGGCATGGGCGCAAGGAGATTGTATTTTCCTCTCACTTGAATTTCTGGATCACGAGGAAAAGCGTATCCACGAATTTCGAATTGCCTCATCAGATTTTTGTGGGGAATCAGCCGAAAAGATTTAAGTTCTTGAATTGTAAGTCCACGTATGCATAAAGTAGAAGAGCGACTGTCGGGAGGAGACCTGGACCTAGCACGAGAAGACTCGGCAGGAGAAGAAGACTCAGAAGGAGGAAAAGACTTGGCAGCAAGAGAAGATTCAGAAGGAGGAGAAGACTCGACAGGAAGAGAAGATTCATCAGGATGAAGTGACCTGACCGAAGAACGGGAAGAATGAGATCCCGCAGGAGAAGATCTTTCAGGAAAATCAGAAGGCCTGCCAAGAGGAACGCCAGGAATAGGAGCGCCATTGGGTAAGCATTCAAAATTCAAAGTTAGCTCTGCAACAAGAAAGAGAGGATTGAATTTAAAAAAGCTTTCGAAAACATGAACTCAAGGAAAGTCCACTTGTGCAAGAGAATTACACCAAAAGCTTGTACCATATGTGCACGCGCACATACGGTACAAATCGCGTATCAATCAGCAAACTTTTACAATTTCAGTTACACATTATAGAAAAGCCTAGAATAAATTCATATTATATTTACAGTCATTTCGGTGAAACTCAATTCAGCTTGCAAAGATGATAGCAATTGGAATAGAAAGTTGATTAAATTGCACACATTTTGATTGGCGCATAGCCTAACAATTGAACATGAAATTATGGATATATTATATTATTATACTCACCAATAGAATTGAGAATAACAGCCGAAGACAAGATGAGGGTAGAAACAATCCTCATATTTTCTAATGAGAGAAGAAGCTAATTAACGTATTGATAAAGAATTGATTTCACAATTCAACTGATGAATATTCCTCTTCTTCATTCGCTTATACCATACGTCTAATATTCCTTATCTCAGAGATGATAAGCGTCAAGGTTTTCCTGCTCAGATATTGATGTTTCATTAGTTGATTCTAAGAAAATAACATGCAATTACTAAATCCGTTAGAACTGACATGACAATTTATATCATCTTTTACGTTCAAGCGCAATAAATCGTTCAAATGGAAATTTACATAGTTTTTACTCGACAGGTGATCCTAAATTCCCGGTTAATTCGGTTTTTATATGACCTCAAACGCTTCTCAAAGATTTCGCAACTTAATAATTTAACAAAAAAAAAAAAAAAAGATTTTTGATCTAGAACAGGGAAGTCTCGAACTGAACTTGTGTTTTTCTCAGTGAACAGAGATTTTTTTTCATTCCCCTTTTTCTCACATAGAATTGAAATTCTTTTTTGACATTCCTGTTTCAGGTGAAAAATTTTCCTATCCCCGTCAAATTATAGTTCTTCACGAGAATCCCCAAGTTTGAAATGAAGATTGTGAAGTTTAACTTAAAATTAAAATTCTTTTCGGAAATTCGAATGCATTTGAAAGGGTGTCGTGAGAATTATTTGCAATCCACAGAAAACAGTGACCTCGCGAGATTTTACTGGAATTTAGAATTCAACTTCTTACAAGGTGATGTATTTTTCACATCTGTTGTACTCAGAAGCCTAAAGAGATGTCTTCCAGACAAAATACATGAATTATCAACCGGTAAATATGTAACTTCAACTAAAATGATTGAAGATTATCATTGGCTGATTACAGTGATTTTTAAAAACATATAGCTCTAGTTTGAAGTCTTTCTATGCAATCCTCTTGCACAAGTTGACTTTTCTTGAGTTTTTGTTTCCAAAGCGTTGTGAAATTAAATCCTCTGTTTCTTGATGCAGATTCAAGTTAACATTTCGCTTGTTCACCTAATGGTAACCCTAGTTCTGGTATTCTTCGTGGCAGACCTTCTTATTCTCTTGAAAGGTCTTCTCCTGTCAGACCTTATTTTCCGCGTTCTCTGGTCAGATGTCCTCCTCCTGCCGACCCTGCTCTTCGTGCCAAGTCCAGGTCTCCTCCTGCCAGATACAGGTCTCCTCCTGCCACTCGTTCTTATAGGCGCCTATGTGGGTTTACAATTGCAGAACTTAGATCTGTTCGTCTTATTCCGCACACGAATCCAAACCGGCGATTTGAAATTCGAATATACACTTTTCCTCACGATAGCCAAGAAAATAAAAACTACCTTACAAACATGAAGATTCTTTTTTGAACATTCCGGAAAACTTTTGTCATGTTTTGAAATCTTTTAAAATGTTCTCGTGAATCAAAGTATGTTGGAGAAAAAATTATTTTAAACTTTCGCAGAAATCTTCTGAAAAAATTTCAATTTTTTGAAACATATAAAGCTATTTTCGGCGGATTTTGTTGGCAGATTTTTCTCTGAATGTTTGTCTGTTTTCATAAGAAACTAATCGTCTTAGGTTGACATTTACTTGGCTTTGGTTTGAAATACAATTCAATTAAATCTTCATCTCTTTGGTAAAAAATTTGACGATTCTTTGGAGAATTCGTCTTTTTTGGTGAAAAGTGCAAATTTTTGGTTGAAAATGAATCTGTTTTCGCTAAAGATTCAACTATTTTGTTGAAAATCCATATTTGCAGGTTGGGAACACAACTACTTGTTAAAAATTTAACTATTTTGATCGATTCCAATTATCATGTTGCTAATTCAACTATTTTGTGATAAAGACATATTTTCGGTTGAAATAAATAAATTAATTTTCATCTGATATCATTTTATTCCTATTACGAAAGATTTAATCATAACATTCACATTACGAAAAAACTTAATTATTGTTGTGCAGCTTGTCGCCTACTTTTATTGTTTCAAAATTCTTGAAAATTCGGTTGTCCCTCCCCAAGGGAAATTCCCCGATCTCTTCTAGGGTCATCTCTTTAATCTCGCCGCTGTTCATGTTCATTTTTACCCGTCTTTGAACGCCTTTTCTGCTTATATATATTCCACGGAGAAATGTATTGCCTCCATCTACTATCGCAAAGACGTCACCATCGGACGTTGACAATACAGCTAGTTCTCCGGCTGGCTTGGGTTCAAGGAGACAGTATCTTCCTCTGACTTGAATCTCTGCATCACGAGGAAAAGTGTATCTACGAACTTCGAATTGCCTCATAGGATTCTTGTGGGGAATTAGCCGAATAGATCTGAGCTCTTTAATGGAAATTCCCAGCAGTTGTGAAAAAGATCGACTGGCAGGAGGAGATCTAGTCCTGACACGAAGAGAAGATTCAGCAGGAGAAAGAGACGTGACCAGAGAACGGGGAGAGTGAGGTATGGCAGGAGGAGATCTTTCCAAAGAATCAGAAGGTCTGCCACGAGGGACGCCAGGGATAGGGTCACCATTCGGTAAGCACTCGAAATGCAAACTTAACCCTGCAAAAAGAAAGGAAAGATTCAATTTACAGAAGAAAATCGTCTTTGTCGGTTCAAAATAAATTTTGTTAACTGAGAATTTAACATTTCCTTTAAGAGAAAGTTCGTTTTTGGTCTAACAGATTGAATTTCTGCTAAACTTTCCTCTAAGTTGTGATATCTTTGGATCTTGTTATTATTCCTTTTTAGAAAATCTGTTTCCCAAGTAGGATTTTAGTGAACTCCTTTACCCCCAAATCGTTTCACGTAATTTGTATAGGACCCGCCGGAGTGTACCATATGTTTACGCCCGCATGTGCTACAAATTCCTTGCCAACGTGGACAGTTTCTGAACTTCAGTTACACATTATGGATTAGCCCAAAATAAATTCGTATCGAATTTGTAGTCATTTCTGTCCCGCTCTATTGAAGTTTTGAAGAGAATAGCAATAGGATTAGAATGTGATTAAATCGCACCAACTTCAATGTGCATGATGTCAAAAAATGTTCATAAATGTATAGACATATTAGAGTATTATATTCACCAACAGAATGAAGGATAACCGCCAATGATAAAACGAGAGCAGAAACAATCCTCATAGTTTCTAATTGGATGAAAATCTAATTAATATATTGATGAGGATTTGGATTAAAAATTCAACTAAAAAATATTCCACTTCTTCATCAGATTACATAGTATATCTTATATTCATTATCTTAGAGATAATCGGCATCAAGGTTGTCCTGTTCAGATATTTAAGTTTCATTAGAGTTGGTTTCGAAATAAAACATGGGATCACTTAATTCGTTAAAGCTGATAACAATTTATATAATCTTTCACGTTTAAGCGCAAAGTTTAAGGGGAAAATTTGCATAGTTTCTACCAAATGGACGATTTTGAATTCCGGTTATTTCGGTTTTTGAAAGACTAAATGACTTCCGAAGATTTCAAAACGTGAAGAAGTTTCTAAAGATTTCTGGTCTAGAACAAGGAATTCTTAAACTATAATAATAATTCTCTTAAGGAACAGAGAGTTGAAAAAATTCTCTTCTCCTAACTTAGGAAATGTATCTGACTATAAAATACCACCCAACTCTATCCAACACTTTGGGGCCTCATATGGTCACGATGCCTTTTTGCTAACTATTTTGTTTAAATTAAATTATCTTTTTGTAAAGGAATGTTTTTGGCTGGAATAAATGAATAAATTTTATTTTGATGTGATTTTATTCTGATTATAAGAGATTCGATGTTAGAAATGTGACAAGATTAAAATGTTGATCTTTGAGTATCAGTGGTTGAGGAAAAGGAAAAATAGGTCATGAAAAAATTAGAAAAACGTCAGGCGATTTTCAGAATGGAGTTTTCCAGCAAGACTGATATTGTCGTTTTACATTACGAAAAAAATTTCATTAATGTTGTTGGCCAGAGTCGTCTGCTATTATTGTTCGGAAACTCTTGAAAATTTGGTGGTCCCTGCCTAAGGGAAATTCCCCGATTTCTTGTACGGTCATATCTTTAATCTCGCCACTGTTCATGTTTATTTTTACGCGTTTTTGAACGCCATTTCTCTCTGTATATATTCCACGGAGATGTGAATTGTTTCCTTCCAATATTGCAAAGACGTCACCATTGGACGTTGACAATACAGCTTGTGCTTCGGTTGGCATGGGCGCGAGAAGAGAGTATCTTCCTCTTACATGAATGTCTGCATCAAGAGGAAAAGTGTATCTTCGAACTCTGAACTGCCTGTTTGGATTCTTGTGGGGAATAAGCCGAATAGATCTAAGTTCTTCAATTTTAAGTCCATACAGGCGTGAAGGAGCAGATCGACTGGCAGAAGGAGTTCTAGACCTGACACGAAGGGAAGATTCAGCAGGGGAAAGAGACCTGACCGAAGAACTGGCAAAATGAGGTCTGGCAGGAGAAGACTTTTCAGGAGAATCAGGCGGTTTGCCACGAGGAACACCAGAGATAGGGGCACCATTGGGTAAGCACTCGAAATTCAAACTAAGCTCTGGAACAAGAAAGAGAGGATTAGATTTGAAAAAAAAGCTTTGAAAACATAAGCTAAAGAAAAGTTATAGGTAATAAATTAAAATAAAAAATTTTTCAGCTTTTTCGGGTTTCAATCGTGTGCGAAACTGTAAATGTTGCCGACGTTTCGTGAACATTGCAGTTCACTCCTTCAAGGCTGACCTGAAACTGAAGTTTCAGGTTATGCTGTTCTTATATACGTATTCACTCCGATGCCTGTGATTAGCCAGAGCGCCATGGTGGGGACTGGTCGAACTTGATTGGCCAATCAATTTGAAAACACGGTTTTTTAAAGAAAAATTTTTTTTCGCTAACATAATTCGAAATTGATGCAAGAATGGAAAAGATTCCTGGACTCGAGACAAATCTATTGATCTGTAAAGTGGAAACACTCGAAATCGAATTCACAGCTAGTTTTTTAATTTTCACTTTCGATTTGATTCAAAATTAATTTTTTTGTTATAAATCTTCATTGACTATTTAAACAGTCAAATATTCAGTTGAAATATTGTCCTTTTTATTTGAATATTCAATCTGTTCATTCAGTTTGTTAAAAATCCAACTTATTGTTTGAAAATTACACTTCTTTGCGAGAAATTAATTATTTGGGTCAAGGTTCATGATTTTTGTTGAAAATTAGTTTCTTTGGTCGAAAATATTACCATTTTCTTGAAAATTCAGGATTCTTTTTTTTTTAATTCATCTTTTGGGTAGAAAATGATTACACTCTTCGAATCCCGGTCACACATCATGCATTAGCCAAAAAAAAAATCTTATTACAATTGTAATCATTTCGTGTTCTCATCTTTCTTGGATAAAACTGTAACTATTTGGTTGCAGAATCAATCACTTTGTTAAAAATTCATTTTTTCTGGTTAAAAATTCAACTGTTTTGTTGAAAATTTAGGTATCTTCCGAAAAAACTTACTTCTTATTAAGAACTTATATTTAAATGTTGAAAAGTAAAATTAAAATCATTTTTGGATAAAAATTCAATCTTTTTCAAACTTGTCTTTTTAATTTAAAACTGCATCTGTTCCAGTAGAAATTTCATCTTCCTTGGGTGAGAATGCAATGGGTTGTTTGAAAATCAATCTTATTTGCTTGATGATACAACTACTTTATTTAAAAATTTTGGGTTGAACGACTTATTTGATAAATCACTTTTTCGTTGAAGATTCATTATCTTTAGTTGACAATTCATCTCATTGGTTGAAAGTTCATCTATTTTGTTGGAAACTGATCTTTTTACATTCTCATTCTATAATAATGAGAAGGTATTATATTTGTGTAAAATTCCCATCCCCCATCTCCGTTTTTGTCAAGTGTCCACGTTCCAAGACCCCCGAACCCAAAAAACAGGTTTTTACAAAATGTCTGTCCATTAGTCTGTCTGTCTGTTTGTCTATTAGTCTGTAGGTTTTTAGTTTGTTAGCACGATTACTTTCAAGGGAATTAACCTACTGAATTGGGTTTTGGTATGCTCTTCGATTGTCCTAAAATGAAGGTCAAGTTCGAAAGCCAGCCATTTCAAATGAGAATTCAAAAAGTGAGCATATTTTGAAAATTTTTGAAAACACTTATTTTCAATATTTAAAAATTCTATGGACGGATATAAATAGTAACCAAAAAGGCGAACAAAATATTCGATTGACTTTTTTTGATAGGAGAAAATTTTATTTTATCTTTTAATTTATCTTTGTGGTTTCGCAATTAATTTTTTAAGCAAAATCTCTTATTTTTTGGTTGAAATATCAAGTATTGCACTTTCTGGTTGACATTTCATGTTTTTAGGTTGGACATTCATGTTTTGGGTTGAAAATTCAATAATTTTGTGGATAACTGAATTATTTTGTTGAAAATTTTGTTATTTCATTGTAAATTTGAATATTAATACTCTAATTAAATTATTTCTTTGGTAAAGTATAGAACATGAATGGCAGGAGGAGACCTGGACCTGACATGAAGAGAAGACTCGACAGGAGAAGAAGGCTTGACCGGAGAAGCAGAGAATGAGGTCTGGCAGGAGAAAACCTTTCATGAAAAAAGATGCTCCGCCATAAGAAACAGAAGGAATAGGTTTTTTAATTCAGAAGAATGCTTTAGAAACATAAATTTGAGGAAAGTGAAGTCCCGTTATATTATAATCTGGTATACACTGCACGTTAAAGTGGTTGACGCCACCGGTCACAATTTTTTTGATTATACGCGAATTTGGCTAAACACCAGTAAAAGAGATCGGAAATTTGGTGAAAAAGTGCAAAAATGTCGAAATATTTTTCTTAGACGGATGTTCCTGAAAGTGGCATGTGATACATCTGCGCACAGGCGATTGCTACTTATATGATATTACCACAAATAGCTTATGTTTCTGAGCTTAAGCGAAATTTTTACAAAGCTTAGAATAACTATTTTCGTTTCAGAATAGTATATCAAAAATCAATAAACAACTCAATATACATGGTACGAATATCGAATCGATAGGAATACTCTTCCAATTCAATTTTTTTCTAAAAACACATTATGAATTTCCCCGGAATATATTAGGAATGAATTTGTAATCAAATCGGATCAACTCAAATGCAGTTTGAAAGAAAACAACAATTAAAATGGAACGTAAATGGAATAGCACCAATTCTGATTTGCGTATTGCTTAAAAGACGTTTGTAATATTGTAGATACATTAATATATTCACCAATAAAATTGAGGATAACCGCCAAAGACAAGACAAGCGTAGGAACAGTCCACATATTTTGTAATTGGAGGAAAAACTAATTAATTTATTATTGAAAACTTGAATTAAGAAATGAAGCAAAGAATATTCTAGTTCTGCATTATATTATTATAGCTTATCTTACATAGTTCGTTATCTCATCGATCACAGACATCAAGGTTGATTTGCTCAGATATTGACAATTCACTAGAGTCATTTTCAGAAAAAATCATATTTACGTCATCTTTTACGTTTGAGAGCATTCCATTGTTTGAATGGAAAATTTATATATTTCCTGCCTGATGGATGATTTCAATGCCCGGTCATTCAATTATTCTTAACTGATTTTACTCCGGGGAAATCCATACTGTGTTGAATTTTTAATAAGAAAAGATAAATTTTCAACCAAGAAGACTAATCCTTCACCCCTAAAGGAATAGTTAAATTTTAAGTACAAGAATTTAATTTAAAAAAAACGAAAGGATAGCCCAGGAGTTCAGTTTTCAACCAAAGATGTTAACTCTGCACAAATTGCATAAATTATCCACCAAAAAGTTGAATTTTCAATTAAAAAATATCAATTTTCAACGAAGAATGGAACAGTTAAATTTTCAACATAACAAATAATTTCAAACTCAAACAAAATATTACAAACCAATTAGCTACATCTACAAGTAAATAGTTGGAGTTTTAATCGAAAATAATGAACTGTAAACAAAATAGTTGTTGTTACAACCAAATAATTAAATTTAAAACAAATTACTAAAATTTTTGATGGAAATAATGAATCTTCAGGCAGAAATTGATCTTCAACCAAAGAGCTCAACAAGAATTAACACCAGAGTTTTAAAGCAATGGTTCTACAAATGTTGACTCGACAAATTGATGACAATTAATCTGTCAGAAAGGACAAACGTGAGACATTACAGGCGGGTTATGCACTAAGAAATGGTGTTTAGGTTTCAAACTATTTGGATATTTTTCGGATAATAGAGACAAGTAATCAGGGCTTGTTAATATTATCATCTGCACCGTAATAAAAGCCACGTATAATTTGGTTGAGATGATCTAAAGTGAAGTATTTTTTAACGTAAATGAAATTGTATAAAAAAAGGGACATTATACCAGCATATACCTTCTGCGGAGTCGTGCTGTGACTCAACTGCTGGATTTTCTGTTACGTGAAAACCTGGTATATCGTTCAATACACAAGACACTTTAATGTCCGATTTTTTTGTATCGTTCTCACCTTACAGTTTATTGTAGTTAGAAATGTTCCGAAGTGTGCAGTCGCATTCTTTGAACATCTTGTCAATATCTTCATTATTAATGAGACACATTCGACAGAACTTTTTCTCTCCCAGTCATTCTCCAAGTCATTCTCCTCAATCTCCTGAGAAATAGCTATGAAGACATCCGTCCTTATCCTAAAAAAAAAACAACAATCGTCTGAAATTGAATCGGCCTCACAGTCAGAAGAATCCTCATAGAGACAAAATTCAAAGGAAGCTGGAACATTTTCTCGACCAATTTCATAAGCAAAAGTTTCGTCCTCTAAAATTAATGAAGATGATGACTCATTTTTTATATCCGAAACAAACGTTCCTGTCTCAGGTGCGTGTTTTTGAGCCTATGCTTCAAGAAGGAATTCAGCAAATTAAAGGATTTCTGGCAATGGTTTCCAGAACAATGAAAATTTTGTAGTTGAGAATGTGTCAGACTGGCGTGTCTAATTAAAAGTTCAACTTGTTGGTTGAAGCTTAATCCGTTTTGTTGAAAAATCGTCTTTTCTGTAGATAATTGACCTTCTTGGTTGAAAATTAGTCTATGTAGTAGAAACTTAATCGTGTTTGTTTAAAAATGTCAATGGTTGCTTGAACATCACTTTGTTTTGGTTGAGAGTTCTGTTGAAATTTAACTATTTTGTTGATAAATCATGTATTTTGTTACCACGTCATCTTTTTGGTGAAAATAAAGAAATGAATTATAATCTGAGATTTTTTTTATTCGGATTGAACAAGATTTGATAATACAATTTTCACAAGATTAAACTAATGATATTTGAATATTGATGGTTAGGAAACTGAGAATATCAGCAATGAAAAAATCAGGAAATTTTCAAATTGAAGTTTTGCGCCACCTCACTATTTTAGTGATGCATCACGAAACAAATTTAATAAATCTTGTGGAGATAAGTTGTCCAGTATTATTGTTTGAAAATTCTTCAAGACTGAGCGATCGTGGCCTAAGGGAGATTCATCGATTTCTTCTTTATTCATCTCTCTAACCTCACCGCTGTTCATGTTTATTTTTACACGCCTTTGAATGCAATATTTCACTGAATATATTCCACGCAGAAATTTATATCTTTTTTCGAAAATTGCAAGGACATCACCATTGGACGCTGATAATACAGATTGTTCTCCTTCTGGCATGGGCACAAGGACATTATATCTTCCTCTCACTTGGACTGGTGCATCGCGAGGAAAAGTGTATCTTCGTATTTCGAATCGCCGGTTCGGATTCGCTTCAGGAATGAGCCGTACAGATCTAAGGTGTTCAATTGTAAGTCTACTTATGTGCAATGAAGCACGAATGGCAGGAGGAGATCTGGATGTGGCAGGAGGAGACCTTGATCTGGCACGAAGAGAAGACTCGGCAGGAGCATATGATCTGACCAGAGAGGGCGGAGGATGAGATGTAGCAGGAGAACACCTTTCAGGAGTATTATAAGGCCCGTCACGAGAAGTACCAAGAATAGGTTCACCATTAGGTAAACAATCAAATTGTGAACTGAACGCTGCAACAAGAAAGAAAAGATTTAGTTTAGTCTACTTGTCTAACAGAACTTGCTGGTCTAGAAATAATTTTTGGATGAAAACGTATGATTGTGCGAGACCGCGCACATATGGTACGAATATCGAATGAATAGGAATACTCTTCCAATTTCATTTTGTTCCAAGAACACATTAGGTGTCTCCCCGGAATCAATTAAAAATGAATCTGTAATCGAATCGGATAAACTCAAATGCAGTGTGAAAGAAAACAGCAATTAAAATGGAACGTAGATTGAATCGCACCAATTCTGATTTGCGTATTGCTTGAAGGATGTTCATGATATTATAGATACATTATCATATTCACCAACAAAATTGAGGATAACCGCCAAAGACAAGACGAGAGTAGAAACAATCTTCATATTTTCTAATTAGTGGAAAAAGTAGTTAATGTATTATTGGAAACTTGAATTAAGAAGTAAGCCAAAGAATATTCTAGTTCTATATTTTATTATCATAGCTTACCTTACATAGTTCGTTATCTCATCGATCATAGACATCAAGGTTGATTTGCTCAGATATTGACATTCCATTAGAGTTATTTCCAAGAAAAACTCATATTTACGTCATCTTTTATGTTTGAGAGCATTCCATCGTTTGAATGGAAAATTTATATAGTTTCTACTTGATGAATGATTTCAAATTCTCGGTCATTCAATTACTAGAAAGATATCAAACAATTTGTAAAGATTTTTAGACATTTGAAAAGATTTGGAAGATTTCTGATTTAGAACAGGGAAGTTCGGAACTGAAATTATAATTCTCAATTTGAACATGGATTTTTGTTAAAATTTCATTCTTCTGAATAAGAATTTAAATTATTCTCAAAAATTCCCGTTCCATGTCAAGAACTCCCTGTTTCATGTCAGTATAATTGAAATTCTTTGTGTAAATTTTTCTTTATACATTTGTTATTTTTACCTGTCCTAACTTGAAAGTAGAGTAGCAAAATATTTGGAACCACTTTCAATTTGCGTATTTGTACAAGGGGAAAAAAGTTCTCGACTTGCTTCAAGTCTGAAGAATAGCCTAAATGAACGATCAAGGCGTTCTTGCTGATACGACAGATAAAACTTTGCTTTCGATACATTTTCATTGAAGATTTATAATTCTAGTTAAAAATTCATCTCTTTAGTTAAACATTTAACTATTTGGTTAAAAATCAATTGTTTCAAATTATAATTTGATCCAAAATTGTTATTTTTTTGAATGTAAATTCGTCTTTCTTTACTTAAAAATTATTATCAATAATATTTTCCATTTAATTTCGATTATTGAATAATAGTTAGTCTCGAGCGTCGCATAGTAGTCAAACCCCAAAACTAACTATTCATGATCCTCTTCAGGCTCCGTTTATTGATGCATTTTAATGCTTTTTGTGCAATATTCTTGCACAAATTTACATTCCTTAGATTTGTGTTTCATAATTTGAATGCTTTGTTTCTTTTTCTGGAGATAAGTTCACACTTCGAGTGTTTACCTAATAGCCACCGTTTTCCTGGAATTTCTTGTGTCAGAGCTTCTGATTCTCCTCCTCGTTCCGAATCTTCTGTTCGTGCCAGGTCCAGGTCTCCTCCTGCCACTTGCTGTTTTTTGCAGGCAGAATTCGAATTTTCATCGAAATTTTTAAATTCTCTATGCAAAAATTTATTTAGACTGATGATAAAAATATAGAGAGGGCTGCACAGTTGATCAAGGATGTCATTGTTAGGAGTGCGATTGAAGTGTGTGGTACGGCGGTTGTAGGAAGAAAATCAAGTGATGCATGGTGGAATGATGAAATTGAGGCATCCCAGAAAAAAAAGAAGCGCACAAAAAAACGTTGCAAATGACAGATCTTAGCGATGAGGAAATAAACAGACTCAAAAATTATTACAGACACATAAATAGGAAAGTGAAACGACTAGTTGAGGAAAGGAAAGATAAAATCAGAACAGAAGAAGAAAAAAATAAAAAACGACTTTGAAGGAAGCGAGAAACTATTATTTAATGAAATAAAGCAAATTAAAAGTACAGAGTTTGTCAGCATGAGAAACAGCAAAGGTGAGATGATATAATGATACAGACGGGATAGTAGAAGCTTCAAAAGCCTTTTTCGACGAATCGACTGCCCGATGATATTAATACATTTTATTGAAGAGTATGGAAGTTCTGATAATTTATATATTTTGTAAATCAGTTTTTTACAGTGAAACTTTTTTCAATAACATAATTCAAAGTTGATGCAAGGACAGAAGAGATTGGTTGATTTGAGAGAAATTGATTGATCTCTAATTCCAATTCATTTTATTGGAGAGTAAGGATGCTATGGTAATGCATAATATTTGAAAACACGAATTTTCATAGCAAAACTTCTTTTGGTAACATAATTCAAAACTGACGAGAGAACGGAAAAGATTAATTTATTATTAATTTGTTAAATATTTGTGTTCTTTTAATATTTTCTGTCTTTCATCAATAGATTTTAGAATTAGTTCCCATGAACGATTAGTGTATATGGAAATAATATCCAGTGATACAATAGTGAAATTTTCAGGAATATAAATTATGCTACTTTTTTCCTTAAAATCCCAGCTATCACGTCTGTGATGTGTTGTTTTACCTCCAATTTTTTGTGAAGATTTTGCAAGTGGTTTTGATAACTAAAAAAGAAGTGAACCAGGGAAAGAAGTGATGGGTCACAAAGGGCAATTTCGTTTGTGTAGTATCACTAGCAAAAACTTCATAAAATTTTGAAATTTTTTGTGAAAAAATTTTTTAATTAAATTACTTTTTCAGCTTTCTTCTTGAATACTTTGATTTGTCTTACCTCGAAACATTTCTATAACGTGAGCAACATGTCGTGTAACTGGTACATTTTTTACTAAAAATAGGATAGTCTATTATTTAGAATCAGTGTTATGTTTTTTGTTATTAAGCTGTAGATCAATTTTTTCACCACTTATAATATTGAAAATTTATCGCTTCATTTGAAAGTTCATCTTTTGGTTGAAATTTTGACTCCATTTTGAAAATTTTTCTTTTTGATTTAAATTTTATGTTTTTTTTTTGTGCAGAATGCAATGTTTTGGTTGATAATTAAGGTTTTTCCACTAAGGATTCAACTATTACGTTTAGGTTTAATTATTTTATTGATAATCCAAGTATTTTTCTTAATTTATCTTTTTTTTCTGGTTGGAATGAATGAATGAATTTAAATCTGTGAACGTTTTATTCCGATTTTGAAAGGCTGGATATTCAAAATTAAAAAAAAAAAATACTTGTCTGTGAATATAGAAGGTCAGAAAGAGTGAAAAATTATTCGCGGAAAAATAAGGGAAGTCAGGAAATGGTGAAAATTTAGTTTTACGGTCAAGCTAATAATTTAAAATTGCATTACGAGAACTAATTTTTTCACTGAATATTGAAATTTTTCATTTAAGTTCAAAATTCATCTTTTTCAGTTAAAATTCAACCATTTGCTTAAAATTTCATCTACTTGTTGGAAATTCCGTTCAAAGCTCTGTAGTTTTTCTGGAACTTCGCTGTTCAGATCATCGTTTATAATTTCCAGATGTGGTTCTAGTGGATCCGGTGCTTGATCCTCATCATTCCTAGCACCTATGCCTTCAGCGTCAATCAAGTTTTCGTTGTCCAAGTCTTTCAAGGGAAGTTCATCAATAGCAAGCTGCATTTCCACTTCCATTTTGATGGCAGCTATTTCAGCAGCCGAAAGCAATCTGTTTACAGATATTGAGGGTTTTTGATCTGTTAGATTCTACTCATTTATTTCTTGTGGCTAGTTCTGGGTATCTAAGTAAGAAGAGTCGATGATGTTCTCTCCTTACACTTTGCTCACTTTCCTTTGCCAAAAAATAAAAGCGCATCACATCTCTGTTCATATGGTATGTCCATTTTAATCGTCTCCTGGGTTGTTGAACCTCTGCTTCTGGCACTGTTTCTGGCTCCATTGCTCGATCTTCTGAGATGAGTAGATTAGGCCTGATGTCCTTCACCTTAGCGATAAGATCTCTTAGTGCGACTTTCTCTATTTGAGAATACTTTGCGGCACATTTCGTTCTAAAATTTTGTCCTTTTTGGCGTGAGGTTTCAAACTTCCACTTCCATAATAGAGACGCATCAGTTCCTCATTCATCGTGGTATCCCACTTGATGCACTCCCATGGTATTTCTGTTGAAGTGGTTGGCTGCAAATAGCTAACACCATTTTGGATGATCGAGGTAAGAAATCAAGTTGAGATCAATTGTAGATTAACGACCCTCCACTACGGTGGTCCACTAATGACACGAAGGGTCATGTGGGGTACCGCCATTTTGGATGATCGATATGAAATGAAAAACCACTAAATACACTGCCACGAACCCCCAGAATGGTGGGCCACTAATGACACGACAGGTCGTGTGGGGTTAACGCCATTTTTAATGCTCCAGGTGGACGAACATGAAACCTCCCTTACAATATTGAGATTGAGTATTTTTATATTGCACTAAATCTATTGATTGGCGAACTAAACTCGGTTTCTCGGAAACTCAAGATCAAATCATGCACTTGTAACTATCATTTAACCGATTGATAAACTCCTAACCTCCTAAGTCCTGCTCCTAATTCCCAAACTAAGTATTACTGATATCGATTAACGCGGAACTAAATCCCCTCGCAACGATTTTCCAGCATGGCGGTCCAATTCTGACACGAAAGGTCAGACAAGGTTGCCGCCATTTTGGAAAATTGGAGAGGTTGACAATTCACTTCCGAGCGATTTAAGACCATTAATTTTTGCACTAGAATACCCGCCACTCCGAACTTATTTCCTAGACAGCTTCGTTCCAATTAAATATTTAGTCGTCCAATGATACGGGCTTCACGCCCAAAAACTTTTCGGCTTATGTGTATCATGCCCAAACAACTCAATGTAATTTTGTTGGCCAGTGTGTGCCTCCGCGTCGTCGAATGTTAGAATTTTCGCAGGAAGTGGCAAGCATGCCTATGGTCGAACACAGACTTACGGCAACCACGCCGAATCCGATTTTTGGCGCGTAGGCCATGGGTGGCGCACCCAGACACGCAACTACATTTAGCGAAACCTTGTGTGAAGGAGCGTTCACAGTATCGTCCTACCGCGACTCGCCATTTTCTATAGTGCAGTCACTAGTCTAGACCATAGTCTGTGGCGAGTCACGCTGCTAATCTGCGCCGCGGCGCGACGCAAACACTTGTCGGGCGCACCCCTCCTACACCGTGCGCGCCCAATTATGATCGGCTGCTAGTGTTTTGACGGTTCAAAACAACACGAGTTGGTGGCACCACTCCTGCGTTACCACGTTTTATTCGAGTATCCTCCTTCCTCCCAGTAGATGTGAGCAAGAGAGAACGAGAGTGTTCTGTTTCTGAAGTGTATAATGTGCTATGTGGATTCACGACTACCCGGTCGTGAACTCGTGAATTGATCGTGTGGATGGTTCAGTGTAGTGGTCGGGCCCCCGGCCCTGAGTGTCTAATAAACAAGAAGTACAAGTTCGAAGGCATTAATAAATGTCTTCTTTTTGGAAAAATAAAAGTATCCCCCCCAGTCTGGTGACAGTTTGGAGCGGCGGGAAATTACAAATCCTAGGCCACGAAGGGTTTATTATTTGGCAACAGGCAATCCCTCTCGAAGCTCTCGAACTATTAAAATTCATGAACGGATTCTGTGCTGGACCAGGTATGATTTATTTATGATTTTGAGCTTAAATTTAAATTGATTGGACGTGACAATCATTAAATTTTGCGTGGTACCGGATACCACGTCACAATATATATATATATATACATATATATATATATATATATATATATTATATATATATATATATAATATTATTTATATTTTTTGTATAAACATTTTCTCGGGTGAATCCGGTTTTTCGTCATAGCCACGGACTAATTCAAGTGACTGATGATACGAGGATGTTATAAGTTAATTTATTACGATGTTAGAAATCATTTCCAATGATGTTGTAGGTACAAAATTAGAAGCATGGTGTAGTTTGCAGTTTGTTTTTACTGCTGTTATCCTTACACAGCGGCCGTGAGTGTTGGAAGCGACAACAGTCTCCTCTGGATACTTTCTTAGAGCTACCATGTATCACGCCATAGTTATTAATTATTATTATTACGGAAAAAAATTACCATGTAGTCATAGGGAGTATGCTGATAAGACTCTAGCATACAAATGCAACCCGTCGTACATCTGTGCAATGGAAAAAAGTATTAAATAGGCGATTTTAATTCAGTTTTTAAATTTCCCGCGCTCGAGTTTTGCGCTGATTGGCCACAGGCTTCGAGACTCAGAAAACGTGCGCTAAAGAGAAATAAGCTAATACTGAAAGAAGTTATGTTCCCCAGGGTTCACCACGCATTTCAGATAAATAATTAGTTTATAATTGAAAAAATCTAATGCAAGATTAGAGTGTGTTCATAAATACTCTCAGGATGTGCATTAAGTGTTCTCTTAAAAATTGAAGTTGGTTTTCAAAAATTTAACGGTCCGTGAGTGATATGTGTCGTTTGACAGGTGTCAAAATCGTTGTACTTCAAACTTAATTTATTAAATAAATAAATGATTAAAGTGAACATCTGCAGATTGGAATGAAATATGGTAATCAAATGCTTTTGAAGAGAGTTACGGTAAATATCATCAACTGTCAGAGTCCTTTTTTTAAATACTCACTGAAAGACTAGTGTGTGCTCTTTTTTATTTTTGCTTACAACAAATCAGTATATCTTCGAGGAATTACAACTATTTACATGTGAGATAAGTACTTTCATACTTTCATACATAAAACGTAATATATTCTAAGGTTAATTCAATTTTCACTATTTTCTTATTTAGAATTTTGTATCTTTTCCACAGACCCTTTCAATGAGCACAATTTTAAGGAACAAATAGGTTATAACTTTAGTTCATTTACTATAAATTTAAATAGAAGATAATTAGTAACTTGTCTGTTAAAAATCCAAAGTAAACTGCAGGTAAATGATTTTTAGAGTGCTCGTTTGAAATGTCAGAAAAATTAGAATACAAAAATTAAACCCTTTCATACGCATCGTAGTTGGTAAAGCATTTGTCTTTTGACTTCATTGTA
The DNA here is from genome assembly GCA_932178445.1 of Andricus quercusramuli. Classification (NCBI taxonomy): domain Eukaryota; kingdom Metazoa; phylum Arthropoda; class Insecta; order Hymenoptera; family Cynipidae; genus Andricus; species Andricus quercusramuli. Next base: position 46,518 of record CAKNXH010000261.1, on the reverse strand, counting down.
TTTGGCAGCATTGTTTGAATGCCACTAGTTTCTTGTAGCAGGTAAATCGCAAGTGTTCGTTCGAATTTTGAGTGGTTCTTTTTTTTCTTCATCGTCTTATTTGACTGTTTCTTTCGTTATTTTATCTGTGAAAAAAGCAGAATGCCTACAATTTATACGCTGGAAGAAAATAAATTCATGTTCTCACGGCAAATGGTGGACATTCTTAGTGGTAGACAAACAAGGGCATACTTTGCTGCTTCGTTTCCTGATGGACCAGTTCCTTCCTCAGGAACCGTGCAAACAGTCCTTAAAAACTTTAATGCTCATGGATGCATTGCTCCAAATCATTACGAAGAAGGAGGAGTAAGAACTTTCTTTTATGAAAGTCAAAAAAAAATGTAATTTCCTTTTCAACCTCGAAAACGCTAATAAAAATCCAATCCGCATCTGCAGTGTCCAAGAATTTTATAGAATAGTTTATAAAGCTTAGTCATTGTGTTGAATTTGAAATTCCATTGCATTAATAGAAGTAATTTTTTTCAGAATCTTAGAAAAAAACGTGTCCTGGATGAAGAAATGCGCGTAATGGTTTGTGCTGAGCAGAAGTGAATGCAAACAGTACAAGTAGACAAATCGCTGAGGATCTGAGCATCAGCAAGACTTCTGCCCTTGAAGCGCTCCATGATGCTGGATACAAGTCGTACAAACTGCGAAATGGCCAAATTTTCAAGCAGACTGATTTCGACAATCGCTACGAGATGGCTATGCTTCTGATCGAAGAAATTGAGCGGAACCCATTGCTACTGCCGTTCAAATTATTCACCGACGAATGCTCCTTCGCTTTGGATAAGATAAGAAATCTCCAGCACCATAGAACCTGGGCGAGGGAAAATATGTTCACCCTTATGCCAACCCATTCTCTATATCCCCTTAAATTGAATGTTTGGACCGGGATGCTTGATGATAAAATAACTGGACCTATCTTCATAGAAGGCAATTTAACAGCGGACAAGTACATGAAAATGCTTCATCTAGAAGTTGGACTAGCATTAGTTGATGCATTAGGTCATAGGGATGCTGATGCTGTATGTTTTTATTTATTACTTTCGTACCTTCATAATTTAAGGAATCGCAGTTAGTTACTTTTATCTAATTTTCAGGTGATTTACTGGCAACAGGATGGGGCTCCAGCACACACCGCACATAGGTTCAGACATCTGCTCAATGATATGTTCCAACGCCTATGGATCGGAAAGTTCCGTCCATTCGTCGAATGGTCTCCAAGTTCTCCAGATTTCACCCCTTTAGATTTTTTTCTATGGGGGTATGTCAAGTCCAAGCTCTATCGCTTTGAGCGAATTATTAATCTTGAGGAGCTGAAATGCATGATTGTGGAAATAATGGTAGGTATTCCACCTGAGACGCTGCGAATTGTCACAAACGACGAAGTGGAACATAGGCTTCGATGCTGTATCGCAGCTGAAAGTGGTTTATTTGAATACGTACTCCGTTAAGTCGCAGCAGTATTGAATCGGGATTTATACACGCTGATTCTAAAGTGTTTCATAACTTATTTGCAGGAACTTGAGTCTAACATGACGGATCTCATTCTCCATCTGTGATTTAATATTTTATTTTGTAGTTTTAAGTTTGATATGACTGACCTAAATCTGTGATTCTATTTAAAACAAATTTTTTGGCGGCTATATCGACACTTTCTTCCTATGACTGAGAAAATACTCTTCTAATTTTTCAGATTAAAAAAAGAATGAAGACGTTGAAAGTTCGATTTGAAATTGAAATATTTGGAATTGATTTGGAATCGACCAGAGAGGGGCAAAGTATTGATTTGCCCCTGTCTGGAATGTAATGATTAAATTCATCTTATCGTTTGAATTTTTTCAAAACTCCACCTGAAATCTTTGTGCAATAATTGAAGTATTTGTGAAATGTTTTTAATCTATCCGGAATGTTTGCAAATTACTTCAAATCCTTAAATAATCATTTGACCCTTTGTGAAATTTTCGTAATATATTTGGAAATCTTTCCTAAATATTTGAAATACTTTTTAAATGCTTTATAATATTTGTGAAACTATTGAAACCTTCACGAAATCTTTTAAACCCATCCAAAATCATTAAAATCTTTGAGAAATCATTAAAACCTTTTGCAATATTTCCAATCTCCTTAAAATATTTGAAATGTTTGGGAAATAATCAGAATCTTTGTCAATTATTTCGGAATTCCTTGCGAAATTTTTTAAATATCTGACAATATCTGTGAAATTATTGAGATCTTCGGGAAATTATTGAGATCTTTGGGAAATCATTACTATCTTTGTGCACTCTTGGAAATCTGTCTGAAATTTTTGTGAAATAATTGAAATATTTGTGAAATATTTAAAATCTATCCAGAATCTTTGCGAAATGTTTGTGAATTCTTATAAATCTTTGGAAAATAATTGAAATCTTTGTGCCATCTTTGAAATTTGTCTGAGATTAAGGTGAAATAATTGAACTCTTTGTAAAATATTTGAAATCCATCCCGAAACTTTGCCAAATGTTTGTGATTCTTTTTAAATCTTTGGGAAATCATTGAAATCTTCATCCACTGTTGGAAATCTATCTGCAATCTTTGTGAAACTTTTGAAATCTTTGTGTAATCTTGGGAAAATCATTTACATCCCCCACTTGGAAAGAAGACTCAGCCGCTTCTGCGAAAGACCTCATCGAATCAGATATAAATTTGGATTAATAAAATCTCAAGTTTTACTTACACTTGCGCAACCTCGACAATTTATTTTTACATCTAAAAAATTATGGTATTTAAAATAGATGGTTGTATTCTATTATCCATTTTAGTTGTATTTCAATATTTGTTCAGTATGACATTAGTCAATTTGTATTCATTGATCAATCCTTTTTGCTGCCACCTACAGAAGGACACGTTGGAGTGATTTCATTAACTTGAAAATCCTGTGAAACTTAAAAGAAAACGTATTTATTGTAGGGCTGTCAGTGGTTAGTTCATTATATTTGTGCAGTATGATTAAATAAATATTATTCTGTAACTCGAATAGATGTAATATGTTTGCAATATCTTTATCGTACCTTCAAAAGCATTGAACGACATACGTATCTATTGAACGACAGCCAACTTTTGTTCCACTTTTGTTATTGATATCCATGTTCTTATTATTGCTATTCGTTTTCTTCATTCCTAGGTTATTGCTTCCTACAAATATTGAATGTTCAGCATCTATTCAATTGGATTTGGATTTTCAAACTTCAAGAATCAATCACTAGTACCCCAAAATGAATTTGGCAAATCCGTTAACTAATCAACTGAACATAACCGCACAAAATATCCGAGGGATTCTTTTTCTGCGTATACATCCTCTTTTCTCATAAAAACACCCATAACTCTATAAAATGATGTTCGGTATTGTCTAAAGTAACTAATAAATCACAGCAACATTTTCACGAGTAACTTTTTAAATTCAAAATAAATACAGGTGTTGTTCACTAAATGTGAGGTGTCGTTCACTAAATGTGAAGTGTCGCTCACTGGAAATATGGTATCCTTCACTGACTTTAAAAAATTATTTTAAATTAAATAAAAAAAGAGTTTGACAAATAGTAATTATAATAATGGGTACTGTCTTAAAACGGAAAAAATCTTGAATTGATCTTCATTGCGTGGTGAACCCTGGGGAACATAACCTTCTTCCAGTATTAGCTTATTTCTCTTTTGCGCACGTTTTCAGAGTCTCGAAGCCTTTGCCCAATCAGCGCAAAACTCGAGCGCGGCAAATTTAAAAACTGAATTAAAATCGCCTATTTGATACTTTCTTCCATTGCACAGATGTACGACGGGTTGCATTTGTATGCTAGAGTCTTATCAGCATACTCCCTATGACTACATGGTATATATATATATATATATTTAAGGAATCATCTCTTCGCTGAAAAAAGAACATCACTTTGTTTTGGTTGAGGGTTCTGTTGAAATTTAACTATTTTGTTGATAAACCATGTATTTTTTTACCACGTCATCTTTTTGGTGAAAATAAAGAAATAAATTGTAATCTGCGATTTTTTTTGTTCGGTTTGAAGAAGATTCGATGATACAATTTTTATAAGATTAAATTCATGGTATTCAAATATTGGCGGTTAGGAAACTGAGAAAATCAGCAATGAAAAAATGAGGAAATGTTGAAATTGAATTTTTGCGCCACCTCACTATTTTAGTAGTGCATTACGAAACAAATTTAATAAATCTGGTGGAGATAAGTTGTCCAGTATTATTGTTTGAAAATTCTTCGAGACTGAGCGATCGTTGCCTAAGGGAGATTCATCGATTTCTTCTCTAGTCATCTCTTTAACCTCACCGCTGTTCATGTTTATTTTTACACGCCTTTGAATGCAATATTTTACTGAATATATTCCACGCAGAAATTGATATCTTCTCTCGAAAATTGCAAGGACATCACCATTGGACGCTGATAATACAGATTGTTCTCCTTCTGGCATGGGCACAAGGACATTATATCTTCCTCTCACTTGGACTGGTGCATCGCGAGGAAAAGTGTATCTTCGTATTTCGAATCGCCGGTTCGGATTCGCTTCAGGAATGAGCCGTACAGATCTAAGGTTTTCAATTGTAAGTCTACTTATGTGCAATGAAGCACGAATGGCAGGAGGAGATCTGGATGTGGCAGGAGGAGACCTTGACCTGGCACGAAGAGAAGACTCGGCAGGAGCAGATGATCTGACCAGAGAGGGCGGAGGATGAGATCTAGCGGGAGAACACCTGTCAGGAGTATCAGAAGGCCCGTCACGAGAAGTACCAAGAATAGGTTCACCATTAGGTAAACAATCAAATTGTGAACTGAACTCTGCAACAAGAAAGAAAAGATTTGATTTAGAAAACAGCTTCAACTACATAACCTCAAGGAAAGTCAACTTTTTGTTATTATAGTGTGCAAGAGGATTGCAAGAAAAGACTTGAGACAAGAGAAGTATTTTGCCTAAATTTAGTTTCAAACAAATTCCAACTCAAAAAAGTCAACTTGTCTGAGAGAACTGCCCAGAAAGACACTAAACAAGAGAAATATTTTTTCAAATATCAATCGGCTCATCAGAGACCGTTGAACAACACGGGGAAAAAGAGGCAGAAAAAGTTTTCCTTGTATATTCTCTTTCACAGATTTTACAGTTAGAAATTTAATTCTCTCTTAATACATATATTTTTCTTGTTAAAAATTTAACTGTATTGTTTAAAGTTATACTGCCTCGTCAGAAATTAATTTTTTTGTTTCATCTCATCATTTTGGTTGAAAATATATTCTCTTCTTTGAAAATTCGTCTTTTAGGGTTGAAAATGAATAACACTTCAAGTGCGAGACCGCGCACATATGGTACGAATATCGAATCGATAGGAATACTCTTCCAATTCCATTTTGTTCCAAAAACACATTGTGGGTCTCCCCGGAATAAATCAAGAACGAATTTGTTATCAAATCGGATAAACTCAACTGCAGTTTGAAAGAAAACAGCAATTAACATGAAACGTAGATTGAATCGCACCAATTCCGATTTGCGTATTGCTTGAAAGATTTTCATAATATTGTAGATATATTATCATATTCACCAATAAAATTGAGGATAACCGCCAAAGGCAAGAAGAGAGTAGAAACAATCTTCATATTTTCTAATGAGTGGAAATACTAATTGATGTATTATTGAAAACTTGAATTAAGAAGTGAACCAAATAATATTCTAGTTCTATATTTTATTATTATAGCTTTCATTACATAGTTCGTTATCTCATCGATCATAGACATCAAGGTTGTTTTTCTCAGATATTGACATTTCATTAGAGTTATTTCCTAGAAAAACTCATATTTACGTCATCTTTTATGTTTAAAAGCATTCCATCGTTTGAATGGAAAATTTATATAATTTCTACCTGAGGAATGATTTAAACTTCCCGGTCTTTCAGGACCATTTCGCTGGCCCCACCATCCACGCAAATTCAACTTTTTTTGGGCCCAATGATAAGTGCAGAATTTGTTCAAATTTGTTCAACCAAAATTACAATTTTTGCAACACTGGAAGTACCTGATAACACAAAAAAACAATGGCGGGACCTGCGAAACGTTTCGCTGGCCCCGGCATTATCCAAAATCAACTTCATATGAGCGTATTATTTTTTCCTTGATTTGTTCAGATTTGTGCAACCAACTTCAAAACCCAAAAACTGCCCCCTATGCAACAAACATCATTGCAGAGGCAGCAAAATATTCCACCAGCCCCGACGATGTACAAAATCAACTTTATATGAGCGTATTATTTTCGTCTTAATTTTTTCAAATTTGTTCAGCCAACTACAACCCCTAGAAACTACCCCCTATGCAGCAAACAATATAGGGGGGCAAGCGAAACGTTTTGCGGGCCCCGAAATTATCCAAAATTAACTTTATATGAGCTTTATTTTCGTTTTAATTTGCTCAGATTTGTGCACTCCCTGAAAACAACCCCTATGCAGCAAGCACTTTGACGGGGCCAGCAAAACGTTTCGCTGGCCCCTGAATTTACCCAAAATCAACTTTATATAAGCGTATTATTTTCGTCTTAGTTTGCTCAAATTTGTGCAACCAACCTCAACGCCCAAAAACTATGCCCTATCCAGCCAACATCATGGCGGAGCCAGCAAAATATTCCACCAGCCCCGAAACTGTCCCAAATCAACTCTATATGAGCCTATTATTTTTCTGTTAAATTGTTCATATTTGTGCAACCATTTTAAACCCCCAAAAACTACCCCCTATGCAGCAAAAATCATGGCAGAGCCAGCAAAATATTGCACCAGCTGCGACACTGTCCAAAATCAACTTTATATGAGCGTACAATTTTCGTCTTGATTTGCTCAAATTTGTGAAGCCGACTCCAGCAACTAAAAAACTACCCGCTATGCGGCAAACAAGATTTCGAGGCCAGCGAAATATTTCCCCAGCCGCGATACTTTCCAAAATCAACTTTGAATGAGCGTATTATATTCGTGTTAATTCGTTCGAATTCGTGCAACCTACTTCAACCCCCAAAAACTACCCCCTATGCAGCAAACATCATGGCGAAGTCAGCAAAATATTCAACCTGCCGCGACACTGTCCAAAATGAACTTTATATCATCCTACTATTTTCGTCTGAAATTGATCAGAATTGTGCAACCAACTTCAACCCCAAAAAACAACCACTATGCGAAATCGACATTATGCGAAATCATCTTCATATGATCGTATTATTTTCATACTAATTTGATCAGATTTGTGCAACCAAATCCAACCCCTAAAAACTACCCCCTATCCAATAAACACTTTGGCAGAGCCAGCAAAATATTCAACCATCTCCCACACTGTCCAAAATCAACTCTACATGAGCCTATTACTTTCGCCTTACATTGCTCAAATTTGTGCAACCAACTTCAACCCTCCAAAAACAACCCCTATGCAACAAACACTTTGACGGGGCCAGTGCAAAGTATCGCTGGCCCCGACATTATCCAAAATCAACTTTATATGACCGTATTATTTTCGTCTTAATTTGTTCAAATGAGCAACTCATTTGAAGTTATTTTTGGACAGTGTTGTGGCTGGCGAAATATTTTGCTGGCCCCGCCATAGTGTTTTCCGCATAGGGGGTAGTTTTTAGTGGTTGGATTTGGTTGCACAAATTTGAACAAATTAAGACGAAAATAATGCGCTCGTATAAAGTTCATTTTGGATGATGTCGGGACCAGCGAAACGTTTCGCTGGTCCCGCCATAGTGTTTGCCACATAGGGGGTAGTTTTAAGGGGTTGGATTTGGCTGCACAAATTTGAACAAATTAAGAACAAAATAATACGCTCACATAAAGTTTATTTTGGATAACGTCGGGCTGAGCGAAATGTTTCGCTAGCCCCGCCAATGTGTTTGTTGCATAGGGGGTAGTTTTTAGGGCTTGCAGTTGTTTGCAAAAATTTGAGCAAATTAAGACGAAAATAATACGCTTATATGAAGTTGATTTTGGACAGTGTCGCGCCTAGTGAAATGTTTTGCTGGCTCTGTCATGATGTTTGCTGCATAGGGGTAGTTTTTGTGTGTTGAAGTTGACTGCAAAAATTTGAACAAATTAAAACGAAAATAACATGCTCATTTGTAGTTGATTTTGGACAGTATCGTGGCTGGCGAAATATTCTGCTGTCTCTGGCATAGTGTTTGCCGCATAGGGGGTAGTTTTTAGTGGTTGGATTTGGTTGCACCAATTTGAACAAATTAAGACGAAAATAATGCGCTCGTATAAAGTTGATTTTTGATAATGTCGGGGCCAGCGAAACGTTTCGCTGACTCCGCTAGTGTTTTTTTGAGTTATCAGGTACTTCCAGTGTTGCACAAATTCTAATTTTAGTAGAACGAATTTGAACAAATTCTGCACTGAATATTGGGCCCAAGAAAAGTTGAATTTGCGTGGGTGGTGGGGCCAGCGAAATGGTCCTCGGTCATTCAATCATTATAATTTTGGAACCACTTTCAATTTGCGTATTTGTACAAGGGATAAAAAGTTTTCGACTTTCTCTTAGACATAAGATTGCTCTAGCCCAATATTTCAAAGACTTTGTTAATGTAATATATTATTGTCAATATTACATTATTATAAAGTCTGTTCTGAAAGTTTAACAAATATCAAAATTTGATAATGTCGATGATTTCGAGAAATTTCAATAGATTTCAAGGATAAGAATTGACTATTATTATCTTATTCGATATCTGACAGACAATGCTTGCTACAATTCTGAAGAATAGGCTAAATTTACGATAAAGGTGTTATTGCTCATAAGACAGATAAAACTTCACTTTCGATACATTTTCATTAACGATTTATAAGTCTCGTGAAAAATTTATTTCTTTAGTTGAACATTGAACTATTTTGTTGAAAATCAATTGTTTAAATTATAATTTGATTCAAAATTGTTATTTCTTAGATGGAAATTCGTCTTTCTTTAGTTAAAAATTATTATAAGTAAAATTTTTCATTTAATTTCGATTATTGAATAATATTTAGTCTCGAACGACGCATAGTAGTCAAAACCAAAAACTAGCTATCCATTGTCCTCTACAGGCTCCATTTATTGATACATTTTAACGCTTTTTGGGCAATTTTCTAGCCCAATTTCACATTCCTTACATTTATGTTTCATAATTTGAATGCTTCGTTTCTTGGTTTGGAGATATGTTCACACTCCGAGTGTTTACCTAATAGCGATCCTCTTCCTGGAATTCCTTGTGGCAGAGCATCTGATTCTCCTAAAACGACTCCTCCTGCCAGAACTCATTCTCCAGGTTCGCCGGTCAGTTCTCCTCCTTGTTCCGAATCTTCTCTTCGTGCCAGGTCCAGGTCTCCTCCTGCCATTTGTTCTTTTTTGCAGGCAGGATTCGAATTTTCAACGAAATAGTTAAATTTTCTATGCAAAAAGTTATTTAGACTGGATGATAAAAATAGAGAGAGTGCTTCAGAGTTGATCAAGGATGTCATTGTTAGGAGTGCAATTAAAGTGTGTGGTACGTCGGTTGTAGGGAGAAAATCTAGTGATGCATGGTGGAATGGTGAAATTGAGGCAGCCCAGAAAAGAAAAGAAAGAAGCGCACAAAAAAACGTTGCACATCACAGGTCTTAGCGATCAGGAAAGAAATAGAGTCAAAAATTATTACAGACACACAAATAGGAAAGTTAAACGACTAGTTGAGGAAAGTCAAGATAAAATCAGAAAAGAAGAAGAAAAAAATACGAAACGACTTTGAAGCAAGCGAGAAACTATTATTTAATGCAATGAAGGGAAGTAAAAGTACAGAGTTTGTCAGCATGAGAAGCAGCAAAAGTGAAATGATAGAGGATACAGACGGGATAGTAGACGCTTCAAAAGACTCTTTTGACAAATCGACTGACATATGATATTACAACATTTTATTGAAGAGTAGGGAAGCTATGATAATTTATATATTTTATAAATCGTTTTTTTATAGTGAAACTTTTTTCAATAACATAATTCAACATTGATGCAAGCACATTTTTAACAAAAAAGAATAATTCTGATAGTTATGGTAAAGAAGTCATGAAGCTGGTGAAGTGTTAGGGTGCGATAGAACTTTTCCCTTCCCTTTTCCAGCTCGAAAAATTATCATTTCAAATACAAAATTTGATTTGTCTTTGTATTTGAAAAAAATTTTGCATTATTTTGTAATTTTGTTTTTTGTGTGTGTAAATTTCCGTTTGTAAATTCATCAAAATCAGCACTTTGGTTTGTCTATTATTGAAAAAAATAGCTGATGGAGGTTCAACTACTTTGTTGAAAATCCAATTTTTCTGGTTAAAGATTCAGCTTTTCAGTTGAAAATTCAATTGTTTCATTGCAAATTAACTTTTTTATCTGAAAATTCAACTATTCTATTTTTGGTTCGAAATTGGTATTTTTTAGTTGAAAATTCATCTCGGTGTATTTTGTTTTTCTACAATTCATACATGTAAATTTGTATACTAAATTGACTATGTTTTGTTTTATAGTGACTTCTTTCAAATTGGGAAAAAGAATTTCTTCAAAATTGTTTCTTATTGAGAAAACTCTAATATCATTTCTGTTCAAAATTCTAAAGAGGATTTCATCGAAATATTGACCGAATGGAAAAACCATAATTGTTATGAAAGCTTTTATAAACTAATTTATCAGCTATATAGCTCATAGGCAGTCCAAAAGTTTGTTAATAGAATTTATTATTAATTTGTTAAAGAGGTGTGTTCTTTTAATATTTTCTGTGTTTCATTATTAGATTTTAGAATTAGTTCCCATGGAAGATTAGTGTATATGGAAACAATAACCAGTGATACAATAGTGAAATTTTCAGGAATATCAATTATGCTACTTTTTTCCTTGAAATCCCAGGTATTACGAATACGAATGTGATGTTTTGTTTTACCTCCAACTTTTTGCAAAGATTTTGCAAGTTTTTTTGATAGATAAAATAGGGGTGAACCAGGAAAAGAAGTGATGGGTCACAAAGGTCAAATTGAATTACTTTTTCCGTTTTCCTCTTAAATACTTTGATTTGTCTTCCCTCAAACCCTTTTTATAACGTGAGCAACATGTCGTGTCACCGGTACATTTTTCACTAAAAATAGTATAGTCAATTATTTAGAATCAGCGTTGTTTTTTTGTTTTTGAGCTGAAGATAAATTTTTTCACGACTTACAATATTTAAAATTTATCATTTCATTTGAAAGTTCATCATTTGGTTGAAATTTTGACTTTTTTTTCAAATTCTACTTTTGGATAGAAATTTTATCTTTCTTTGTGCAGAATGCTGAAAAAAATTCCGTTTCTGGATACAGGACTTCCTTTCGCAGCCAAATATTGGATGCCTCACTATCCACTTCATATTGATCTAACGTTTTGGGGTGTTCGCCGTGGATGGCTTTCTGTCTCCATTGCGTCAAGACCACCATGGCCCGCTTGTCAAGCATCTCTCTAGGCCCACGGTACAATCAAGGTTTACCCTTCTCCAACGTAAGGATTCTGCCTTGACCGGTCGAGGAAAACTAGTGGTATTCGAATTTTCAACACATTACACAACATTCTTTCCGTTCTTCTGTAAGCATGCCATTCTGGTCGCAGTGAGAATATAACGTATCTGCTATGATAGCTGTAGGACATTTATATAATGTTGGAAGACAGGCTATCGGTCGAAATCCAGATGGATGTTGTGCGCATCAGATCTGGGTGTTCGATGATCTTCTGAAAACACCTTGCCAACGCAGGATGCACACTATTCAGGTATTTGTACCAGAAGTTGTGCACCATGCCCGGACCTGGAGCTTTCCAGTTACTTGCTTTTTTCGAAACCACTGAAACGTCTGAAGCTGTGATGTTAATCATCTCCATTTCAGGGTTATTGCTCGCTCTTGCTTTCTCCAGTTGGAATCACGCAGTGTTCAGATTGCTTTAGTTAGTTTCCCCTCAAACGTCCGACCAATAGTTAGTTATGTCTTCCAATTGAGGGACTTCAGTGTCTTGTTGGTTATTTTGCTTTTCACTCAGTTCACGACAAAACCTTCTTTTATCTGCCTAAAAGGTTCGATTTTGTTGCCTTCTTGCACTAGTTTTCTTGTATCAACGCAGTCTAGCAGTAAGAGCATCAAGTCTCTGCCGTTGAGAGTCTATAACCTCATCCAATATTGCTGGTGCCAATGTCTCGATGTACCGAGGGTGGATGATTTTGATAACATGGTGTATCAGCTTTCTGGTTTGATTTCCTTTCTTATATTGAGTCAGTCGACCCAATTTACACCTTCATTTGCTGACATCCATAACAGATAAGTTTACACTTCGATTGTTTACCTACTGGCGACCCTTTTCCTGGAATTTATTGTGGCAGAGGTTCTGATTCTCCTAAAAGGACTCCTTCTGCCAGAACTCATTTTCCAGGTTCGCCGGGCAGGTCTTCTTCTCGTTCCGAATCTTCTCTTCGTGCCAGGTCCAGATCTTCTTCTTCCATTTGTTCTTTTTTGCAGTCAGAATTAGAATTTTCAACAGAATAGTTAAATTTTCTATGCAAAAATTTATTTAGACTGGATGATAAAAATATAGAGAGCGCCGCCCAGTTGATCAAGGACGTCATTGTTAGGAGTGCGATTGAAGTCTGTGGTACGGCGGTTGTAGGAAGAAAATCTAGTGATGCATGGTAAAATGATGAAATTCAGGCATCCCAGAAAAAAAAGAAGGGCACAAAAAAACTTTGCACATCACAGATCTTAGCTATGAGAAAATAAATAGACTCAAGAATGATTACAGATACAAAAATAGGAAAGTTAAACGACTATTTAAGGAAAGTAAAGATAAAATCAGAAAAGAAGAAGAAAAAAATACGAAACGACTTTGAAGCAAGCGAGAAACTATTATTTAATGCAATGAAGGGAAGTAAAAGTACAGAGTTTGTCAGCATGAGAAACAGCAAAGGTGAAATGATATATGATACAGACGGGATAGTAGAAGCTTCAAAAGACTCTTTCGACGAATCGACTGCCCTCTGATATTAATACATTTTATTGAAGAGTAGGGAAGTTATGATAATTTATATATTTTGTAAATCAGTTTTTTACAGTGAAACTTTTTTCAATAACATAATTCAAAGTTTATGCAAGGACAGAACAGGTTTGTTGATTCGAGAGAAATCGATTGACCTCTAATTCCAATTTTTTTTATTGGAGAGTAAGGATGCTATGGTAATGCATAATATTTAAAAACACGAATTTGCAGAGCAAGAATTTTTTCAGTAACATAATTCAAAATTGATGAAAGAACGGAAAAGATTAATTTATTATTCATTTGTTAAAGAGGTGTGTTCTTTTAATATTTTCTGTCCTTCATCAATAGATTTTAGAATTAGTTCCCATGAAAGATTAGTGTATATGTAAACAATATCCAGAGATACAATAGTGAAATTTTCAGGAATATAAATTATGCTACTTTTTTCCTTAAAATCCCAGCTATTACGAATGTGATGTGTTGTTTCACTTCCAATTTTTCGTAAAGATTTTGCAAGTGTTTTTGATAGACGAAAAAGGGATGAACCAGCAAAATAAGTGATGGGTCACAAAGGACAATTTTTTTTTGTGTAGTATCAATAATAGCCTCATCTCGCTAATAAAAACTTCACAAAATATTGAAATTGTTTGTGGAAACATTTTTTAATTAAATTACTTTTTCAGCTTTCTTCTTAAATACTTTGATTTGCCTTACCTCGAAACATTTCTATAACGTGAACAACATGTCGTGTCACTGGTACATTTTTTACTAAAAATAGGATAGTCAATTATTTAGAATCCGTGTTATGTTTTTTTGTTTTTAAGCTATAGATCAATTTTTTCACCACTTATAATATTGAAAATTTTTCACTTCATTTGAAAGTTCATCTTGTGGTTGAAATTTTGACTTTTTTTGAAAATTCTTCTTTTTGATTGAAATTTTATCTTTTATTGTATGCAGAATGCAACGTTTTGGTTGATAATTGATGTTTTTCCATTGAGGATTTAACTATTAGGTTTAGGTTCAATTATTTTGTTTATAATCCAACCATTTTTAGTTTATCTTTTTTTTCTTGGTTAGAATGAATGAACAAATTGAAATCTGTGATCGTTTTATTGCGATTTTAAAAGGTTGGATATTAAAAATGTTACAAAATTAAATTGCTTGTCTGTGAATATTGAAGGTTAGAAAAAGTGAAAAATAATTCGTGGAAAAATAAGGAAAGTCAGGAAATGTTGAAAATTTAGTTTTACGGCCAATCTAATATTGATCCAACGTTTTGGGGTGTTCGCCGTGGATGGCTTTCTGTCTCCATTGCGCTTCTAATTCCTCTATGGTTTCTGCCCTGATATTCGGGGCCTCCTCTGAGGATAAATTCAAGGGCGTGTAGTCAAGATCCGACTTACAGATCGTATTGAAAAGCGTAACATCTCGCTTGCTGTTAAAATAGTCCCGCAACTGTATAACTTGTGACTCACACAGTTTCCTGACATCTACAATGCTCCTAACCTCCCTATGTCGTGGTAGAACCACCCTTTCAGTCGCCGTATTAATGTGGTGCATTTGCTGTTTCGTCATTTCTACGCGGATGATTCTGTTTAATCGTTCGTCGGTTTCTTGTCCGAACTAGCGTACAGCTTCAGATCATCCATGTATAGAAGATGGGTCAATTGATGATCATCGTCGTTATCATGTACTATGAACCCATGAGACATGCTATCTGGAGTTTTGCTCAGTGGGTTCAACGCTAAACAAAACCATGATGCACTGAAGGAGTCTCCTTGTAATATACCCGTCGTAATGCGTATTGATCTAGTTATCCTTGGTTGTCCATGATCAAAATACTTGATTCTTGTACCCCAAAGCATCATCGCACGTCTTAGGATGTCAATGATGTGTGGACTTTGGTATACTTTCAAGACTTCAAGCAAATAGTCATGTGGTATGGAAGGAAACGTTTGCCTGAAGTTAATGTATGCCATGTGCTAGTTTCTTTGATGTTTAAGAGCTTGCGTCATGGCAACAGCGTCCATTCTGACTAGATCTTTACTGCCTTGCGGGTTTGTACGACATCCTTTCTGTTCTTCAGTAAGGATGCCATTCTCGTCGCAGTGAGAATATACCTCATCTGCTATGATAGCTGTAGGACATTTATATATTGTTGGAAGACAGGCTATCGGTCGAAATTCAGATGGATTTTGAGCGTCTGGTTTTTTAGGCAACATATACGTAGTACCCTGGAGCATAAAGCCTGACATTAGATGCCAAGTATTTGTACCAGAAGTCGTGCACCATGTCCGGACCTGGAGCTTTCCAGTTACTTGCTTTTTTCAAAACCACTGAAACGTCTACAGCTGTGTTGTTAATCATCTCCATTTCAGGGTTATTGCTTGCTCTTGCTTTCTCCAGTTGGAACCACGCAGTGTTCAAATTGCTCTCGTTAGTTTTCCCCCAAACATCCGATCAATAGTTAGTCATGTCTTCCAAATGAGGGACTTCAGTTTCTTGTTGGTTATTTTGTTTTGTACTCAGTTCACGATAAAACCTTTTTTTATCTCCCTGAAAGGTTCGACTTTGTTGCCTTCTTGTATACTTCTTTCGTATACCGACGCAGTCTAGCAGTAAGAACATCAAGTCTCTGTCGTTGAGAGTCTATAATCTCATCCAATATTGCTGGTGTCAAGTTCTCGATGTACCGAGGGTGGATTATTTTAATAACATGGTGTATCAGCTTTCTGGTTCCATTTCCTGTCTTGTCTTGAGTCATTCGACCCAACTTTCTCCTTACGTTGCTGACATCCATATTCAACCTGATCTTCCATGGTGGATCTCACTCCCGTCCTGGGGCAAAGGCTGCATTTACAGGCCTAGTTCTGCGGCCCAACGTTCTAGCGGTTGCCACAGCCGAAATTCAATTCAAGGTGCTCTAGTTTCTCTGGGACTTCGCTGTTCAGATCATCGTGTATAATGTCCGGATGTGGTTCTAGTGGATTCGGTGCTTGATGTTCATCATTCCTAGCACCTATGCCTTCAGCTTCGATCAAGTCTTCGTTGTCCACATCTTCCGAAGGAAGTTAGTCAATAGCAAGCTGCATTTCCACTTCCATTTCGATGGCAGCTATTTCAGCAGCCGAAAGCAATCTGTTTACAGATATTGACGGTTTTCGATCTGCTAGATTCTCCTCATTTATTCTTGTGGCTAGTTCTGGGTACCTAAGTAAGAAGAGTCGATGATGTTCTCTCCTTACACTTTGCCCACTTTCCTTTGCCAAAAAATAAAAGCGCGTCACATCTCAGTTCATATGGTATGTCCATTTTAATCGCTTCCTTGGTTGTTCAGCCTCTGCTTCTGGCACTGGTTATATTAGGCCATTTACCTTCGAAGGATGTGGTGGTGCTGGATCATCACCAGGTTGCGGAAGAACATCAATTGCCGCTGTTTCTTCGTGTGGCACGGCTTCCTCTAACTGCTGTTTATTGCCGTTGTTTTTCCACACCAAATCAACCTGTTGTTTAATCTCCATTGCTCGATCTTCTGAAATGTGTAGATTAGGCCTGATGTCCTTCACCTTAGCGATAAGATCTCTTAGTGCGACTTTCTCTATTTGAGAACACTTTGCGGCAAATTTCGTTCTACACTTTTGTCCATTTTGGCGTGAAGTTTCATACTTCCCACTTCCACAATAGAGACGCATCAGTTCCTCATTCATTGTGGTATCCCACTTGATGCACTCCCACGGTATTTCTGTTAAAGTGGTTGGCTGCAAATAGTTAACGCTATCCAAAGCATGCTCAGCAGACACAGTTGATGTTTCACGGCTTACTTTATGTCGTGGATGTTCTTGCTGGCCAGCTGTTTGATTAGTGAGATCTGCCTGACCATCTCGCAGCTCACCATCACCACCGTCCCGCATGCCCTACCGCCCTACCCCGACGACGACGCGAGAACAACTTCGGTAGGGTTATTTATTTATTATATTATTATTCACATTATGTATTATTTATGTATATATAGTTAAAAGTTTGTCATAAGGACAACCGCAGGATTTCACCGGGAGCGGGTGCTAATCTGAAAAATTGCACCCGCTCCCAGCGAAATCGCGGTAAAATTTCAGCTGTAACCACGCCTCACGACTGTGAGATGGGTGGTTACAGTCTGCGCGAATTCAATACGATGATCCGGCGAAAGTCTCGTGCACCCTGAGGACACGGAGCGACCCAAGGACGACCGCCTTCTGCATTCTCCCTGCAAGTGCCTCAGCATTTTGTTGACACGCAGGGATACTTTTCAGGCTATTAACAAGTGAAATCTTGGCACCTCCAAGAGCGCCAATGATCAGGACGATCAGCTTAACAGAATATTCCGGGTATAACCGTCGCAACTCCCTCATAAGGTCTTTATACCTTTCTTTCTTTTCTTTCTCCTTCGCTGTGACGTTTTTGTCCGCTGGTGCCGAAAATTCGATAACGAACATGGTTCGTTTCTCGAAGTCAAGAAGAACCATGTCAGGCCTCGAGTGCGCAACAGAAATAATTGTCGAGAA
Organism: Andricus quercusramuli; assembly: GCA_932178445.1. NCBI lineage: Eukaryota > Metazoa > Arthropoda > Insecta > Hymenoptera > Cynipidae > Andricus > Andricus quercusramuli. The sequence goes on along the minus strand of CAKNXH010000261.1, from coordinate 28,878 downwards.
TATGAAGTTCCAATATATGCGGCACTTCTCATTTTCGACAACTGACTCTATTTCTCTAGGGGCGTTCAGCAGAGAGGTATTTGGGCTAATGCCGTAAGAGTGACAGAGATGGTAATAAAGCACTCTCAGTGCCGCATTGTGCCTTTGGATGTAGGTTGTTCCCGCATGAGCTGGACAACTAGATAGTATGTGTCCTAGATGCTCGGGGTGTTCATGACACGCTCTGCAGCTATCATCGGGAATATCTTGGCTCAAAATGTGGCGACGGTATGCTAGAGTGGAAATGACACCATCTTGACATGCCAAGATGAAGCCCTCTGTGCCCGACTTCAATCCGGGTGATCTAAGGAAAGCAAACGTCAGCTCATACGACATCGACTGATCTTCCACATTTCTGTGGAAGATGCCGTGCATCTTCTTGTCGAGGAGCTCTTCGCGGAAGTTTTTCTCCTGTGCTTTCTTAATCCGGGACTTCAGGAGTAAGTATTCAAGATGGATCAGATTTTATGCATTTCGCTCACCCCTGATATTGAAGTCAAGGCCGAGTGTTTCAGCAGCCTCTTCTGCTGCTTTGTAAAAAAACGCCCCTTTGCCTACTTCTCCGTGTTTTCTGACCATTTTAAGAAGAGGATCTTGTCCATTTGCGACAATATGTGCTGTACCCAGAATAATACTGTTGTGAAGACATTCAAGATTCAGTATTCCACGACCACCTTGACGGCGTGAGATGTAAAGTCGTGGAACAGAAGACTTAAGGTGCATGCTTTTGTTCATGTGCATAACCTTTCTGGACCCGATGTCGAGGTCTCTGAGCTCGTCCTTCGTCCATGGAACTACTCCAAATGAATAGAGTACTACTGGGACGGTAAGCATGTTCGTTGCAGATACTTTGTTCCTCGCCGACAGTTCGGAAGACCCTATCTGTCGGAGGAGACGTTTGTATCTGCATCGGAGAGTATCCTCTATAGATGTTACGTCCTGAATGCGGCTTTGTGGCACGCCCAGGTATGTATAGGTCTCTCCAGCGCAAAGGTGTCGTATAGCGCTTCTGTCAACGAGTTCAGGATTTTCGAGGATGCCGTTAAGTTTTCCTTTCTTCAAATTAACCTTGGCGCATTTCTCTAACCCCAACTCCATTCCAATCTCTTGAGTGTACTCTGTGACAATTTTTAGAGCTAGATGTAGTTTCTCTTTATTTCTAGCATAGAGTTTAAGATCATCCATGTAAAATACATGAGTTACCTTATGCTTTCGATTTCCAGGTTTGCCGCAGAGGTACCCTCCGGAATGGCGAAGTGCGAGAGATAGTGGCAATAATGTGAGGCAAAAGAGGAGAGGGCTCATGGTGTCGCCCTGAAATACACCTCTCTGAAAGGTGATACTGTTAGTGATCACACGATATTTTCCAGATAAGATGGTAAATCTGGTTTTCCAAAGCGGCATTAATCTCTCTATGCATCTCACGATGTGTGGATGAACCTTCAAGCTTTCCAAAAGACAGATGATAAGTCTATGGGAGGTTGAATCAAAAGCTTTTCGGTAATCTATCCAGGCCATCGATAGAGATCGTTGATAGGATGCTGCATCTTTACAGACACATCTATCGATGAGCAGGTTCTCCCGACATCCTGCTACGTCTTTCTTCGAGCCACGTTGTTCATACATCTCTCGCCACACAGGTTCAATTGTCCGAAGAATCCTATCATTTAGGATGGCTGTGAAAATCTTATACAGTGTGTTCAGACAAGTTATTGGCCTGTAATTCTTAGGGTCAGCTAAGTTGCCCGTCTTAGGCAGGAGCACTGTGCGCCCTTCCACCAACCACTCCGGAATAGGCTCTTCCGACTTTAGATATAAGGTGAAAATTCAGGCCAGGTGCTGGTGGGTTGAAGGAAACTTCTTCCACCAGAAGGTCTTGATACCATCTGGTCCCGGAGCGGGAAAGTTCTTCATGCCTTTTAACACGTTTTTCACCTCCTCGGTAGTGATAGGTGGGCATTCTTCCTCAGGTGTTATGAGGGCATTGCACAGCTCCTTGAAGCTATTTATGTTCTTTGAGTCTTCTTGAAGTGGATGCTGGACCCCGTAGACTTCTCTCCAAAATGCTTCGACCTCCTCTGGTTTGGGCGGATGGTCGACAGTAATTGGAGGGTCTTGGAAGAGTTTAGATGGATCAGATGAAAATTGTTGATTTTCTCTGACCCACCTCTCTCTCCGCTCTAGACTTCTCCCAGCGTTAGATAGTATTCGTATTCTGTCAACAATATGCTGTCTGATGGTCATTAGCTTTGATTTGTTGATTGTGTGATGACGGATCCGCAGTTCGCGCGCGAACCGTCGAACCTTAGCAGTGAAATTCCTGCCAGATGTTATGTAGTCAATCACACACTAAATGCGGGACGCGTACTGTCTAGCCCAGCCTATCTTTGTGCCGAGTTGATGCGTTCTTCTTTTGGTCTTATGATCAACCGTTGGTTTTGTTTTACGGCTTGCATCTGCCAAAGTTCTCGCTGCATTGTACACACCACAACTGATAGTCCAGAGGTCGGATTCTTCGGAAAAATCTCCACGAAGTTCATCATCCAGTTCAGTCAGATCTTTGGGCTTGGGAGAAACCTGAATGTTGATGTTTCTCCGGGTCCTGAAGCATCGTTCTTCCTCTATTGGATGCCTGTTCGCGGTTGGTCTCAGTGTCGCTTCTCTTTCTCTGTTTCCGGCTTGTTCTGGATGCGGTTGAGTAGGCACCCCGCTTATATAACCCCTTTTCCTAAGGTTCTCGGCATGGTTTCGCGGACGTTGTTGCGAAAAGTCTGAGAGCTCTGGGTGTTTCTCGCACCACAGAGCATGCAGTCGTGCCATGTAACCTTCTCGTTCAGGCACCATACTGGCATCGTAACACTCCAGCAGGCCGTCATTGAGTTGATCCGTCCACTTAAAAGTAACAAGATTCCGCCGGTCAATCGCATTGACTCCGTCTTGATTGGTTCCCCCAACTGTAGGGTAGTCGGCATTGTTGTCCGACCCATTGTCGGGAGCCCTGCGCGTTCGATTGTTTTGAACCGCACTTACTACAACTATGTTTGGTATTGTCATTGTTGTTCCCACGAGCAGCTAGGGAAAGGGTTCGTCCATCCTTGTAGAGCCCCGCATGCAAGGATAAGGCTGTATACTCTGAGAGTCGCCGATTTCCCAGAATCACCGTTAGGGACACCTCACCCAGGTGACATTCAGCTTTCGGCACGGTTCTCACGCCTTCGCTTGGGGGTTATTCCTTCGGGACCATCCCTGGACAATTGTCCGCGACGGCTTATTAATTATTGTAACCATATTCAGCAGAAACCCTTGGTACAGGGACCCTCTATCCGCAACCCGAGGACGCGTTCGGAGGCTTTGTCATAAGCCCTTCGGTTCTATTCCAAAGGAATCAAAACCGAAACCGAAAATATAATATTTATATGTATGATATTATTTATATTTTTTGTTTAAACTTTTTCTCGGGTGAACCCGTTTTTTCGTCATAGCCACGGACTAAGTCAAGTGACTGATGAGATGAGGATGTTATAAGTTGATTTATTACGATGTTAGAAATCCTTTCCAATTATGTTGTAGGCACATGGCGTAGTTTGCAGTTTGTTTTTACGGCTGTTATCCTTATACAGTAGCCATGAGTGTTGGAGGTGAAAACGGTCACCTCTGGATGCTTCCTTAGAGCTACCATGTATCACGCCATAGTTTATAGTTTATTTAACTTTAAGTATAATGAAATTAGTAGATAGCGCTATTAAGTTAGCTCATAAAATATTTCATAACAAAAACTTGGAAATTAAACATACCCGGTATGTAATGTATGTATGTATATATGTATGTATGTATGTATGCATGTATGTATGTATGTATGTATGTATGTATTTATGTATGTATGTTTATTTTCTTTAAGAGTACAAGCTTCTGTGGCAAATGAAGGCCACTATTACAAAAATCGATCAAATAAAGATAAATATCAAAATAAAAGAAAAGTTATAATATCGTATGTATAATAGGTTGTTAGGTTATATTGGTTGAGTTCGGGCAGTGTATTATTCGAATAGAGAGAAAGCTCTGATTTTTAAACATGTACTTATAAAGCTGTAAATCGAGCGAAGCATTCCAGGGTTTATATTTGACAACAATAAGTGAAGATTGTTCTCGTTTATCATACCAATGTTGTGCAAGTAATGATTTCTAACAGGCGAGTAGATTGGACATTTGGCGATGATGTGTAAAAGATCTTCATTTTCTCTTAGATTACATAATTGGCAAATCTGCTGTGGATCTATTACAGTTGTTCCAGCTTTAGAGGTCAACTTAATGACGAACCTGGAGGAAGTTCTTATTTGTGCGAAAATGCGCTTAAAAACGAAAGTAGCTTTGAATAGCAGATATTGCTGGGGTAGCGCATCATTCTGTATAATTTTACTGTATATGTAACTAAAGTTGCTATTTTCCAATCTTAACAGATCCCGCGAATGGAAAAAATCACGGTATCCATCAGCTATAGCATCGATTTGAGTTATAACATTGGGACCATTGAGATCCATGAAATTGAAACACAACTAGTATTAAATAACACAAATTTTGTACCTAAAGAAATTATGAGTTTTCCATTCAATCAAGATTTCAATGAAATCCTCTTTAGAATTTTGAACAGAAATGATATTAGAGTTGTTTTCTGAATGAAAAACAATTTTGATAACATTCTTTGTCCAAATTTAAAAGATGTCACTATGAAACAAAACATAGTCAATTTAGTATACAAATTTACATGTATGAATTTGAAAAAAAAAAATACACGTAGATGAATTTTCAACTAAAAAATACCAATTCTGAACCAAAAATAGAATAGTTGAATTTTCAGATCAAAAAGTTAACTATATATTTATATATATATTTTTTTTTGTTCAGGATTCATCTTTTAGCTGAAAAATCAACACTTCGAGTTGAAAATTCCACTCTCTTCCAAATTTTTGTTTTTTGCTTCTTATATTTTTTGTATAAAATCTAGCTATTTTGGTTTAATATTTAATCCTTTGTTGGAAATTCGACTTATTTTGTTGATAAATAATTTATGTATTTTGTAACCAAGTAATCTTTCTTGGTGAAAATAAAAAACTGAATTTTTATGTGGAAGTTTTTAATTCGGATAAGAAAAAATTCGATGCTCAAATTGTTACAAGATTAAATTCATGGTCTTTGAATATTAATGGACATGAAACTGAAAAAATCAATAATGGGAAAGTCAGGAAATTTTTAAATTAAAATTTTGCGCCGCCGCACTATTTGTGTCCTGCATGACGAATCATATTTAGGAAATCTTTCCGCCGTAAGTTGTCTACTATTATTGTTTCGAAACTCTTTGAGACTGGGCAACTATTGCCTGAGGCAGATTCTTCGTTTTCTTCTCTGGTCATATCTTCAACCTTGCCGCTGTACATGTTTATTTTTACACGCTTTTGAAGGCCATGTTTAATTGTATATATTCCACGAAGAAGTGTATTTCTTTTCTCGAATATCGCAAAGACGTCACCATTGGACGCTGATAATACAGATTGTTCTTCGGCTGGAATGGGCACAAGGACATTATATCTCCCTCTCAGTCGCACTGGTGCATCACGAGGAAAAGTGTATCTTCGTATTTCGAATCGCCGGTTCGAATTCACGTAAGGAATAAGCCGTACAGATTTTAGCTGTTCAATTGTAAGTCTACTTATGCGCAATGAAGCACAAATGGCAGGAGGAGATCTGGATGTGGCAGGAGGAGACCTGGACCTGGCACGAAGAGAAGACTCGGCAGCAGCAGATGATATGACCGGAGGAGGCGGCGGGTGAGGTCTGACAGGAGAATGCCTTTCAGGAGAACCATAAGGTCCGTCGCGAGGAATACCAGGAATAGGTTCACCATTTGGCAAACGGTCGAACTGCGAACTGAACTCTGCAACAAGAAAGAAAGGATTCAATTTGAAAAACAGCTTTAAAAACATAATCTCAAGGGAAGTCAACTTTTTGTTGTTATAGTGTGCAAGAGGATTGCGAAAAAGACTTAAAACGGGAGAAGTGTTCTTCCTCATTTTTGTTGTTGAAGATTTAACTCTATTGTTCAAAGTTATACTGCTTCATCAGAAATTAATTTTTTTTGGTTAGACTCATCATTTTAGTTGAAAATTTATTCCGTTGGTTGAAAATTATAAATGATAAATTATAACGCAATCAACTACGCATTTTTTCCAAGAGAAGAGTCACTGCTGGTCTAGAAATATTTTGTGAATGAAAGCGTAGGATTGTGCTAAACGTGGACGCGCACATATGGTACATTTATCGTATCAATAGAAATACTTTTCCAATTCCACTTTTTTCAAAAAACGCATCATGGATTTCCCCGGAATAAATTACAAACCAATTTGTAGTCATATCGGATAAACTCAAATAAAGTTTCAAAGAAAAAAGCAATTAAAATGGAATCTAAATTGAATCGCACCAATTCTGATGTGCGTATTGATTGAAAGATGTTCAGAATATTATAGATATATTATCATATTCACCAATAAAATTGAGGATAACCGCCAAAGACAAGACGAGAGTAGAAGCAATCCTCATATTTTCTAATAAGAGGAAAAGCTAATGTATGTATTATTGAGAACTTGAATTGAGAAGTGAACCAAAGAATATTCTAGTTCTACGTCATATTATTATAGTATGTCTTACATAGTACATTATCTCGTCGATCATAGGCATCAAGGTTGTTCTGCTCAGATATTGACATTTCATTAGAGTGATTCCCACGGAAAAAAACGTATTTACTAATTTCATTGAAACTGATAATACAATTTATATAATTTTTTACGTTTCTGAGCATCCTATCGTTTGAATGGAAAATTTATATAGTTGCTACCTGACGAATGGTTTCAAATTCCGAGTTACTTAATTATTTGAAATGTGTCAAACAATTCCCGACGTTTTCTGAACATTCAAGAAGATTTTAAAGATTTTCCGTTTAGAACACGGAATTGCGGAACTAAAATTAGAATTCTTAATTTGAACAGAGCTTTTTGTTAAAATTTCCTTGTTCTAAATGAAAATTTAAATTATTTCCCAAAAATCCCGTTCCTTGTTAAGAAGTCCCTGTTCTATGTCAGGATAATTGAAATTCTTTTCGTAAATTCTTCTTCAGATCTACTTTATTTATTACCTATCCTGAGTGATGAATGTTCACAAAATTATAGATATATTATATTATTATATTAACCAATAGAATTGTAAATCATCGCTAATAACAAGATGGGAGTAGGAACAATCCTCATCTTCCTAATCAAAGGAAAAGCTAGTTAATGTATTTATAAAGAATTGGATGAAACTGTAATTAACGAATATTCTACTTTTTCATCAGATTACATAGTATATCTTATATTTGTCATATCTCAGAGACTATCGGCGTCAAGGTTGTCCTGCTCAGATATTTACATTTCATTAGAGTAAGTTTTTAGGAAAAAAATGTAATCACTGAATTCATTGGAGCTGATATCACAATTTATATCTATCTATCTTTCCATCTATTTATCTATCTGTTTATATCTCTATCCTGCGTCAACGCAGGATAGAGTTTCTTCTTAGAAGCAAAGGTCTATATTCTATGCCTTATGGTGAGAGCTAGGGGCGGGGAGTAACAAGCTTCTTGGAAAAATCTTAAAAATTGAAATCTTCATTAGCCAATTGGGAAGGAATATAATTTAGAATCACTTGCGCATTCTAGGTGTCATCGTATCAGCATCTAGCTAGTATAAATTGATAATCTCAGGAACTCTTTTCTTACAATGATTTATAGGGTTGTGTAGAGGAAAGGTCCACCATTTCTCAAGGACAGCCCACCGGCCACGAGGGTAGGATGTCTCCGAAGGGGATTCGGTTCCCTATTGCAAGAAAGTAGGCGATTCTATTTTGGGTCGAAATGAATTGATTCTTTGATCAGCATTGATTGAAAAACAAAGTACCAAGACTGAGTAGGTCAGTCTGGAATGATTGAAATACCCTCGGACTCATCAGACTTTATTTTATTAAGGACCCTTAAAATAATTGCAGAAGTTGGAAAGGCATAGAAAAAGCATTTTTTTTCGAGACAACAATAAAATTATCTGCTGCTACAGAACCGGGATCCGTCTTCCACGATACATAAGGCACATATTTCTTATTTGATCGGTTAACTAATAAATCAATATTTGGCTTTCGGTACTAGGAAATTGGACGACAGAAGCTGGTCTTTCCGAATGGTACGTTTAAGAAGTAGTAGGTAAATCCTCTCTAAAAGTTGGGCTGTTGTAACCGAAACTGGTCTTTTCCTGATGATTGTTTCTTCCTGAAAAAAGTCTGACAGCATTCTGAATGAAACCGATATAGGTTGCAGGAAAGCAGTCCTCATTATTTTCAGACTTAGGTGTATCCGGAATGGTAGAGATCGCACTTGCTAAGACTGCTATCAACATTGATAGCTTTCTTTGTCTCCAGGCAAATCTTTTACCCATGGGATGAGTACTTTCCGGTAACCCATTGAGTTCTGGATTTAATTCTGGCGGCACGAAGAACTAACAATTTTCAGAAAGAGGATATTACTTAATCAATTCTGATTTATCTTCAAGAAGTAAGCCAAGCTGTATCATTTCCTTCCAACTGACTTCAAAGTCATGCTGAATTGGCGGAGCTGACGTATTATCTTCGGTTGAGCGCTTTCCAATTATTTCTGAACGTTCAATGTAAGAAACTTACCAGTGAGGAATGAATGCTGGCAGAATCACTGGTCTGAAAAAAACTGGATCTGTCTTCAACATAGGATCTGCAGAAGCTACATTTGCATTATTTTCGGTGGTATTGTTTTCTGCATCGTCGCACTTCTGCTCAGCAGATACTGTGCTCTCATTCCCACTATTGAAAAAGTAGAGGTCTTTTCCGCCAGTTGGGTCAATAAAAATTAGCTCTTCATCAAGTAAAATTCCGTTTGGTTTACACCCATTGAATTCTGACGGATTACAGCCCCCATTGAGAACAGTATCTTGAAAGAGATTGAATTTAATCGAATTAATTAATGAATTAATTATTTTTTGATTGCGTGTTTGGCCAAAGAAGATGAAATTTCTACAGAAAGATATTCCAAGAAAAGAGTTTAATTTGGCAACTAATCAAGATTTTGAACAAAATAGCAACAAATTTCAACCACATTGTTGAATTTTGCTGAAAAGTCTCCTCCTGCCAGAATTGAGTCTCTGGGTTCTCCGGTCGGGTCTTGCCGTCCTGCTGAGCCTCTTCTTTTTTATCAAAAAGATGAATTTCAAACAAAAAGATGTAATGGTTTATATTCCAAGCACAGAAAAGGAAGTTAAAAAAAAAGTAGTGGATTTGTTAACTAATGTTTCAATACGAATTCATATGATGAATGTATTAGTATACATTTATTGGAATGATACCTTTTTCAAGATAGCTAAAGCCAAAAGAGCTTTAACAAGAGAGAATTCACAATCACCAAATCACAGTTGTCGATGCTTTGACCTTCAATTTTAAAAGATCTGTGCCCTAGGCGTCCTCAAACTTGCGATATTTTTTGGTTGAAATTAATAAACTAATTACCATCTAGTATACTTTTATTTTGAATATATGTTACAAGAATGACATGCTTTTATTTGAATAACAATGGTTAGGAAACAGAAACAAATAGCTGATTGAGAAATCAGGGAAAATAAGGGAATTAAGAAGACAATTGACTAATGTTGTGGACGAGACTCGTCTAGCATTATGATTTGAAAATTCTTTAAAATTGGACGATCCCTGGTTAAGGGAGATTCTCCTCTTTCTTCTTTGGTCATCACTTTCACCTCGCCGCTAACCATGTTTATTTTTGCCCGTTTCCGATGGCCTCTTACTACTGCGTAGATTCCACGAAGAACTGTATTATTTCCCTCCACTATTGCAAAGACGTCACCAGTGGACGTCGCTAAGACAGATTGTTCTCCAGTTGGCACGAGCGCAGTATCACTATTCCTTCCTCTCACTAGAATTGGTGGATTGCGCGGGAAAATGTATCTTCGAATTTCAAATTGCTGGTTCGGATTCTTGTGGGGAATCAGTCGAACTGATCTAAGTTGTTCAATACGAAATCCACTGAGGCGAATAGAATGACTGGTAGGAGGAGACCTGTGCCTGGGGCGAAGAAGAGAGTCAGTAGGAGGAGATCTGGATCTGGCACGAAGAGAAGGCTCGGCAGGAGAAGGATACCCGGCCAGAGGACAAGGAGAATGAGGTATGGCAGGAGGAGACCTTTCATCAGAATAAGAAGGTCTGCCACGAGGAACAACAACAATAGGGTCGCCGTTTGGTAAACACTCAAAATTCAAGCTGAACCCTGAAACAAGAAACAGAGATTTGAAGTTAGTGAAAATCTTCAAAAACAGAAACTCAAGGAAAGTCAACTTATAGTGACAGTTTTACAATAAAGGTTTTTCTTTTTTATTTCATTCCGAAGATTTCACACTTTTCCTCCAAATTCTTAATTTTCCCCTCTTCTGAAGAGTTCCTCTTTTTCCTATTTTACTCATTTTTCGCTTGAATGCGAACTGGATTAAAAGAAACCAGTGACAAACTCCAACTACTTGACTTTCAACTCAATTTTTTTAATGGGAAAGTCCACTACTATATTTTTGGTTAGGGAATAATCTGTTTCAAAAGTTTCATGTTTCTATCGAAAAATTCATTTCTTTGTTTGAAAAGTCGTTGTCTTTGGTTTAAAATTGATTTTATTAGCTGAAAATTCAATAGTTCTCAAGAACGTTTTCAATAATTAATGGATGAGCCTGCTGGAGTGTACCATATGTTCAAGCGCACATATGGTATAAATTCCGTATCAAGAAGGAAACTTTCGGAATTACAGGAAAAGCTGATCAATTTATTGATGCAGACTTTGATTCAAAATTTGACTAATGAATATTTTTGTTCTTGATCAAGTTGCATAGTGTATCATATAGTCGTTATCTCATAGATGATAAGCGTCAAGGTTCACGCTGAGATATTTACATTTAATCAGAGTTAGTGTGAAGGGAAAAAAATGTGATTGCTAAGGTTGTTAAAACTGATATGACAATTTATAAATAAATTATTACAAATTCCTGGTTATTTCGGTTATTTAAATAATTTCAAACAGTTTCAAAGATTTCTGAACATTTAGAAAGTTTTGAAAGATTTTTGGTGATTTTTTCTCTTTCTGGAAAAAAATATTCACTGGTTGACAATTCAGCTTCTTTCTTGAAAATTCTTCTATGTGGTTTGAAAATCCGTCTCCTGATAGAAACTTCATTTTTTCTTGGCCAAGCATGCAACTTGAAATGTAATTAATTGCTTAATTGTTGCCATTAGACTTATCATTTTTTAGTCAAGAATTTACCTATTTTATTGATAATTAATTTTACTACTTTTGATAAAAAATCAATTTTTAACTGAAGATTTAACTACGCCACTTCAATGAGTGAAAATTTCATCTCTTGTTCACACATGCGATTGAAAATTGTTTGATTGATTAATCAATGCAGTTTAATTCAATCTATTTTGGTTTGAAATTTAACCATTTTGTGAATAATCTGCTTCTTTTCTTTAGATGGAAACTATTTATGTAACTAAGCCATTTTTGTTTAAAAATTTATTTTTCAACTAAAAAATTCATCTTCTTTGGTTGAAAGATTATCTTTATAGTTGAAAATTCAATATTCAGTTTATAATTTATCCTTTTTGATTGAATAAACAACAATTAAGTTGTGCTCGCAACTGGTTGATCCATTTTTTTTTTGGTTCGAAATTATTTTACAAACTAAATCCATACCATTTTTTATCAACAATTAATATTTTTCATTGAAAATTTAACTAATTGGTTTGAGATTGATATATTTTGATGAAAATGCATATCTCGGGCTGAAAATTCAACTATTTGTTTTTGTTTACAAACTTATGTTTGCAACGAAAAATTTAAACATTCGGTTTTTGGTGGAAAATTAATCTTCTTGTTTGAAAATTCATATTTTTTGTTGAAAATGCAAGTAATTGGTTTAAACTTAAACTAATTTGTCAAAAATTATATTCGTTCTGGTTGAGGATTATTATTTTCAGTTAAAAATGGATTGCTACTGTTGAAAATTTCACTATTTTGTTGAAAACTCTATTTCCTCTTTTATACAGAAAACTAATCTTGTTGGTAGAAGATTAATCTGCTCAGTTGACAATTCACTTTCTTGGTTGAAAATGTGAGTACTCAGTTCAAAGTTGAACTTCTTTGTCAAAAGCTAACTCATTTAGTTAAAAATTCATCATTTCAGATTTCGGATTTCATTTTTTTGTCACAGATATATTATATTATTATATTCACCAATAGAATTGAGGATAATCGCCAATGAGAAGACGAGAGTTGAAACAATCATCATCTTTTTCAATTAGAGGAGACGCTAATTAATGTGATAATGAAGACGTTGATTCGCAATTCAACAAATGAATATTCCAGTTCTTTAGCAGATTATATGTATTGCATAAATGATATTCGTTATCTCTGAGATGATAAGCGTCAAGGTTGGCCTGCTCAGATGTTGACATTTCATTAGAGTAAGCTTCAAGAAAAACACTAATTACCAAATTCGTTAAAACTGATGTCACAATTTATCATAATCTTTTACGTTTGATCGCAGCCCAATTTCGTCAGCTGAGGAACTTAGTTCAGACTAAAATCAGGGATTTGTATAATCAATAGAACTACAACGCTATAAAGAACAAGACAAAAATAAAAATTTATGGCAGTTACTTACACGCTTATGTCTGATTCCACCTAAGAATGAAGCCTCAGATCCTACTTCCCCATTTGATAATTTATTGAAAGAATTCAAAAATCTACCATCAACTCCTCCAACTCCTGTATACCCCTTACGGCAGTTCAGGCGAGCTTGACTTTTCAATATACTGATTTTTTTAGACAGAAAACCGGAAGTTCTCTTCGAAAAACTCTTCGTAATAAAAACTGATCTTTCAGGAACTGATGGTATATCTATGAAGATGATTTGGCTATCGCATCCTGTAATTTTTCCTATACTCCTTCACATCTATAACTCTTTCCTTCAGGTGGGATTTTTCCCTGATCTATGGAAAAAGTGCTGATTTGCCCTATTCCTAAGGTTTCTAGTCCTTCTCCTGATGATTTCCAGCTTTCGGGCTAACCACAGTGCATTAGCAGCCTTCCTGAATGTTACTTCAGACTTTAAAATCGACATATCAACGTCTAACCATGAGCTTGAGGTTGATGGCCTTGACATTGCTTTCGTTGACTCGGTGAGGGTTTTAAGGTACATCCTCAACCAACTCTCTCCTGGAAAGAGCAAATTCTTTAAATCTCGAGGAATACCTTTAGAGTAAACCAACATCTTGAAAGCAACAAGGAATCCTTGCCAACTTCGACTCGGATTCTACTTGTTGAGATTATCACCCTTCCGTTTTCTGATTACACAGCTCCACGAAAAAAAAAACTTTCATATCCCTGAACCAGACCCATGCATCCCTATGTATTTTTTATTGCTGAATCTGTATCAGAGGTCAAAAAAATTCATATACCAAGAACATTTTTAGCTAGAGCCCAAAAACACCACTCGCATGGGGTCAATATGAGATTAAGCAGCGAGCATAGTTGTTGCATCTTAATCAGTGGAATTATACAAATTTTCAAGTGTATAGCGCCTAACTTTTATTTGAAACACCCCTCCCCACCTACGCCACGTACCCCCTAACTCACCTAACCCCTAGAAACGAATCCCACCAAACCACAGACAGGCTAACCCACCTACCCTTGGGTACAGCGAGTTTAGTCGCCTCTTTTTTTGAAACAATTACATTCGACACCACAATCGTGCTAACTCACGTAGCCCCTAACTCACCTAACCCCTTGAAACGAATCCTAGCAAACCATAGACAGGCTAACCCACTCACCCCTGGGAACAGTGAGTTGAGTCGCCTATTTTTTCGAAATAATTACATTCGACACCACAAGCGTGCTAACTCACGTACCTGCTAACACACCTAACCCCCAGAAACCAAAACTACCAAACCACAGGCAGGCTAACCCACCTACCATGGGAACAGCAAGTTTATTCGAAACTCTACCCCTGTTTTTTTAAAACTCTACCCTTGTGCCAATTTTCATGAAAATCGACGCTGGACGGTAGGTATCCTGGGTCAAACGTAATACTAATAATCTACCCCTAAAGAGTTAAAAGAAACTACCCCTGAGTTCAAAGGACGTAGGTTAGCACGCTTGTGGTGTCGAATGTAATTATTTCAAAAAAATAAGCGACTAAACTAGCTGTTCCCGGGGGTAGGTGTGTTAACCTGATTGTGGTCTGGTAGGATTCGTTTCTAGGCGTTAGGTGAGTTAGTGGGTACGTGGGTTAGCACGCTTGTGGTGTCGAATGTACTTATTTAAAAAAAATAGACGACTAAACTCGCTGTTCCCTGGGGTAGGTGGGTTAGCCTGTCTGTGGTTTGGTAGGTTTCTTTTTTAGGGCTTAAGGGGAGTTAGGGTGTACGTGGGTTAGCACGATTGTGATGTCGAATATAATATTTTGAAAAAAATAGGCGACTAAACTCGCTGTTCCAAGGGGTAGGTGGGTTAGCCTGCCTGTGATTTGCTAGGATTGGTTGTTAGGGGTTAGGTGTGTTAGGAGGTACGTAAATTAGCACGATTGTGGTCTCGAATGTAATTATTTCAAAAAATGGGCGACTAAACTCGCTGTTCCCAGGGGTAGGTGGGTTAGCCTGCTTGTCGTTTGGCAGAGGTCGTTTTTAGGGGTGAGCTGAGTTAGGGGGTAGGTGGGGCAGGTGGGGAAAGGGGTTTTAAATCAATTTTATGGGCTATACACTTGAAAATTTGTATAATTTGATTAAGATGGAACACCTATGTTCGTTGCTTAATCTCATTTCCACCCCATCCTAGGGGTTTTCTTTGGCTCTAGCTAAAAATGTTTGGGGCACATGAATTTTTTTTACCTCGGATTTGGATTCAGCGATAAAAAATACATAGAGATGCATGGGTCTGGTTCAGGGATATGAAATTTAATTTTCTTTTGCGGGGCTGTGTTATGGGTGTATTATGTTTGACGATATCACAAATGAACTGAATTCTAAACTCGAACGAGCACCGATTGCCTGGAAAAGTAACGGTATCCTATTTTAGAAAAATAGAATTTCAGGAAAACCTTTGTTCAAATTGACAATTATAATTGTATTTCCAAACTTCACATTTCAAGGCTTTTTAATTTTAATTAGATTTTTTGTATTTAAAAACGAAAATCCTTGAAGTTCACTCCAATGGAATGTAAATACCTGAGTAAGTCAAGCTTGACGCCTCTAACCTCTGCGATAACAAATATATAGCATACTATATAAACTGATGATGAACGAGTATATTCATCAGTTAAATTGTTAATTAGGTTTTCATAAAAACATGAATTACCTTTCGCTCTAATTACAAAACATGAAGATTGCTTCTACTCTCGTATTTTCTTTGGTTTTTATCCTCAATTCTATTGGTGAATATAATAATATAATATATGCATATAATTTGATGCTAATTTTCTAACCTGCACGCAAATTAAAATTCGTTTCATTTAATCTATATACTGTCACAATTAATATTTCTATTTGCAATCTGATTTGAGTTTGTCTGAAGTAAGCACGAATTTAGTGTAAATTTATGACGAAAGATTCCAGAATGTGCGTACTAGATTGAAATGGAACACGAAAATTGTCCCTACTGATAGTGAATTCGTTCCATATGTGCGCGTCCATATATGGTTAATATGGTATCCACTGTTCCTATTAAAAAGGGAACTGAAAAATTCAACTCAAAAAAAAATTTTTACTGAAAAAACTAGGATGCGAAAATATTGCTCCTTACGGGAAAGTTCACCAGGAATTAGATCTGTTAGACCAAAAGTATATTTTCTCTTTGAGGATATTCGTCTTCAATTTAAGAGAATACACAAGGAACACTTTTCTCCTTTTTTTCTTTTTTATGCGTCTGTCTCTAACGAGCTGACTATACTACTTTTTTGAAAACACATTCAAAGCCTTTTTGTGTAATTTCGTTACACAAGTAGACTTATCTGAGTTCGAGATTTTAGAAAACTGATTTTCGGAAAAATAATTCTCTTGTCCTAGGGCTCTTTGTGTAATTTTGTTTTGCAGAATAACCGTAAATGAGTTCATATTTTTGAAGCGTTTCTTTAAGTTGAATGATTTGTTTTTTGTTGCAGAGATGAGTTTACAGTCTAAACGATCACCTAATGGCGACTCTATTCCTGCTTCTTCTCGTGGCGGATCTTCTTCTTCTCTTGACTTGTCTCTTTCCCTTGCCATACCTCATTCGGGTTCTCCGATCGGGTCTCCTCTTCCTGCAGAATCTCCGCTTCGTGCCAGGTCTAGGTCTCCTCCTGCCATTCGCTCTTCTTCTCTACATCTAGGTGGATATAAAATTGAAGACGTCAGCTCTGTTCGGTTCATTCCCCACACGAATCCCAACCGGCGATTTGAAATTCAAAGCTACGGGTTTCCTTACAATGCCCAAATTTATTTGAGAGGAAAATATAATGTTCTTATGCCTATGCTAACCGGACGACACCCTGTATTATCAACATCCAACGGTGAAGTATTTGCAATATTAGACCGAAATAATACAATTCTTCGGGGCATGTATAGCTTCAGTCAAAAACGGGTTAAAATAAACATGAACAGCGGCGAGGTTAAAGAGATGACCAAAGAAGAAATCGAAGAATCTCCCTCAGGCAGCAATCGCCCAATATTGAAGAATTTTCATATGATAATAGTAGAAGCTTTCCATCTTGAGCATTAATAAAATTGTCTGCTTAATACAAAACTGAAATATCAGGGTGGCATTCTCATTTCACTATACCAAACAAAATAATTATTTAAGGAATTCATAATTTTTAACCTAACGATGTCTTTGAATGCTAATTCAAATTGTACATAAGATAATTTATTCATAATACATTGATATTACCTGACTACTTGATTGGTTTTTACTTTTGGCGCGGTAACTGTATCAAGAATCACAGTTGAGACGCTCGCTACAGTCTGCGCGCGAGACGCTGAACCGCTAGCGACTCGAGACATTAGTAATTTCTTAAAGTTCAATTCGATTAGGCTAAAATTCTCCAGAAGACTTCCTTGTACTGTAATCAATCACTCTCTCGCTGGAAGTTTTTCGTTGCTCAGAATTCGCTCAATAAGGAAAACGCTGGAAGTTAGAGACATCCAATAGGTGCCGAACATCAGCAAATAATAGATGAATGTTTTTTTGAAATAAATTTTCAAAATCCTCTTGTTCTATCATTCGGAGGACATTCAAAAGGTATCTGACCTTTTATCAAGATTGTTAACATTTTCAACTATATGGAACATTTCTTTGAAGTTTAGTTTTTTGTAGTTTATTTTAGTTTTTTATGGTTATTACGAAGTAAAGATTTCATAAGAATTGTTTTTCTCTTGCACAATCATCATTATGTTCCCGAATCGTGTCTCTATTATATCTGCTGGCTGGACCATTGCTAGCACAACCTTGGCAGCGAAATTCCAGTTGGCCTTCTTCCTCTCTTGGCCCGGCCTTCCTCCTCTTGGAAAGTGGACTTCCTTTAGGTGGTTCAGCGTTGCTTCTTCGTCTTCGGAAAACTCACCGTCATCAAGAGCTACGAGCTTAAAACGAGCTTTCGGATTTTTCGCAAGGATCTTGTTGAGCCCTCTTGTAGATGTTCAAGTCCGAAGGCAGTTTAGTTCTCTTTGACCTACTTCAAAACGTCTTCTTACGGAGTTTCTCCAGGTGGGTGTTTCATCATTATGCTTCTTTCCAAGACTTAATTGTGAGCAGAAAAACCGCGCCGTGTTTTAAATTACCCATGGTACCGTGGCTTATGAGAAATTCGACCAAACTGTCTTTGAGTTCCTCTTTATATAAGTATTTATATAAGTATCCCTGGGATTTCTGATCTTTGAAACCCCGGGTTTTCCGATGAATGAATAAAACAATATATATTAGTAGTCCAAAGAGACTTC
Organism: Andricus quercusramuli; assembly: GCA_932178445.1. Taxonomy (NCBI): domain Eukaryota; kingdom Metazoa; phylum Arthropoda; class Insecta; order Hymenoptera; family Cynipidae; genus Andricus; species Andricus quercusramuli. The sequence goes on along the minus strand of CAKNXH010000261.1, from coordinate 10,719 downwards.
TCATCGGGAACTATCCAGTCCACTATCCTGCTACTAAGTTCTTCAGAGCATGAAGACAAATCGAGAACCACTCTTCTGTTTTTAAATTGGAATGTGGGAGTATCATCACGATTGAAAATCTCCAGCTCAGTACTTGTTAGGTACTCGATTAAATCTCTTCCTCTGCCATTGATGTTTGTGCTCCTCACACTGCAAGGCTTCAGTTTGCCTTACCGACAAAAAAGAACAGAAATCCTGTTCTCCTGGTAGGGCTGAATTAGAGCTTCCACCTCCCGAGAAGATAGGGTCCCCTCAACTCCATCCGAGAAATACGCCAATGCAATATATACGCGAGGTTTCTGGAGCTGATCACACGAAGGATACAAATTTATCTTCGAGTTTGATGCCGGATGAGAAGGAATTCCCGATAGTGATTCGAAAGAAGAGGAACGAAATTGGAGGCAGTGTTGAAAAAGAATGGGATAAGAGACGAGTGCAAAGCGGGGGTGATCTTGATGTACCGGGGGTTGACGAAAAAGCAGAAGGAAAAGAAGAATTCTAGGAAAAGCTGAACACGAACGTACTCGAACAGAGAAGACCTGACACAAGAACCCGGAGGATGAGGGATCGTAGGAGAAGATCTTCCAAGAGAAATTTCAGCATTATACAGCCTTGCTTTAAATTCACAAGCTTGTGTGTTCTTCTAAACCTCTCAGCTCTCCTTTTTTCTTTTCGGAAGATTCGTTCACGAATTAGCTTCATCTTCCGATCATACGGGATGTCTGATTGTTTAGCAGGCATCCTCAACCATTTTTCCCAAATACGGAAAGGTCTGGTTTTGCAATTGATATCGATAGGGGTAAATTCAGTAGTTTCATGATGAGTCTCACTCATACAAGACTCTATGATTTTGACTTATTTACACCATGAATTATGTTTGTTTTCTAGAAGAGAGCGGAAGAATCTGGATAATTCACGGTAAATGCATTTCACCACGTTCCCTTAGGGGTGGCGTATAGGTGAGGAGATCAGTTGGATGTGCACTTGTTCTGGACAATCTATCCAATTTTTTGATTTGAATTGGTTCCCGTGATCACAGATGATCTTCTCGGGTTTCCCAAATTTTGGGATGTATCGAGAATAATTCTCTAGGTTTGGAGGGGGTCACGTTTTTAATTTCAGAAAAATGGGTTTGGTCGGCGAAGTTTGGGAAGAAGAATTGATCAGCCCTAAGAAACCACCTAGGTCCGATTCCTGTTTCCGATTTTATCTTTTCTTGTTTATTTACTTATTCAATCTTCCATTATTGAGAAGATGTGTGCATAATTTCATTTGTGGGAGGTATAGCCAGTTATTATTTTACAAGTGAATAAATTATTTACTTTGATAGGTTTAGCTTCTGTGAAACTTTTTTCCTTCTCATCGCTTGACTTTAATTGGCGTTATCGAAGCTAGAAAAATCTCTGCAATTTTGTTCCAGGCTTGTCACATTCTTTCTCTTGGAATGACATCAGCAGGGTCAAAATGTATATAGGTTTCCCATGTTAACTTCAGCTTTTCCTCTCCTCATTATTCAACGTGAATAAGCAATGCTGAAGTTGAAACATCTTCTCAATTTTGATCATTGCTTGTCCTATTCTTTCCCTTAGAATGACACCAGCAGGATAAACATGAATATAAGTTTCCAATATCAACATCAGCTTGGCCCACTTTTTCCTTAGAATAGCATCAGCAGGATATGGATGAATGAAAGTTTCAGATATTTACCCAGATTTCCCTTTTCTCACTACTTGACTTGAATTAACGTTTGACTTCAATTAGCGTTGTCGAAGCTAAAAACAGCTTCCTGATTTCGATCGAGGCTTGTCCCATTCTTTTCCCTAGAGTTGCACCAGGTGAGTAAAGCTGTGTATAAATTTTCTCTGAAATTTTAATCTATAACCTCAATGGTGAAAGCCGTAGACGAAGTTGCAAGGCCAGCAATTCGAAAGAGTAACGAGTATTGCATTTGGCAAGAGAATAATTGTTTTTTTTTATTGACTTTTGGATGATCAATTTTTCGCTGACAATTTGTAATCTGCATCCAAAAATCTTCAAGAAACGATCTGAATAATGAAGCAGTTGCCAAACAAAAAAATCATTCTTTCAGAATAGTGTTATCAAGAATGTGTAATGCCGCGGGATTTACAAAATATAGCATATATGGAAACTCTCTCTCCCCCATTTCCTCTTTAGAATTAAAATTTTTCTGACTAACTTCTAAAACATGTGTATTCTTAAATTCTCAAATTTCATAGTTCAGAGTCAGAAATCTTTAAAAACTTTTTTATGTTTTGGAATCTTTCAAAGACGTCCAAAATTATTCAAATCTTTTGAAATCTTTTAAATCCACCAGGAAAAATGAACGATTTTTGACTTATAACACGTCTTTCTCATATTTAATTTTGAAAAAAGATTCCTTAATTATACTTTTTTTTAAACTGACTCTGATGAAATGTAAATATCTGAGCAGGATGGGCTTGCCGCCCATAATCTCTGAGATAACGAATATAAGATACGCTACATAATCCGATATAGAACCAGTATATTCATCAGTTAAATTGTTAATTAAGTTTTCATTAATACGTGGATTAGCTTTTCCTTCAATTAGAAAATATGAGGATTGTTTCTACTTTCGTCTTTTCTTTGGCTGTTATACTCAATTCTATCGGTGAATATAATAATATAATATATGCAATTTATGTATATCTTCTAAGCTAACCGCAAATCAAAATTCGTGAAATATGATCTACATAAAATCTTAATTAATATTATTTTTTGCAACTTTATTTTAGTTTGTGCGGAATAAGTATGAATTCAGTCTAAATTTATGCCAGGAGATTCCAGAAAGTGCGTAAAAAGTATCAGATGAAAATTAAATTCGATGAAAAATAAAATAAATAAAAATGAATGCGATTGATACTGAATTCGTTCCATATGTGCGCGTGCACATTTGGTTACTGTGGTACCCACTGTTCCTGATGAGAAACGGACTGGAAAATTTTACTCGAAAAAAAGTTTCACTGTAACAAACACGATCTACAGACAATACAATTTAAATGAAAGTTCATCAAAAATTTGAAAGGCTAAAGCAAAAGTAAATATTGTCTAATTTTTGCTTCACAACTGTTTCTGATGAGTTACACAGAAGTTTGTTACACAAGTAGACTTTTTTGAGTTTGAACTCTTCGAGAACTGATTTTATGAAAGATACTTCTCTTGTTGCAAGGCTTTTTGTTTAACTCTGTTGTGCAATTTGACTGTCGTTAGTTTTCTAAAAAGCTTTTGTCTAAATTAAATGCTTCGTTTCTTGTTGCAGAGTTGAGTTTACAGTTCGAGCGTTCATCTAATGGCGACTCTGTTCCTGCTGTTCCTCGTGGCGAACCTTCTTCTCTTGACTTGTCTCTTTCTCTTGCCATTCCTCATTCGCGTTCTCCGATCAGGTCTCCTCCTGCAGAATCTTCTGTTCGTGCGAGGTCCAGGTCTCCTCTCGCCATTCGTAATTATTTCAACTTGCGCGGACCTGCAAATGAAGAACTCAGATCTGTTCGCCTTATTCCGCACACGAATCCGAACCGCCAATTTAAAATTGAAAGATACACTTTTCCTCATGATGTAACAGTTCGAGTGAGAGGAAGATATAATGTTCTTGAGCCCATGCCACCCGGACAACATTATGTATTATCAACATCAAATAGTGATGTTTTTGCAATATTGGAGGAAAATGGTACAATTCTTCGTGGCATTTATACTGCAAATCAAAAACGAGCTAAAATAAACATGAACAGCGGCGAGGTTAACGAAATGACCAGAGCAGAAATCGAGGAAACTCCCTCAGGCAACAATCGCCGAATATCAAAGTGCTTTCATGTGATACAGTAGGCGACTTGCTTCTTGAACATTGCTGAATTTTTTCGCTCAATGCAAAACTAAAATATTCAGGTGGCATTTTAATCTTGTGAACCATTCAACATCGAATCTTTCATATTTTAATAAACCAATCCCAGTATGAAATTTCTGTCTTTATTTTGCCTATCAGCAACCCTAGATTTGTTGCCAATATTCTTGGCGCTTTGTCTGAATCCAATTTTCTACGTCCATTTCGATGCAGCAGGACGCTCCTTCTAGTACGTTTCCGGTTCCTTGATCTCTGTGTGAGTAGAAACCCATATGAGGGTCACGTAGTTCGAGCAGATTGTAATCTGCCTGCCAGCAGAGTTTTCTTCTATGAATGTCTCAGCACATCAAACAGCGCCCAGGACCTCAGCCTGAAAGACGGTGGCATGCCGCCCAAGCCTTGTCCTTCAAGCCATATGTATACCAGATGTCCCCTTGGAGGAGCGAGTTACCATTTACTTTACACTTACGTTTACTGAGGTTGACGTGGAAGGTAGTGGTAAAGTTGTAGCATCGTGTTGTTTTGTCCGGCTTTATTTCTAGATTCTGTAGTGTGCTGATGTCACTAGGAAGCCTAGCGTGTCTAGTCCGCCAAGACCATCTCTTTGCTCTTGTCGAGCGGTTTATCGTGTAAGCCGCACTGGCGATTACCACAACTTGTGGAGGCTTTTCACAGAGCATTTCTTCTGTCGCCACTGTGTGTGTAGTTCTCACTGCTTCTGTGATTCTCCTGCATAGTTTTGAGTTTTGCCCGTTGTTAACAGACCGTGACCACGTATACAAGCCTAGGTTCAAGGACATCGGAGTAGAGCCATGCAATCATTTTTTCGCCAAAGACCTCACTTCAATGCAAAGGCTCTTCTGCACATCCAAAATTTCACGATAAGTTTACTGCATTGTGAATTAAGATGCTTCGCTCAGTCCTCTGTGCTATCCTGGATCACTTCCAGGTATTTAACTAAGCCTGAGATCATCAGCCTCTTAGCATGGAATGCAGGGGCATCAACGTTCTACACTTTGTACTTTCTTATCAAAATGACACGGCTGGCCTGTTCTGCATTTATGGTGAGCGCTGAGCGGTCGCAACAGACCTTCAGAATGCGCAACGCCGAGCTTGTGAAACCCATCAAAATTTTCAGATGAGCTTTTCGTCTAGAATTACAAAGTCACCCGCGTATACCTTGGTTCAATAACCACCCTCATTTAGCTTACGAAAGAGACCTTACACTACAATGCACTAAAAAAGGGATGACAGGACACATCATGTGGGCATCATCGCGGCAGTACTGCCCTGTCGAAGTCATCGCCCCACCTGGCTGCAAGTCACCTTCGGTATAGCATGCTCCTTATTCAGCTTACAAAGCTATGAGTTCCTCTTTATATGAGTTCGAAAGTGTATTCCTGGGATTTATGATCTTTGAAAACCCCGGTTTTCCTAGGGATGAACGGAACAATATACATTTGTAGTCCGGAAGGGACTCCTCACCGGAGACTATTCACTTCACTATCCTGCTCCTAAGTTCATCAGCGTTGGGTCAAGTCGAGAACCACGCTCTTGTTTTTGAACTGTAATGTTGGAGTATCATCACGGTTGAGACTTTGCAGCTCAGTACTCGCTAGGTATTCCATTGAGTCTCTTCATCTGCCGTCAACGTTTGTGCTCTTCCACATTGTTCCGGTAATGCTGAATTAGAGCTTCCACCTCTCTAGCAGATAGGGTCACCTCAGTGTCGCTGCGGAATGAGCTGATGCAATATACAACTCTAGTCGTTCTCTGCTTCTGCCCCTGAGTCTCATGGCAATAACGGTGAGGTCCCTGAAGCAGACTCTCGAACCGAAAGCTTCTTATCAATAGAGCTACACCCTCCCAGGCCCCTAATTCTTTCTCTGTATAAGCAGAAGAATCTCTTGATGATAGCAACCCTTGTCTGAACCAATGCTATACGAGTGATGAAAAATCGTCGGGGCGTCTTTCTCTGGTACAAATTAATCTGCATCATGGAGATTCCCGTCGCAGTCAGTAATAGCTTGATTCGAGGCATCTACCTGATTGAGATTTCAAGGAGACTCATAGCTAAAATCCAGCACGTGACATCCGGTCTGGCTCCCTTTCAGCTGGAATATACCTTCCAAAGATCAGTTTGTAGAGTAAGGTTCTAGAAACTCAGGCGACCGGGAACAGTCGACGGATTCTCGGGGTTGCCACAAATAAGTCCGGTCGCTCAGCGTTATCTTTTAATCTCGAGGTATAGTCCCTCCTTCAGCCTAAGCACCAGAGTTCTCTCGACTAGCCAGTCCCACGATTAGATGTTTGCGGCATCCCTCGAGATGGCCGTCGACCTGATGAAGATGTCGTTGAATCTGGGGCGCGCCTCTCGCAAGGTCAAGCGTCAATCTCTATAGAGATTTTCTCCCTTAGCCTTTCCAGCTCGTTGGCCGTTATGCGGGCATTAGGTTTACCCGACACCATAACAACTGTGCTTCCAGAGTCTTTCAACGTTTCGGCTTCCTGACCGGTTGAGTGTCTTTGGAGTTCCTGCTCTTCTTGTACATAGAAGGAGCCTGATGTTGCTTCAGATAAAGTTCCTGCAATCATGAACCCTTGTAAGCTGCCTTGACTGCTGTTTTAACGCCGCTTTGAGCGGGCTTTTCTTTTAAGAAGACCGCTATTGTTTTTCCTCCTCACAGGAAACCCCAGATCGAAGACCTCATTGTTTTTAATAATTTCCGGGGTGTTGCTCATTTTGATCACACGAGTAGCTGGGAAAATAAAGAACAACCCCTAAAGAGCCGTATTTGCAGGGGTGAATCTACATACTATAGGATTGGACCTGGTATTCCAAAGTATCCGTTAAGGTACCTCCTTTGTGACTTAGACGCAGCACTGTGGTTCTTGATAGCTGGAAACTTTTTTTTCATCTTCAGTTTGTTAGATTGGCTACTAGATCGATAATCATTAACGAGCCATCACCATTTGTCAACCATTTTCATTGTTATAGTCAATTTCAAAAACTGTGTATTCAATTTTGGTATTCATCACTAGACAATACTCCTTCCCTTCCAACGAATTTCAAACTGTTTCAGAAGTAATTATAAGCTTCACAATATTGTTAAAAGTTAACAAATTTCAATTTTCATAACAAATCCGTTTTACACGTTTTGCAATTGACGATTGTCATGAAGAAATTATTCTACAAATGTACGAATGTAACAAATATCTACATAAAAAGTTGACTCTTCCTTTTTAAATCATCGAAAGACGTTGATATTGAGCCTGTAACAAATAAACACCGCTGCTTACGCAAGTAGCCTTTATTTAGTTTATGTTGGAAAAAAACTAATTTTCGGCGGAAGACTTCTCTTATTTTATGGCTTTTTGTGCAATTCTCTTGCCCAAGTTGACCTTCCTTGAGTTTGTGTTTTTTAAGCATTTTCCAGTATTAAATGCCCTGATCTATCAAGCCAATCTTGTTGAAGCAGACATTCCACAAACCTTCAAGGACGCTATGATCAGTTCAGAATCTGCAAATTGGAAAACAGCAATTAACGACGAATCAGAGGCGCTGATAAAGATAAACACGTGGGAGCTGATGCCCCTACCAACTGATAATATGAAGAACATCGGATCGAAATGGATTTTCAAGGTAAAAAGAGATTCATTTGGAAAAATTCAACGCTACAAGGCAAGAGTAGTTGCCGGAGGCTCCTCCCAAGTCGAAGGAATTGACGATACAGAAAATTATGCACCAACCACGAATTTGGACACAATTCGTGTTGTGTTGGCAATAGCTATCGAAAGAAAAATGAAGAAGTCCCTATATGAACTAAAACAGGCCCCACGGTGTCGAAACCAAAAGTTTCATAACTTTCTACCGGAATTTGGTTTTCGATAGTGCCAGGTCGACAGGTATGTCTATGTGGGTGTCTTTCCAAGAAGCACTGTCATAATGGTGTTTTACGTAGATGATGGTCTCCTCTTGGGACAGGATGAAGCGATCTTGAGGAAAGTTGCCATAGAGCTGGAACGTGTCTCTAAAATGAATGCCAGTGAGCCTGGCATTCATTTTGGGATGAGAGTCGAAAGAGAAGAAGAGGATGGTCCCATTTTCGTTTCTGGAGTCAGCTACATCGATCGACTGCTGAAGACTTTTCATCTTCAAAATTCCAACCCGTTCAGCCTACCAGCTGATCCACATGTGTTGTTATCAGCTGATGGAAAGGATGAAGATCTAATGGGTAAGTTGCCATACCGTGAATCGATTGGGTCGTTCATGTTTGCTGCTCTCACTACACGATCAGATATCCATTTTTCTGTGGATTTATTGAGTTTTTTTCAAAACAGTTATGGTTAATTCATTGGAGCGTAGTGAAGCGTATATTCAAATGTCTGAAGGAGACAAATAATTTCAGAATAATGTGCGAGAGAAACGTCGAAAACGACTATTTGATTGGCTACTCTGATGGTGACTATGCATGAGATCACGACACCAGAAAGTCTACAACCGAATATCTCATCAAAATGTGCAGTAGTCCAGTCACCTGGAATTGTCAGCGACAAAAATCAGTCTCTTTCTCCACGAGAGAGGCTGAGTATGCGGCAGCATTGAGTGCAATAAAAGAAGTGGTGTTGTTCATAGACAACCAAAGTGCTATTGACTTTATTGAAAACCCAGCGTTTCACAAACGTACAAAACATATCGACGTCGCCTATTACTTTGTAAGAGAGAAATTTGAGAGTGGTGTGTTTGACTTAAATTACGTTTCAAACGCGGAACAACAAGGCGACATTTCCACCAAAGCGCTACCAAGACCTGTGCATCAAAAGATTCGCATCAAAGAAGGTATTCAGAAAAAAAGGCGAAAAGAATGGTGAAGCCGTGATGAGATAGGGAATGTAAAAAGATGAAAATTAAGGTAAAGAGAAAGGACAAGAAGTGGAAAGAGGGTAACGCGAAAAGGGAGGAGTACGAACAAATGTGGAAGGAGTTTAGGTTGATGTGTAAGAAGAAAGAGCAGGAAAAGGAGAAAGATCTGGAAGAGGAGTTGAGAAGCGTTGAGACAGAAGGGAACGTGTGGAAGACAATAAATAGGTTCAGGAAACCTAGGGTGGGGATGAGTGAGATAGGAGGAGTTAGGATAGAAGAGGTTAGGATATCATCACTCGCGTATGCAGATAACATGGTGCTGCTGGCAAAAAGCGAGGAGGCTCTTAAGGAAATAATGAAGAGGTTGACAAGATACCTGAATATGAATAGATTAAAGCTGAATGCGTGAGAGTCCAAGCTTATGGTGTTCAGAAAGGAGATGGAAGGGATAAGGGAGGTGGGTTCACGTGGGAGGAAAAGGCAGCACAAGAATGAGAAGGGTCAATCTGATAATGAGATAGGTGTGGTGGCTGGGAAATAAGTTGTTCGCAGATGATTTTGGATGGAGAATGAAATTGTTGGAAACGCTAGTGATAAGTGTCGTATTTTATGGAGTGGAGGTATGGGAGCGGAAGAAAAGTGAGTAGGTAAACAGGATACAGGAGAATTACGTCAAGTGGACACTGGGTTGGCAAGGAATACGTATAATTATATTGTCAGAAGGGTGACAGGGAAAACGAGTTTAGGGATTATGATAGGGAGTCGGGCCAAGATCAAAATTGTGGCAAATCTTTGTAGAAATCTTTTAAAGTCGATTGAACTCATTGACATTTTTTGAACTCTTCCACAACCACCGGAAAAAAATCAACATTTGATCAAGAGAAACCCGGGAAATAACCCGGAATCTAAAATCATTCATCGGGTAGTTAATATTTCAATTCCTCTTTTTAAGCGATGGATTGCGCTTGAACGAGAATGATTATATAGACTGTTACATCATTTTTAACGAATTTAATAATTACTTGTTTTCCCTTGAAACTCATTCTAATGAAATGTAAATATCTGAGCAGAATACGGTTGGTGCCGATTATCTCTGCGATAACGACTATAAGATATCGTGTATAACATGATGACGAACTATGAGACATTCATTAGTTAAATGGTAAATCCAAGTCTTTATTAATAAAATAATTAGCTTTTCCTCTTATTAAAAAAGATGATGATAGTTTCTACTCTAGTCTTGTCTCTGCTGGTTATTCTCAATTCCATTGGTGAGTATATTGATATAATATAAACATGTATAATTTCATGTGTATTTCTCAAATATACGCAAACGAGAATTTGTGCGGTTCAATCCTCATTCCACTTTAACTGCTAGTTTTTAGAACTTTTCTGAGTTTGTCCAAAATGAGTACATATTTGATCTAAATTTATTGCAGAGAAATCCAGAAAGTGCATATCAGAAACCAATAGAGTCTGAAAAGTGTCCGTATCGATGCAAAATCAATAAAAGCAAAATTTTGATCTGTTAGCCTAAAAGCAAGTTTTCAATCAAAAATTGTTGACCTGATCCCAATATCAAAAAGTTTTTACTTTTTACAAAAGACGTTTTTTAGATACGTCTATTCATTTTTTGTAAGTGAATTTGCGAAAAATTTGCCAAGGTGAAAATATTATCCACACAGCCCCTACCTTGGCGGAAACCAACTATTTCACTAAAAAATGTTTAGAGATAAAAAAAGCCGATTGTGAGGGAGGTTCTTGTAAAAATTATTTGAGAATTGATCTTGCCCCGGAGCCTTATTCAATTTACCTTCGTTGATTGAAAAAAAGATTTCGTTAGCTGTAATTCTGCTATCTAATAATGGGTGTCACACATCTGTAAGCAATGCCTGTGACAGACGTCTGAGAGGAAGTATCAAACGGAAGAAATTTTCCC